>SJXQ01000315.1:1749-16423 GCA_006408695.1 Aepyceros melampus | reverse complement strand
AAACTAAAAAATAAAAATTAATTAAAATAAAAAAAAATAAAGTTTATTCCATTTTAAAAAATGTTAAAAAAAATAAAATAAAAATAAAAATTAATTAAAACAAAGCAAAACAAAAAGCATTGTGCATCATTTTTGAGCCAGAGAATTAGAAAAGTGTTCACAAGTAAGACCATTGTTATGCTTGTCAGAATTATGTGAATAATTGCTTTACATTTTTACTTAAATTCGTCCATAGAGAGAAAGATCTTGTCTTTCTTGAGTGTATCAGTAGTGTTCAGTCACTCAATAGTGTTCGAGTCATTTCAAACCCATGGACTGCAGCATGCCACACTTCCTTGTGCATCACCAACTCCCAGAGCTTGCTCAAACTCATGTGATCGAGTCGGTGATACCATCCACTCATCTCATCCTCTGTTGTCCCCTTCTCCTCCGGCCTTCAATCTTTCACAGTATCAGGATCCTTTTCAATGAGTCAGTTCCTCGCATCAGGTGGCCAAACAACTGGAACTTCAGCATCAGTCTTTCCAATGAATATTCAGGACTGATTTCCTTTAGGATGGACTGGTTGAATCTTTTTGCAGTCCAAGGGACTCTCAAGAGTCTTTTCCAACACCACAGGTCAAAAGCATCAGTTCTTCAGGGCTCAACTTTCTTTATGGTCCAACTCTTACTTTCATACATGATTACTGGAAAAACCATAGCTTTGGCTAGATGGATCTTTGTTGGCAAAGTAATATCTCTGCTCTTTAATATGCTCTCTAGGTTGGTAGTAGCTTTTTTTCCAAGAAGCAACTGTCTTTTAAGTTCATGACTGTAGTCACCATCTGCAGTGATTTTGGAGCTCCCCAAAATAAAGTCTCTCACTGTTCTCATTGTTTCCACATCTATTTGCCATGAATTGACGGGGACCAGATGCCATGATCTTAGTTTTCTGAATGTTGAACTTTAAGCCAACTTTTTCACTCTTCTCTTTCACTTTCATCAAGAGGCTCTTTAGTTCCTCTTCATTTTCTGCCATAAGGTAGTGTCATCTGCATATCTGAGGCTATTGATATTTCTCTTTACAATCTTGATTCCAGCTTGGGCTTCATCCAGTCTGCCATTTTGCATGATGTATCCTGCATACATAACAATTGTTTGAAAAATACTATTCGTTTGTCATTTTTCCTTCATTCGAAGCACTCTTTTAATTCTGGAAGACTTCCATACAATCAAACTTTTGCCTGTTACCTCTTTCCTTTTAAGAATTGACAGGTCTTGTACAATCTCCTAAAATCAAACATGTGAGGTAAAGGAGAACCATTTAAAATAGGATAATATCTGAGAAAATTTTAAAAATAAAAGATTGGAAGACTGATTGAAATAAGTTAAAAATACAGAAGACCTGTGTTGTCTGAAAGGAAAAGAAAAAAAAAAGGAAAAATAAGAGAAATAAATGTAGTATAAAGCATGGAGACAAGAGTAAATAGAAAAAGAAGAAAAAAAGGAGAATATATTATATATGTAGAGATGAAATACTATTTCTTGTTATTTGCAAAATAGGACTATTAACTTACCTATACAAAAAAAAAGACAGTAATGGAGGCTATTTCCTCTAAATTTATTTTTAATAGTTTTCAATTTTAACAGTAAAATTAAAGAGATAAAATACTAAACAAAATTTTAAAATGCAAATTAATAAAAGTGTTTGGTGTCCAATTTTTAAGGTCCTTATATTGATATTCTGTTATATTATCTCTGGTCAATCTCTGGAACTTATTTTTTAGAATTGTCAGTTATCACTGTTGGGAATGTAGGGATGAATTCTGAAAGAGACTTAGAGATTTCCAATGGGGATTCATCAGTCTGAAAGTAGCTGGTCAGAAAGTGTCAAAAAATGACTTGCAACAGAGTGAACACAGGCCTTGAAAATGATGCTATTTCAGAGCACAAGCAAAACCTAGACAGATCTATGGAAACGTAAGCTTCCCAGAAATAGTGGGAAGGGGAAGTTTGTAAAAAAATAAAATTTAGACTTTCAGTGACATTAAAACCTTGTAAACTGTATGATGTTAGACATTAAATAACCTTCATTTAGTGCTCATATTGCATTTTGTTAAATTCTTTTCTTGCCACATGACCTTTACTTGTGGTGTGCTCAGCCATGTATGACTCTTTGCAACCCTATGGACTGTAGCCCACCAGACTCCTCAGTCCATGGAGATTCTCCAGGCAAGAATACTGGAGTGGGTTGCCATGCCCTTCTCCAGGGGATCTTCTCAACCCAGAGATCAAACCCAGTTTTCCCACATTGCAGGCTGATTCTTTACCATGTGAGCCACTAGGGAAGCTCAACTTTTATTTAAACAATACTATACATTAGTTATTTTTATTATTTTTATTTTCTAGATGACAGTGCTTATCTGTTTCCATGAAGTTAGTTAATGACACTTCCAAACACAATGCTACCCAGTCTGCTTCCAGAGGCTTAGCTCTCATCAACATTTACTGCTTTCAAAGACCTGAGTATTCAGGTTCATGTGACTTTTATAAGAAAAAATGTCTAACAATTTTAAAGCAAAATACTTGAAATGAAGTCCAGGACCCATGACTTACAAAGCACCATCACACAGTGATGATTATTCAAGTTGAACTTGAAAAATTGCAATTTCTTGAACCACACTGGTTAAAAATGACTACCATTCTTCAGGGTAGTAAATTAATTGTAAAAATGTAGACTAATTGTAAAATTCCCCTAATTCTTCAACCATCTCTGTATTCAAGCCCTTTCCATTGTCACTTTTAAGTTGCTCCTTTTAAAGGGTGTTGTCTGTTCTTCCACCTTTTCAATCCAAGCCATCCTCATTACTTATGATGAAGACTCTCTCAGTTACCAAATTCTAGGCTCCATCATCATGTATGTCCTCAAGAGCCCAGTTTTAGCAAGAATCCCATCAAGCTGATTTAACCCGAATCCCCAAACCTCAATTTTTAATCAGTGTCCTCATCCTGCACCCTTTCCCATGAGATATGCAATCACCTATTAGGTCAGTTTAGTAAGAATTGCCCTCAGTTCAGTTCAGTTCATTTCTCAGTCTTGTCCGACTCTCTGCAACCCCATGGACTGCAGCATACAAGGCTTCCCTGTCCATCACCAACTCCTGGAGCTTACTCAAACTCATGTCCATCAAATTGGTGATGCCATCCAACCATCTCATCCTCTGTCATCCCCATCTCCTGCCTTCAATCTTTCCCAGCATCAGGGCCTTTTCCAGTGAGTCAGTTCTTTGCATCTGCCATACCCCCTTAGTAATTTTCCAGCCACCAATTCCCCACCCAAAATTTGCTCCTTGGCTATAAATCTGCTTGTGGTATTTAAAGTTGAGTTCAGTTTCCTTTTAAAGGGTGTTGTCTGTTCTTCCACCTTTTCAATCCAAGCCATCCTCATTACTTATGATGAAGACTCTCTCAGTTACCAAATTCTAGGCTCCATCATCATGTATGTCCTCAAGAGCCCAGTTTTAGCAAGAATCCCATCAAGCTGATTTAACCCGAATCCCCAAACCTCAATTTTTAATCAGTGTCCTCATCCTGCACCCTTTCCCATGAGATATGCAATCACCTATTAGGTCAGTTTAGTAAGAATTGCCCTCAGTTCAGTTCAGTTCAATTTCTCAGTCTTGTCCGACTCTCTGCAACCCCATGGACTGCAGCATACAAGGCTTCCCTGTCCATCACCAACTCCTGGAGCTTACTCAAACTCATGTCCATCAAATTGGTGATGCCATCCAACCATCTCATCCTCTGTCATCCCCATCTCCTGCCTTCAATCTTTCCCAGCATCAGGGCCTTTTCCAGTGAGTCAGTTCTTTGCATCTGCCATACCCCCTTAGTAATTTTCCAGCCACCAATTCCCCACCCAAAATTTGCTCCTTGGCTATAAATCTGCTTGTGGTATTTAAAGTTGAGTTCAGTATCACTCCCTTACTACAAAACTACACTGCATTAATCTCTATACCTATCAAGATATTCCTGAATAAATTCAGCCTTACCATTTAATGGGCTTCCCTGGTGGCTCAGTGGTAAAGAATCTGCCTGCAATGCAGGAAACCTGGGTTCAGTTCCTGGGTTGGGAAGATCCCTTGGAGAAGGGAATGGCAATTCACTCCAGTATTCTTGCCTGGACAATCCATGGACAGAGGAGCCTGGCAGGCTACAGTCCATAAGGTCACAAGAAGACGCAACTGAAACGACTAAGCAGCAGCAGTAGCTACTATTTAACTATCACAACTAATGTTTTACATATGAGTTGACCAATAAGCAGAAGTAGAAGTGTCCCCATTCCAATTCTAGATCACATGATGCCTCATGAACAGCTCTTCTCTCAAGAATTTGTCTTGGTTTGCCTGCTGGTAGTGTGTGAGAGACACACAGAGGGGCATCGGTGGTACCAGTTGAATTCATTCTAAATCAGCAGAAACACCCAGATGACTAATAGATATGAGAGCAACAATAACTGTTTATTGATGTTTGTCACTAAGATTTTGTAAATTTTTCTATGGATTATTGTACCAAGATAAGTGATGATTTAGGTGGGAGAAGTTGTATATTGATACCAGAATCTATATCTTTTGGTGGGTCTGGCATAAAATAGTTCTAGTAAACTGTATGTAAATCTTTACAAACTGTGGATTTAGTTTTTCTCTATAAGCCCTTTCATCATATTTATATGTTTCCAACACAGTATAATTTTTTGGTGTATATATATATATACACACACAAACATATATTTCATGTACATATATACATGGAATATATATGAGTTTTTTATTTGTTTTCCATATGTATATGTATCAGCTATGTTTATCTACAACTTAGAACTGTATTTCTAATAAAATTTTATACAGCATTCTTACTTAATCATACTATAAAGCCTATTCTCTTTCTCCCACAGTCACACTATTCTAACAATCATTTGTGAGTGATTTTCCCTTAGAACTAAAAATTACATATTGTTAGAATTACAATTACATTGTTGTTGCCTTTGTTTGATTTTAAGCTATTACAGATTTTCCATGAACCTGCACAACATAATTTCCTTTCATATTTAATGGTCATACTGTTTTCCATTTTACTGATATACCATAGTTTACTTAATCATTCATTGACTGTTAATCATTTAGTTTGTCATAGCACTTTCCTGCAGTGCAAACCTTCACACACACATCTTTAATATACCTGTAAAATTCAAAGGAAAAGTTCATCAGAATGAAATAAGCATTTGAAATGCAGCTATAGTTTTACATAGATTAGTAGTCACCAAAAATTCCTAGTCTAGGTATGTCTTCTATTATACTGCCTTATTTCTTAATTAACTGTGTGTTTTTCTTGAAATTTTATAGCTTTCTACCATCTTTTTTAAAAATTAGAGTTGATATACACTATTGCGTTTCAGGTGTACAGCATAGATACTCAGCAATCTTTTCCCCTTCAGATTCAGTATTTTTAAGAGAGTAGATTTTTTTTTAAGC
Source organism: Aepyceros melampus (assembly GCA_006408695.1). Classification (NCBI taxonomy): domain Eukaryota; kingdom Metazoa; phylum Chordata; class Mammalia; order Artiodactyla; family Bovidae; genus Aepyceros; species Aepyceros melampus. Next base: position 10,913 of record SJXQ01000315.1, on the reverse strand, counting down.
CACACCCTACAGTTATGCAGGATCTAGTTCCCTGAACAGGGATTGAACCCTTGCCCCTTGCATTGAGAACATGGAGTCTTAACTACTCGACTGCCAGGGAAGTTCTAATATTCATTACTTTTGCAGATTATACTCCATTATAGGTTATTACAAGATAACGGTTAGAGCAACCAGGGAAGCCCCATAATTACTCATACTATATAGTATATCCTTGTTACTTATCTATTTTACACATGCAGTTTATTTCTGCTAATCCTACATCCCTAATTTACCTCTTCCACCCTCTCCCCTTCCCTTTGGTATCCCTTCCTCTCTCCATGCAAACCCTAAGAATTACTAATCTTTCTTCTTCCCTCATATTTTTACCTATTATGGAATGCCATATAGCTGGAGTTACACAGAATGTAGTCTTTTCAGATTAACTTTTTTCATTAGTAATATGTATTAAAGATCCTTCTTGTCTTCATGATAGTTGATTTACTTTTAGTGCAGATTAATATTTTTTGTATTAATGTACCACTGTGGTATTCTCCACTCATCCATTGAAGAACATCTTGGTAGCTTCCAAGTTTTTCCAATTATGGATAAAGTTGCTCTAAACATTAACAGCCTAGTATTTGTGTGGTCATAAGTTTTCAACTCATACCAAGTAGCATGATTAATATTTTAAGAAACTGTCACACTGTTTTCCAAAGTTGCATCATTTTACATTACCACCTGCAATGAATTAGTACCATTATTATTACAATTATTATTAATTATTTTCTATTGCTACATATCCTTGCCAGCATTTGGTATTGTCAGTGTTCTGGATTTTGGATGTTCTAATAGATATATAGTGGTATCTCACTGTTGTTTAATTTTAAATTTCCTGATGACACATGTTAACCATCTTTACATATGCTTATTTATCATCTGTTTATCTTCTTTGTACATTGGACATATGTCTGTTCCAATCTTTTGCCCATTTTTAATTGAGTTTCTTGTTTTCATTTTGTTGAGTTTTAAGAGTTTTTTTTATGTATATTTTGGATAACATTCCATTACTAGATATGTCTTTTGAAAATAATTTATCCCAGTCTGTGGCTTGTATTTTCATTGTCTTATCAGTGTCTTTCACAGAGAAGACATTTTAATGAAGTTTAATGAAGTTCAACTTTAATGAAGTTCAGTGTATCATTTTTTTTTCCCACAGATTTTGTTTCTTTGTTTTCAAGAAGTCATTATCTCATCCAAGGCCATCTAGATTTTTTCTTATGTTATTTTCTAAGAGTGTTAAAGTTTTGCATTTTAAATTTAAGACTGTGATCTATTTTGAGTTAAATTTTGTGAAATGTGTAAGATCTATATTCAATTCACTTTTTGAATGGTTATGTGCAATTTTTCCATCACCATTTGTTGAAAATTCTATTGTGTTCCCATTGTGTGGCCTTTGCTCCTTTGTCAAAGTTCAGTTAATGATATGATATTTCTATTCTTTTTAAATTTTTTTCTCCTTTATAATAAATATTGTTTCATACTAATTCTACAACCATTCTCAGAAGTTCAGAAAGGAAGAAATGAAGTTTATTGTGTTTTATCATCCAGACATGTGGAATATTTAAGTTTTTCTGATCTTGTGTCCTTAAATAAGCTATTATAGTTTAATTCTTCAGATCATCTACCTTTTATGTCAAATCTAATCTTTGTATTTTTTGTCATTGTTACTTTTTGTCATTGTTGTGGATGATGTGTTCATATCAGTTTTTAACTGATTTTCATGAATAGAAAAAAAATTATTCTATATTTTAATCTTATAAGCTAGCAAGTTACTTAATTTTCATAGTCTTTTTACATAGTCCCTTGGATTTTTCACTTGAAACATCATATTATCTGCAAATAAACATAATTATTTCTCTTCCCTTCCAATACTTATACATAATATTTAATTGTATTTTCTTACTGCATTTGTAAGATCTTCTAACTAATGTTGAATAATAGTGATCATAGAGGATATCCCTAAATTGTTCTTAATTTTTAATGGAAATGACCACAGAAATTCAACCTTTAGAATAAAGTTTGATTGTTTATTTTTTGTTGTGTAACCTTTATAATTTTAAATGTGCCTTTTATATTTACTTGAGATAGACTTATTTTAGTGATGTCAGGGGATTTTATGAAAAGGTTTTTTGGCATTTATTTATATAATAATATATTTTTATTGTAATAATGAAATACATTTATAAAAAACCAATGATGTGTCCAATTTTGCTACATTTTATATCATTTTTGATATACATTTAAACTGTATTTTGATTATTTTTGATAAACATTTGATTTTATGTTTTAATATTTCATCAAATTTTTGTCATCAACATGAATGGGTAAGGTGAAATTTTATTTTGATTGCTATTGTGGAAGGATGACATTCCAGTCATAGCCAAGCTAACAGCAAAGAATGATGGACAAGATAATAACCATATTTTCTTCAACTCTATGAAAGAAAAACAGATGCAAAAATGTCTTAGTGAATTTAATTCCAGAGAGATCTGGGCCCTTCATATGTGACCAAATAGCAATGACTTCTCTCTGTCGTGTAACACTCTAAATTTAGTATGGTTCTAGGGGTTTGGGGGGTATAGAAGTGGTAAGTGTGTCATATATAAAAAGAGTTTATAAGGTAAAGAAAAAAAAAACAGCCCAACATTTCAGTATATGATGATATAATGGATTGGAATCAAAATGATTTTCAAACACAAGACTAAACTGTTTAGCAATTCAACCATTCTCCATCTCATACTGGGAGTTTTGCTAAGTAAATTTTAGCAGGAGTAAAGTGTAAAATCAAATAAACATGTTATAATATTGGGCAATTTAGTAATGCTTATATTCCAGGGCCTTGCTGAAGTTGAATCTAAATTTGAGTCAAAACTGAAGTTATCACTGAACTTATTACAAGCTCAAATACTGACAAGATCAAACATCAGCCTCTCAGCAGGGGAAGTTGTATGTTGGATTTAAGGGCAATGAGAGAACTCCTTAACCTCATTTAAAACCACAAAGAAAAGCTATCTAGTTAAAACAGTAGCCTAGAGCCTGCTCGGCACACTTTTTGAACTTAAATGATCATTCTCTTACCCTAGTCGCTTGACAGAGAAAAGAGTTTTCATTTTCTAGGTAACAAACAAATATGTTATAGTTCAGTCTCTACTGTTCTTCAATAGACAATGCCCAGCATAGAAGCAAAACCTAAGGATTGTAAAAAAGTAGAAAATTGTGAAATAAAAAATGGCAACAAAAGCAGAACCACATATGACACTGTTGTTGTTGTTCACTTCTCAGTTTTGTCTGACTCTTTGTGATCCCATGGACTGCAGCATGCCATAATTCCATGTCATTCACCATCTCCTGGAGCTTGCTCAAATTCATGTCCACTGAGTCAGTGATGCCATCAAACCATCTCATCCTTTGTCCCCTTCCCCTCCTGACTTCAATCTTTCCCACTATCAGGGTCTTTTCTAATGAGTCTCCTCTTCGCATCAGTCAGTCAGTTCAGTCACTCAGTCATGTCCGACTCTTTGCAATCCCATGGACTGCAGCATGCCAGGCTTCCCTGTCTATCACCAACTCCTGGAGCCTCCTCAATCTCATGTCCATCGCATTGGTGATGCCATCCAAGCATCTCATCCTCTGTCCACAAGTTCTCCTCTTGCTTTCAATCTTTCCCAGCATCAGGGTCTTTTCCAATGAGTCAGTTCCTCACATCAGGTAGCCAAAGTATTGAAACTGCAGCATCAGTCTTTCCAATGAATATTTAGGGCTGATTTCCTTCAAGATTGACTGACTCAATCTCCTTGCATCCCAAGGGACTCTCAAGAGTCTTCTCCAACTCTGCAGTGCAAAAGCATCAATTCTTTGGTTCTCAGCCTTTTCTTTATGGTCCAACTCTCACATCCATACATGACTACTAAAAAAACCATATGACACAGATATTGGAATTAGTAGTCAAGAAGTTTAGAAATGCTTGAGAAAACATATTGATTATAGGGACTTTACAGTAAAAAATGAATATAATGGAAGAACATATAAGATCTATAAAGAGTAATGTGAAAACTCCACGGGAGAAGAAATGGGAATTGTAGTATTGAAAAAAAAAAAACAAAAAACAAAAAACTATGAACTTAAAACCCAATCAACAGAAAGTTTGCAAAGTGAAGTATAGTGAACAACAACAATACTGAAAAAAGAATATTAGTGGCCTGTAGGATAATATCAAGTAAGACCAGTCCCGGTGCCTTTAAAACTTAAAATGTTCTTCCATCATAAGACACTAGAAGACTGTTTCAGATCACTAGCAAGACATAATGGAGTCTCGTAGGTTGAATCAGCAACTAAGTGGACTAGTGTTGTTCACGGTTAGATAAGCCAAAGAGAACAAGGCAAAGCAAGGAATGACTTTAAATTTTGCTCAGTATTGGTACACTGTTTTTCTACTCACATGTTATTAGCCAAAACAAATCTCATGGTCTTTCCATGGGGAAAAATTAGATGGAATTATTATATAACCACCAGTATCTTGATGTTTGATTCAATGTTTGTTTCATTAACTAATATGCTTCCTTCAGCCATTCCCCTAGACTGATAGTTCTTATTGTGTTACCTGACTCCCTTCAGGGGATTCACAAGGCCTGTGAGAGGCCAAATTATGTTTATATAACTCAGCTAAATCAGCATATCATGAAAAACTAAATGCAGATACAGATAAGAGGATCCAATTGTCTATTAAACTATACATTAAGAAGATTTATAAAAATGCAAAAAATAATCCCATACTAATGCTATTTTCTGTAAATATAACTATTTTTCATAAAATGTTTTATGTTTACATATAATAAATTCATTAAATAAATATTCTATGTAATTCATTTAACATATATTGCAATATCACTAATATGACTCATATAAGCAAAAAGCTTTTGCATCCCCAACAATTTTCAGTAAGTACTGGAACCAAAATGTTTAAGAGCTGCTAAACTAAACAATTTTAAAAAAAGTGGGAATTGTAGCATTTGGATTACATTGGAAGGTGAGTAATAATGGCAGTTTTATTAAGGAACAACATCAGAGTTCCATTCATTTGTTTGTGTGCTAATGATTTACTATTTTACTTTACCCAAGAAAGTCATCTGAATTTTGTCTGTGATTAAGTTTGGTGTTCTGTTTGGAGCCAGAGGGGATTCACCTCCAATTGTAGTTCCACCACTTGCTAGCTATGAGAAGCTGAACAAGTTAACTTCTCTAAACTTCAACTACTTATTTGCAAATGGGGGCAATAAATGACTAGTATGGTTACTATCAGGATGCATATATGTAAAACTGTGACATTTTCTGTAAGGTAACACATGATCAATAAAATTTTATCAATAATTGAGATAACAGGAACAATGAATAACCAAAGAAGTGTCTGAACATAATATTCTTTTCCATTGAGTCAGAAGATAAAGTTGGTAATAAAAAAGTTCTTCAGTAGGTTTTTTTAAATCATATATGTAAGTTGCCACCAATTCTGAATAAAAGTAAAGCTGTCTTAACTGTCTACCCTGCACATCTGACAAATATGCAACATAACACTCACTTCTTGTAAAAATCTATTTGCCTAGTAACTGCCACATTTTATAATGCAATATCCTCCAAGAATAATATTACAAACTTTATTCAGGTTCATCAACAGTTTTGGATCTCCTCTTCATCCAAAGTTAACTTCTCTAAACTTCAACTACTTATTTGCAAATGGGGGCAATAAATGACTAGTATGGTTACTATCAGGATGCATATATGTAAAACTGTGACATTTTCGTAAGGTAACACATGATCAATAAAATTTTATCAATAATTGAGATAACAGGAACAATGAATAACCAAAGAAGTGTCTGAACATAATATTCTTTTCCATTGAGTCAGAAGATAAAGTTGGTAATAAAAAAGTTCTTCAGTAGGTTTTTTTAAATCATATATGTAAGTTGCCACCAATTCTGAATAAAAGTAAAGCTGTCTTAACTGTCTACCCTGCACATCTGACAAATATGCAACATAACACTCACTTCTTGTAAAAATCTATTTGCCTAGTAACTGCCACATTTTATAATGCAATATCCTCCAAGAATAATATTACAAACTTTATTCAGGTTCATCAACAGTTTTGGATCTCCTCTTCATCCAGGCACATAGGAGGACTTGTGCCCATCATCCTCCTTTGTAAAGATAGGCATGACCATGCAACTTGCTTAGTTCAATAAACATGAGTAAGGTTGATATACGTAACTTTTTTTCTGTAAGAATTTAAAATCTAGTGTTCTATTCCCTTTTTACCCTTTTTTAAAAAAATATCTATGGCTTCTCATAAGTGAGAAATAAGCCTTTATTGTCCTAACCCACTGAGATATAGAAGCTGTTGAAGTAGCATAACCATGTCTATGTTACTGACTGTCAAACTAATTGCAATAGTGTCACAAGGATACTTACCACCATAATGGTCCAATATCAATTAATGTACCTCTAAGTTACAAATAATATACTCCTCTGTTTCTCACCTGAGATGGATAATTTATTCAATACAATATTGAAACTATAACCCTTTTCCATTGGAAATATCCTCTGAATATAGTGAAGCTTTTCAAAACTTTCATTTTTCAATTACTTTTTATCTTTTCTAGAAGGCAATATTTTAAGTAAAGTAGGCTAAATTAGCCCTTCTAACTTTGCTTCTCCACTCTCATCAGGGCAATAAAATGCACAGTTAAAATTCATTCTCATGCATGTGTAAGGCTTAGAAAGATTAGTGAATAATAGACTCCAAATAAGGAGCTTTTGAACATTAACCACCAAGAGTTTAAGTTAGAAAATGTATCATCTTTTGAGCTATTGGGCCTAATATTTAGATAGATAGATTTGGATGGATTGTATAATAGTTGGAAAGCCATGTGGGCCAAGGTGGATTAAGAACTAATTTTCTTCCACCATCTGGTGTATTCACTTTTATTGTTGAAAACAGTCTATGCTATTGTACTGTTCAGCACAATCTTTAAAAACTTCTTCTCTCCATGCATTTAAAAAAATGCCTAATTCACCTGGTGTGTTATTATGACAACAGTGGGGATTTTGATCTTTATCCATTGTGAAAATATGGTCAGCAAACACACTGTGTATGATTTGACTGGCAAGAAATATACAAGTTTTTTTTTTCCTTTACATTATGAAAAAGAAGTGTATATTTCTGGAGAGCTTAGTACCAAGGATGCTTGGTTGTTTACATGTGGAAGACTCTGGGCTGGAAACTTTAAAATGGCTATCTCAGAATGGAGAAAAAAAATTAGAGGGATATAGATTGGGAACTGGGAATAAGTTTAGGAAGTCAAGCAGAAAAAGAGAAGTTTTGGTTCTATGATTCATTCAGTTCAGTTTAGTCACGCAGTTGCAAACTCTGCAACCCCACGGACTGCAGCAAGCCAGGCCTCCCTGTCCATCACCAACTCCCAGAGTTTACCCAAACTCATATCCACTTAGTCAATGATCCCGTCTAGCCATCTCACCCTCTTTCGTCCTCTTCTCCTGCCTTCAGTCTTTCCCAGCATCAAGGTCTTTTCCAATGAGTCAGTTCTTCACATCAGGTGGCCAAAGTATTGGAGTTTCAGCTTCAGCATAAGTCCTTCCAATGAATATTTAGGACTGATTCCCTTTAGGATGGACTGGTTGGATCCTGTTGCAGTCCAAGGGATTCTCAACATTCTTCTGCAACACCACAGTTCAAAGCCATCAATTCTTTGGTGCTCAGCTTTCTTTATAGTCCAAATCTCACATCCATACATGACTACTGGAAAAACCATAGATTTGACTAGACAGACTTTGTTGGCAAAGAAATGTCTCTGCTTTTTAATATGCTGTCTGGGTTGCTCATAACTTTTCTTTCAAGGAGCAAGCATTTTGTAAATTTAATTGCTGCAGTCACCATCTTCAGTGATTTGGGAGCCCCCAAAAATAAAGTCTGTCACTCTTTCCACTGTTTCCTCATCTATTTGCAATGAAGTGATGGGACCAGATGCCATGATCTTAGTTTTCTGAATGTTGAGCCTCAAGCCAACTTTTTCACCCTCCTCTTTCACTTTCATCAAAAGGCTCTTTAGTTCTTCACTTTCTGCCATGAGGGTGGTGTCATCTGCATATCTGAGGTTATTGATCTGATTCATTATAGATCATATAATGATTTATTGATTCATTAGAAAACTCCTAATACCATATTGAACACCTGCACATTAGTTTTTTTTTTCCCCAGACCTACCTATTAAGATATAATTGACTTTGAATATTATACAAGTTTGAGATGTATGATATGGTAATTTTATAAATGTATATGCTGTAAAATGATACTACAAAAAGATTAGTTAACACCTCCATCACCTCACATACTTACAGTTATTTTTGTGGTGAGAACTTTCATGAGCTATTCTTAGCAACCTTCAAATATCCAATTCATTTAACAATAGTTACATTACATATCCAGAAATTCTTCATCTTATGACTGGAGGTTTCTATCCATTAGCCAAACTTACTCATTTCCTCCACTACCCAATCCCCTCCCTGGATAACCATCAATCTGACCCCTGTTTCCAAGAGTTCAACTTTGTAGATTCTACATATAAGAGATAAGTATTTATCATTGTCTTTCTGACTGTTTTCATTTAGCATACTGACCTCAAGTTTCATGCATGCTGTTGCAGATGACAGATTTTTTTTTTTATTATTCCTTTTAAGAGAATGAAAAAATGGGCTTAAAGCTCAACGTTCAAAAAACTAAGATCATGACATCTGGTCCCATCACTTCATGGGAAATAGATGGGGAAACAGTGGAAACAGTGTCAGACTTTATTTTGGGGAGATCCAAAATCACTACAGATGGTGACTGCAGCCATGAAATTAAAAGACTCTCTTTGGAAGGAAAGTAATGACCGACTTAGACAGCATATTAAAAAGCAGAGACATTATTTGCCAACAAAGTCCATCTAGTCAAGGCTATGGTTTTTCCAGTGGTCATGTATGGATGTGAGAGTTGGACTATGAAGAAAGCTGAGCGCCAAAGAATTGATGCTTTTGAACTGCAGTGTTGGAGAAGACTCTTGAGAGTCCCTTGG
>SJXQ01000314.1:0-32011 GCA_006408695.1 Aepyceros melampus | reverse complement strand
GTTATAAAGATTTTAATCCATGAAATTATCCCCAGGTTTGGGCTGCCACGGAGCCTTCAGAGTGACAATGGCTCTGCCTTTAAAGCTGCTGTAACTCAGGGGGTATCTAAAGCTCTAGGAATAGACTATCACTTACACTGTTCCTGGAGACCCCAATCCTCAGGAAAGGTTGAAAAAGCTAATGACATTATCAAAAGTCATCTGCGCAAATTAACTCAAGAGACACAGGACAATTGGATTAAAGTCCTACCCATAGCTTTAATGAGGGCTCGAAATGCCCCCAAAAAGGAGGGACTGTCCCCCTTTGAATGTATTTATGGAAGGCCTTTCTTACACACAGACATTGTTATAGACCCTGAAGCCTTGGAATTAACTAGTTATGTAACTCAGCTCTCAGCTTTTCAACAGGCATTGACAGAACTCCGGGAGATGACTCCTGACCCTGCCTCTGAGTCAAGCAAGCCTCTATTTGAGCCAGGAACGGAGGTCCTCATAAAAACTTTGGGATCTGGGGGCCCATCCCTCGAGCCCCTCTGGGAAGGCTCTTACCAGGTTATTCTTTCTTCTCCCACAGCTGTCAAGGTGCCAGGAATTGATTCATGGGTACATCACACTCGAGTTAAGAGATGGCACCCTGATCAAAAAAGATGACTCCTGACCCTGCCTCTGAGTCAAGCAAGCTTCTATTTGAGCCAGGAACTGAAGTCCTCATAAAAACTTTGGGATCTGGGGGCCCATCCCTCGAGCCCCTCTGGGAAGGCCCTTACCAGGTTATTCTTTCTTCTCCCACAGCTGTCAAGGTGCCAGGAATTGATTCATGGGTACATCACACTCAAGTTAAGAGATGGCACCCTGACCAAAACTAAGGGACATCTTTTTATGTCTTTATTTTCTATGCTCTGACTTTGTACTTTTCAGATGGGCCTGATAATTTATGTGAGCTTATTTCTCCTGACTCCAAATATCCTGAGTCTGCCGTTCGATCCTGAAGACAATGCCTTCCTGTCCTGGGCTCACTCCTATGCTGCGTTCCACAATTGGTCTAACTGCTGTGTCTGTGGAGCACTTCCCTCTTCATCAGTGAAAGGCTTCCTGTGGTGGACATCTCCTCTTCAAGGAAAAGACTTTCTCCAAGTGTGTGAATACTTTCGACAGCAATCACATGCGATACCTCTTCTTCATCTGATGACATCTACCAACTCTAAAATGGACTGGTGCAACACTTTTTAATTTTATTATGGACATAATGTGACTTTTAATTTATACCTTGTCTTGGTTCAATGACTATTTTGCTACACATAAGGCAAATAGATCTAGATCTAATGGTTAAAAACTAAGTGACATATTTTTATTTCTTTATTTTCTATGCTCTGACTGTACTTTTCAGATGGGCCTGATAACTTATGTGAGCTTACTTCTGCTGACTCGAAATATCCTGAGTCTGCCGTTTGATCCTCAAGACAATGCCTTCCTGTCCTGGGCTCACTCCTATGCTGCGTTCCACAATTTATCTAATTGCTGGGTCTGTGGAGCACTCCCCTCTTCATCAGTGGAAGGCTTCCTGTGGTGGACATCTCCACATCAAGGAAAAGACTTTCTCAAGTGTGTAAATTCCTTCAACAGCAATTATATGTGATACCTCTCCTTCATTTGATGACATCTACCAACTCTAAAATGGACTGGTGCAACACTTTGTACTTTAACTATGGACATAATGTAACTTTTAATTTTGATTATACATTGTCTTGGTTCAATGACTATTTTGCTACACATAAGGGAAATAGGTCTAGATCTAATGGTTTTTTACCTGACGTTTATCAAATATGGGATGAGGTTATGTGGCTAACTCCTGAAAAAGGGCATTTAATATCTACTGCCCCTATATGCTGGGAACAAACAGAGCGATCCCCAAAGGTTAGCCAACAACTTAATTACAATGATTGGAAACAACTGGGATTTTTGCCTCAGAAAAGATGCAAGATAATCATTCCCATGTTTTCCAGCCCCAGTTCAGGTGCCCCCTTTGTGTGGCCAGGCACTAATTGGGACTGGATATCTCAGTCATGCTGGCTTGCTCCAAACGGGACTTATTGGATATGTGTCTCTTACCTATGGGCATGGATTCCCCCTGGTTGGATAGAGAGATGCACCCTAGGTCTAGCCTTTACTCATGGCTTTATATTTTCAGAACTCCCAGAAAAGCCTGCTAATTTATCCCACCTTAAAACTCGGTGGGTAAGGTCTGTATTTCACTGGTATGATTATTTGGCTGCAGTGTTTGTTCCCTCTTTGGGAACTACAGATATTATACTACGAGTGGATGCTTTGACTAATTTTGCTCAATAGGCATTACAAGATTCTCAAAAGGCTATTTCAGCTATTAATGGTGAACAAGCACAAATTAGAAATGTAGTTTTACAAAACAGATTGACTTTAGATATTCTGACAACTGTGCAAGGGGAAACGTGTGCTATTATTCATACCCAATGCTGTACATATTTACCTGATATGAGCACAAATGTTACTTATTTTACTAAACACATGAACAAGATGATTGAGGCCATGGATTACTCCTGAAGCCTCAATTGCCTCACTTTGGGAGATGTTAACTAGTTCCCCATGTGGACAACTATCTTAACTACAATAATTCTGATTGTTTTGTTTTTGTTGTTTGCTCCCTGCATCATCTGTAACTGTATAACTGGATTTGTTTCTAGCGGCATGAAAGCTTTCAAGTTACAAATGGTTGCTCAAACTCCCGCTACTGCTGCAGCTACCTCGAACTACTATTTGGGGCCCCTGGATCAGATATCCTCAATATGAGGATTAGGAGAATATGTTGCCTCGTCAATTTAGTGACAACGACCCTTCTCAGCTCGGAAGCAGTTATGGAACGAAAATGATACCCCTTTTCCCTAGGCAACATAATTCTCTTAAAAGAAAAGGGGGGAATGAGAGGGTAACAGGCAGGAAGGCCAGGGGTCTCCAAAGGGAGGAAACAGCCTGCAAGTGTCAAGACATTTTATCTCTCTTAAGTGGCAGGAGGAAACAAACTAGCGATATTTTGTCTTTCTCTATACAAATTTAAAAGGTTTCTCTTAAAATTCTGTGTTGCCATAATGGCATCTGATTTCACCTGAAGTTAACCAATGCCTTTTTCTTATGGAAATGTTTGTCTTAAGCTATGCTGATGTACTATGCATCCACCCCAAACTCTGCTTTCAAGTTGGTTCCACCTTTTGGGCTCAGAACCTACTTGATAAACCAGTATGTTATACTCCTATATTGTTCCTCTAATCTATGTAAATGAAATTTTTGTATGGTGACCTGCCCTTCTTCAAGATTCAAGTTAATAATTTTAAGGCCCAAGATGAACCATTTGGACCCTAGGTTATCCCAAAATGCATCTTATGGTTGAAGGGCATGGTGCCAAACTAAGTTAACAGATTGCTGGTGACTGTATAACATCCAGCTGAAGGCTAGCAGGAGGGTACTCTTTCTACCCCCTTCTGATCCTTATGTCAGAAGCTTTCTCTATCTCCTTTATAGTTTAATAAAATTTTATTTACACAAAATCTCTGAGCGATCAAGCCTCGTCTCTGGCCCCAGATTGAATTCTTCTCCTCTGGAGGCCAAGAATCCTGGCGTCATAATTCAACAACAACCTTTTAAGTACAACCAGGAAAGACAGTAATGAATTTGCTATGGCTGACCTGGGTTTCCCAGGTGGGCACTATTGGTAAGGAACATATCTGCCAATGCAAGAGACATAAAAGACATGGGTTTCATCCTGATTTGGGAAGATGCCCTCGATGAGGGCACAGCAACCCATTCCAGTATTCTTGACTGGAGAATCCTATGGACAGAAGACTCTAGTGGGCTATATGCTCCAAAGGATCATACAGAGTGGTACACGACTGAACACCTTAGCACAACACACATTTCCTGAGTGTTAGCTAACTATTTCGTTGGGGGGAGGGGAAGGGTGTCATCTTTTATGCCAACAACACAAAATATTCAATGGGAGTTTGAGTCACAACTGTGTATGAAATATGTCTTGAACATTTAAAATGACCTAGACCTCCAGGTATTTTAGTAGAATCACTTTTGAAAGAAAAGTACTCCTTGATCTTGGCTTTTTTTTTTTTTTTTAATCCCTCATCATGACATTCCAGTTTCCCATAATATGCCTTGAAAGTGAAAATCAAGCATACAGTGCTTATGATATTAAACAATGAGTTAATGGGACCTATGATGGCACCTTATGCGAAGAGTTGACTCATTGGAAAAGACCCTGATGCTGGGAGGGATTGGGGGCAGGAGGAGAAAGGGACGACCGGGGATGAGATGGCTGGATGGCATCACAGACTCAGTGGACGTGAGTCTGAGTGAACTCCGGGAGTTGGTGATGGACAGGGAGGCCTGGCGTGCTGCGATTCATGGGGTCGCAAAGAGTCGGACACGACTGCGCGACTGAACTGACTGATGATGGCACAACCTATCAATATGTTGTATCCCCTTAAGGAAAAGTAGCTTCCACATTTTAGCTTGGAATAGCCACTGGAATATTTGTTTAGAAAGGAAACTATGTGTTTGTTTTTTTTTTTTTTAGATCTTTAGTTCATACATTAAGAAGGTTGAACAAACTCAACTTAGTACAAATCCTCAGAAAAACCAATAAAACTTGAATTAGAGAGGAAATTTTACTTTCCTAGTGCTTGACAAAATATATCTTAAGAAACAAGAAATGTGGTAACCACCTCCACATGTTAAAAAAAAAAAACGGACACGACTGCGCGACTGAACTGACTGATGATGGCACAACCTATCAATATGTTGTATCCCCTTAAGGAAAAGTAGCTTCCACATTTTAGCTTGGAATAGCCACTGGAATATTTGTTTAGAAAGGAAACTATGTGTTTGTTTTTTTTTTTTTTAGATCTTTAGTTCATACATTAAGAAGGTTGAACAAACTCAACTTAGTACAAATCCTCAGAAAAACCAATAAAACTTGAATTAGAGAGGAAATTTTACTTTCCTAGTGCTTGACAAAATATATCTTAAGAAACAAGAAATGTGGTAACCACCTCCACATGTTAAAAAAAAAAAAAAGCCAAAGAAGAAACCCTGAAACCCACCGCATATATTTCTGATTCAGATGAGCAAGTATTTAGCCCTGTATGTAAGAACATAAGGGTGTGCTCTGAAGACTCTAATGCCCTACCTCCTATCATCATCAAGGTGAGTATTACATCACATGTGGCTTCAAGAACAAGAAAGGCAGACGTGGCCAGACAAGGGGACAGAGCCAGGATGATGAACAGAGAAGGCCAATAAGATGTCTGAAAGTCGTGTAGGTACCAGAGGTTGCAGTTAGTTCACAGAGGAACAGGAAAGAAGATGACTGCTCAAGGAGATCTTTTAAGAAACAGAGTGTGTGGTCTTCCTTGGTAGTCTAGTGGATAGGAATTGCTTGCCAATGCACGGGAGACAGGTTCAAGACCTGATCTGGGAGGACCCCACATGCTACAGAGTAATTAGTCCCATGGGCCACAACTATTGGACCTGTGGTCTAGAGTCTGGGAGCCACAACTACTGAGCCTACGTGCTGAAAGTATGGAAGTTCTAATGTCCTAGAGCCCATGCTCTGCAACAACAGAAGCTACAACAATGAGAAGCCTGTGCATCACAACTGGAAATTGACACTCTTAGTCATTCAGTCATGTCTGACTCTTTGCCACCTTGTGGAATATATGGCTCATCAGACTCCTCTGTCCATGAGATTTTCCAGGCAAGAATACTGGAATGGATTGTCATAACCTTCTCCAGGGGAGCTTCCCAACCTAGAGATAGAACTCGGGTCTCCTGAATTGTAGGCAGATTCTTTACTGTTTGAGCCACCAGGGAATCCCACCACAACTACTGGGGAGCCAGTACTTTCTGACTAGAGAAAGCCCTTGTGCAACAAGGAAGACCCAGCACAGCCAAAAACAAATAAATTAATTGTTTTTCAGTCATTGAATTATGTCCAACTCTTTGTATCCTCATTGACGCAGTGGATCACGCTTCCCTGTCCTTGACTGAGGAACTTCCCTTCCCTGACTGAACCACTCCCGGAGTTTGCTCAAATTCATATCCATTACTTTGGTGATAGCATCCAACCATTTTAATATTTGTCACCACCTTCTCCTTCAATCTTTCTCAGCATAAGGGATATTTCCCAATGAGTCAGTTCTTCCCATTAAGTAGTCAAAGTATTGGAGCTTCAGCTTCAGCATCAATCCTTCCAATGAACATTCAGGGTTGATTTCCTTTAGACTGGACTTGTTTGACCTTTTGCACCCCAAAGGACTGTTAAGAGCCCTCTTTAATAGTATAGTTCAAAAGCATAAAATACACAAATAAAATAGTGCAGGTTTTTTTTTTTTTTCTTTAAGAAACTTGAAGGGAAGGACATTTGCATCAGGGTGTCAGTGGGACCAGTTCAGAAAGCAAGCAAGACTTGACAGGGAACCCTGACAGGAGTGTTCAAGTCTAATACCCGTGTTTGGTGAAGGGAATTCACAATCCAGGAAAAAGGTGTGCAGAGAATATCCATTCCATTGCCATGCCAGTTAACAATGCAGTTTGTTTTAAGTACAAATCAGCTGAGTGTGGAACTGGGGCTGGACAAGTGGACCAAATTACAGTACTTGGGTACAGTCTCAAAAATGACAGGAAAATCTCTGTTCATTTCCAAGGCAAACCACTCACTATCATGGTAATCCAAGTCTATGCCCCAAACAGAAATGCTGAAGAAGCTAAGGCTGAATGGTTCTATGAATACCTACAAGACTTTCTAGAACTAACACTCTAAAAAGATGTCCCTTTTCATTATAGAGGACTGGAATGCAAAAGTAGGAAGTCAAGATACACCTGGAGTAATAGGCAAATTTGGCCTTGGAGTACAGAATGAAGCAGGGCAAAAGCTAATACACTTTTGCCAAGAGAATGCACTGGTCATAGCAAACACCTTCTTCCAACAAAAGAAGAGAATATTCTACACATGAACATCACCAGATGTCCAACACCAAATCAGATTGATTAAGTTCTTTGCAGCCAAAGGTGGAGATGATACAGTACGGAAAAGGATACAGTAAGGAAAAACAAGACCAGGAGCTGACTTTAGCCCAGATTAAGAATTCTTTATTGCCAAATTCAGACTGAAATTGAAGAAAGTGGGAAAAACCACTAGACCATTCAGGTATGACCTAGTCAAATCCTTATACAGTGCAAGTAAGAAATAGATTTAAGTGACTAGATCTGATAGCATGCCTGATGAACTATGAACAGAGGTTCATGACATTGTACAGGAGACAGGCAGTAAGATCATCTCAAAGAAGAATAAATAGAAGAAAAAAAAGTCTGCCTGAGGTCTTACAAATAGCTCTAAAAAGAAGAGAAATGAACACGAAAGGAGAAAAGGAAAGATATGCCCATTTGAATTCTGAGTTCTAAACACTAGAAAGGAGAGATGAGAATCCCTTCCTCAGTGAATAATGCAAAGAAATAGAGGAACACAATAGAATGGAAAAGACTCAAGATCTCTTCAAGGAAATTAGAGATGCCTAGGGAATATTTCATACAAAAATGGGCACAATAAAGGACACAAATCATATAGGCCTAAAAGAAACAGAAGGTATTACAAAGAAGTGGCAAGAATACACAGAAGAGCTGTACAAAAAAAGATCTTCACAACCCAGATAGTTATTATGGTGTGATCACTCACCTTAGCCAGACATCCAGGAATATGAAGTGAAGAGTCAAGTGGTCTTTAGGAAGCATTGCTATGAACAAAGCTAGTGGAGGTGATGGAATTCCAGTTATGATATTTCAAATCCTAAGAGATGATGCTGTGAAAGTGCTGCACTAAATAGGCCAGCAAATTTAGAAAACTCAGCAGTGGTCACAAGACTGGAAAATGTCAGTTTTCATTCCAATACTAGATAAAGGCAATGCAAAAAAAAAAAAAAAAAAGCTTAAACTACCACACAGTTGCACTCATCTCAAACGCTAGCAAACTAATGCTCAAAATCATCCAAGCCAGGTTTCAATAGACATAAACTATGAGCTTCCAGATGTTCAAATGGTTCTAGAAAAGGCAGAGGAACCAGAGGTCAAATTGCCAACATCCGCTGGATCATGGAAAAAGCAAGAGGGCCCCAGAAAAACATCTATTTCTGCTTCATTGATTATGCCAAGTCCTTTGACAGAGTGGGTCACAATAAGCTTTGAAAAATTCTGAAAGACATGGAAATACCAGACTACCTGACTGTCTCCTGAGAAACCGGTATGCAGGTCAGGAATCAACAGTTAGAACTGGACGTGGAACAACAGACTGGTTCCAAATAGTGAAAGGAGTACATCAGGAATGTATATTGTCTTTCTGCTTATTTAACATATATGCAGAATATATCATGAGAAACGCTGGACTGGAAGAAACACAGCTGGAATCAAGATTGCTGGGAGAAATAGCAATAACCTCAGATATGCAGATGGCATCACCCTATGGTAGAAAGTAAAGAATAACTAAAGAGCCTCTTGATGAAAGAGAAAAAGGAGAGTGAAAAATTGGCTTAAAGCTCAACATTCAGTAAACTAAGATCGTGGCATCTGATCCAGTCACTTCATGGCAAAAAGATTGAAAGGTTGCTGTTGAATTATGACGCCAGGATTCTTGGCCTCCAGAGGAGAAGCATTCAATCCGGGGCCAGAGATGTAGTCTGAGGATGGACGATTAATAATTCCTGAGAATGCTCAATGGAAAATTCTTAAGGGTTTACATCAGAGTTTTCATTTGGGTGCAGAGAGTACTTACCAAATGGCTTCTCGTTTGTTTGAAGGTAAAAATGTAATGAAAACTTTAAAGAATATTATCAAAAGGTGTGAGGTTTGTCAGAAAAATAACCCAAAGACTGAAAAACTAGCAAAATCTGGATTACAACGAAGTGGGAAGTATCCTGGAGAGGACTGGGAAATTGATTTCACTCATATGCCAAAAGCTAATGGATATTCTTGCTTACAAGTTTGGGTAATACTTTTACTGGATGGATTGAGGCTTTTCCCTGTCGAAGTGAACAGACTAAGGATGTTATAAAGATTTTAATCCATGAAATTATCCCCAGGTTTGGGCTGCCACGGAGCCTTCAGAGTGACAATGGCTCTGCCTTTAAAGCTGCTGTAACTCAGGGGGTATCTAAAGCTCTAGGAATAGAATATCACTTACACTGTTCCTGGAGACCCCAATCCTCAGGAAAGGTGAAAAAGCTAATGACATTATCAAAAGACATCTGCGCAAATTAACTCAAGAGACACAGGACAATTGGATTAAAGCCCTACCCATAGCTTTAATGAGGGCTCGAACTGCCCCCAAAAAGGAGGGACTGTCCCCCTTTGAATGTATTTATGGAAGGCCTTTCTTACGCACAGACATTGTTATTGACCCTGAAGCCTTGGAATTAACTAGTTATGTAACTCAGCTTTCAGCTTGTCAACAGGCATTGACATAACTCCGGGAGATGACTCCTAACCCTGCCTCTGAGTCAAGCAAGCCTCTATTTGAGCCAGGAACTGAGGTCCTCATAAAAACTTTGGGATCTGGGGGCCCATCCCTCGAGCCCCTCTGGGAAGGCTCTTACCAGGTTATTCTTTCTTCTCCCACAGCTGTCAAGGTGCCAGGAATTGATTCATGGGTACATCACACTCGAGTTAAGAGATGGCACCCTGATCAAAACTAAGTGATATCTTTTTATGTCTTTATTTTCTATGCTCTGACTTTGTACTTTCAGATGGGCCTGATAACCTATGTGAGCTTACTTCTGCTGACTCCAAATATCCTGAGTCTGCCGTTCGATCCTCAAGACAATGCCTTCCTGTCCTGGGCTCACTCCTATGCTGCGTTCCACAATTGGTCTAACTGCTGGGTCTGCGGAGCACTCCCCTCTTCATCAGTGGAAGGCTTCCCGTGGTGGACATCTCCACTTCAAGGAAGACTTTCTCCAAGTGTGTGAATACTTTCGACAGCAATTACATGCGATGCCTCTCCTTCATCTGATGACATCTACCAACTCTAAAATGGACTGGTGCAACACTTTGTACTTTAACTATGGACATAATGTGACTTTCAATTTTGATTATACATTGTCTTGGTTCAATGACTATTTTGCTACACATAAGGCAAATAGGTCTAGATCTAATGGTTTTTTTTCTGATGTTTATCAAATATGGGATGAGGTTATGTGGCTAACTCCTGATAAAGGACGTTTAATATCTACTGCCCCTTATGCTGGGAACAAACAGAGCCATCCCCAAAGGTTAGCCAACAACTTAATTACAATGACTGGAAACAATTGGGATTTTTGCCTCAGGAAAGATGCAACGTAATCATTCCCGTGTTTTCCAACCCCAGTTCAAGTGCTCCCTTTGTGTGGCCAGGCACTAATTGGGACTGGATATCTCAGTCACGCTGGCTTGTGCCAAATGGGACTTATTGGATATGTGGCTCTTACCTATGGACATGGCTTCCCCCTGGTTGGATAGGGAGATGCACCCTCGGTCTAGCCTTTACTCACGGCTTTATATTTTCAGAACTCCCAGAAAAGCCTGCTAATTTACTCCACCTTAGAACTCGGTGGGCAAGGTCTGTATTTCACTGGTATGATTATTTGGCTGCAGTGTTTGTTCCCTCTTTGGGAACTACAAATGTTATGCTATGAGTGGATGCTTTGACTAATTTTACTCAACAGGCATTACAAGATTCTCAAAAGGCTATTTCAGCTCTTAATGCTGAACAAGCACAAATTAGAAAGGTAGTTTTACAAAACAGATTGGCTGTAGATATTCTGACAGCTACGCAAGGAGGAACATGTGCTATTATTCATACCCAATGCTGTACATATATACCTGATATGAGCACGAATGTGACTCATTTTACTAAACACATGAACAAGATGATTGAGGCCTTGGATACTCCTGAAGCCTCAATTGCCTCACTTTGGGAGATGTTAACTAGTTCCCCATGGTGGACAACTATCTTAACTACAATAATTCTGATTGTTTTGTTTTTGTTGTTTGCTCCCTGCATCTGTAACTGTATAACTAGATTTGTTTCTAGCTGCATGAAAGCATTCAAGTTACAAATGGTTGCTCAAACTCCCACTACTGCTGCAGCTGCCTCCAACTACTATTTGGGGCCCCTACATCAGATATCCTCAATATGAGGATTAGGAGAATATGTTGCCTCTTCAATTTAGGGACAACGCCTCTTCTCAGCTCGGAAGCAGTTATGGAACGAAAACAATGCCCTTTTCCCTAGGCAACATAATTCTCCTAAAAGAAAAGGGGGGGATGAGAGGGTAACAGGCAGGAAGGCCAGGGGTCTCCAAATGGAGGAGACAGCCTGCAAGTGTCAAGACATTTTTCTCTCTCTTAAGCGGCAGGAGGAAACAAACTAGCGATATTTTTTCCTTCTCTATACAAATTTAAAAGGTTTCTCTTAAAATTCTGTGTTGCCATAATGACATCTGATTTCACCTGAGGTTAACCAATGCCTTTTTCTTATGGAAATGCTTATCTTAAGCTATGCTAATGTACTATGCATTTACCCCAAACTCTGTCTTCAAGTTGGTTCCACCTTTTGGGCTCAGAACCTACTTGATAAACCAGTATATTATACTCTGATATTGTTCCTCTAATCTATGTAAATGAAACTTTTTGTACAGTGATCTGCCCTTCTTCAAGATTCAAGTTAATGATTTTATGGCCCAAGATAAACCATTTGGAGCCAAGGTTATCCCAAAATACATCTTATGGGTGAGGGGCCTGGTGCCATTCTAAGTTTTGAGACATTCCTTTCTTTCATTAACAGACTACTGGTGACTATACAACATACAGCTGAAGGCTAGCAGGCAGGTACTCTTTCTGCCCCCTTCTGATGCCTATGTCAGAAGATTTCTCTATCTCCTTTATACTTTAATAAAACTTTGCTACACAAATGCTCTGAGTGATCAAGCCTCGTCTCTGGCCCCGGATTGAATTCTTCTCCTCCGGAGGCCAAGAATCCTGGCGTTATAATTCAACAACAACCTTTCACTTCCATGTCTTGGCTATTGTAAACAGTTCTGCCATGAACATTGGAGTGCTTGTATCCTTTCAGACCACTTTGTTCTCCAGTTATATGCTCAAGAGTGGGACTGAAGGATCATATGGTAGCACTATTTTAGTTTTTTAAGGAACTCCATACCATTCACCATAGTGACTGTACCAATTTACATTCTCACAAACAGTGCAATTGAACTGATTTACAAAACAGAAATAGACTCACAGATCACATACTTAGAGAACAAAGTAATGGTTATCAGGGGGAAGGATTTGGGGAAGGGAGTGTTAGGGAGTTTGAGATTGACATGTACACTCTATATTTAAGATGGGTGTCAATAAGGACCTACTGTAGAGCTCAGGGAACTCTGCTGAAAGTTACATGGCAGCCTGGATGGGAGAGGAGTTTGGGGGAGAATGGATACACGCCTATGTATGGCTTAGTAGCTGTGCTGTGCACCTGAAACTACCACAACAGTGTTAATCATCTATCAGTTCAGTTCATTTCAGTTCAGTTGCTCAGTCATGTCCGACTCTTTGTGACCTGATGAATCGCAGCACTCCAGGCCTCCCCGTCCATCACCAACTCCCAGGGTTCACTCAGACTCACACCCATCGAGTCAGTGATGCCATCCAGCCATTTCATCCTCTTTCGTCCCCTTCTCCTCCTGCCCCCAATCCCTCCCAGCATCAGAGTCTTTTTCAATGAGTCAACTCTTTGCATGAGGTGGCCAAAGTACTGGAGCTTCAGTTTTAGCATCATTCCTTCCAAAGAAATCCCAGGGTTGATCTTCTTCAGAATGGACTGGTTGGATCTCCTTGCAGTCCAAGGGACTCTCAAGAGTCTTCTCCAACACCACAGTTCAAAAGCATCAATTCTTTGGCACTCTGCCTTCTTCACAGTCCAACTCTCACATCCATACATGGCCACAGGAAAAACCATAGCCTTGACTAGACGGACCTTAGTCGGCAAAGTAATGTCTCTGCTTTTGAATATACTATGGAGGTTGGTCATAACTTTTCTTCCAAGGAGTAAGCGTCTTTTAATTTCATGGCCGCAATCACCATCTGCAGTGATTTTGGAGCCCCCAAAAATAAAGTCTGACAGTTTCCACTGTTTCCCCATCTATTTCCCATGAAGTGATGGGACCAGATGCCATGATCTTCGTTTTCTGAATGTTGAGCTTTAAGCCAACCTTTTCACTCTCCTCTTTCACTTTCAACAAGAGGCTTTTTAGCTCCTCTTCACTTCTGCCATAAGGGTGGTGTCATCTGCATATCTGAGGTTATTGATATTTCTCCCAGCCATCTTGATTCCAGCTTGTGTTTCTTCCAGTCTAGCGTTTCTCATGATGTACTCTGCATATAAGTTAAATAAGCAGGGTGATAATATACAGCCTTGACATACTCCTTTTCCTATTTGGACAGTCTGTTGTTCCATGTCCAATTCTAACTGTTGCTTCCTGACCTGCATACAGATTTCTCAAGAGACAAGTCAGGTGGTCTGGTATTCCCATCTCTTTCAGAATTTTCCACAGTTTATTGTGATCCACACAGTCAAAGGCTTTAATCATCTATACTCCAATACAAAATAAAAAGTTAAAAAAAGAAGAGTGAACAAAATCATTTTAGTGCAAGAGCTGAAATGGGAGCAACCATAGCTACATACCACACACCCAGTGCTTGGGATGGGATTTTTTCCCCACACCTCCAAGCAGTTCCCTCAGTTCTTCACAGACCCTGACAAGGTGTCCCACAGATGAACTCAGTTCTGACACTAATCTGGAGTTAGATGCTACAGGTAAAGGGCTCAGTCCCACAGGATCACTCCACTTAGACAACAATCAGAAGTCCAGGTTGTTACCTGTGTTTCTGACCAAGCAGCTGTAAATCAGAGGTTCCCAAGACCCCATCTTGGGTTTGAATAATTTGCTAGAGAGGCTCGACGAACTCAGGGAGCCAATTTACTCACTAGATTACTGGTTTATTACAAAAGATATTGAAGGATATGAATGAATAGCCAGATAAAGAGATACATGGTGTGAGATTCTGGATGCAGGAGCTTCTGCCCCCATGGAGTCTAGGTCTAACATGTGAATGCATTCTAGTTCACCAAGTTGCAAACTCTGAACCCTTTAGGATTTTTTATGGAGGCTCCATTCTAGAGATATAATTGATTGTCTCTGATCATTGGTAATTGATTCACTCTCCATTGGAAGTCAGCAGTGGAACTGAAAGTTCCAGTCCTCTGATCACATGTTTGAGTCTCCTTGCAACCATCCTTCCAACCTGAGGGGATTTCCAAAAGCCATCTCATTAACAGAAAATCAGCTGTGATTGAAATGGGCTTGTTATGAATAATGAGACACTCATTTCACCTTTAAGACTCTGAAGGAATTTCAAGACAAAACAAACAAATATTATAACAAAAGATGCTTTCATTGCTTCTACTGCTTAGGAAATTCCAAGGGTTTTGGGAACTGTGAGTCAGGAACCATGGCTGAAGAGGGAAAAATATATTTATTATAAATCACAGGCTGCTGCTGCTGCTAAGTCGCTTCAGTCGTGTCCAACTCTGTGCGACCCCGTAGACGGCAGCCCACCAGGCTCCGCTGTCCCTGGGATTCTCCAGGCAAGAACACTGGAGTTGGGTGCCATTTCCTTCTCCAATGCATGAAAGTGAAAAGTGAAAGTGAAGTCGCTCAGTCGAGACCCCATGGACTGCAGTCCACCAGGCTCCTCCGTCCATGGATTTTCTAGGGAAGAGCACTGGAGTGGGATGCCATCGCCTTCTCCGAATCACAGGCTTCTGTGCAACTATTATCATTTTCTTTGTGTTCTATGACCTTAAAAAGTTGGCAAGCATTCATTTAAATACGATTTGTAAATTTGGCAGTTCAAGTTATAAGAAGACTTAATTCCTCTTAAATATTCCAATGCTATTTATAGGCTTAATAAAATACTCTGATACCTTCCAGTTAAACTAATTATTCAGTGTGGTAGGCTGAGTAACAGTCTCCCAAAGATGCCCCACATTCTAATCCCTGGTATTAGGGAACATCTGATTTTACATGGCAAAGAGACTTTTTAAACTTTTTATTTTATATTGGCTTATAGATGATTAACAATGTTGTAACAGTTTCAGGTGCACAGCAGAGCGATTCAGCCATGCATATACATGTATCCATTCTCCCTCAAACTCCTCTCCCATCCAGGCTGCCACATGACATTGAGCAGAGTTCCCTGTGCTACACAGTAGGTCCTTGTTGGTTATCTATTTTAAATACAGTAGTGTTACATGTCCATCCCAAACTCCCAATCTGTCCTTCCCCCCCATCCTTCACCCCTGGTAACAATAAATTCTGTAAATCTGTGAGCCTGTTTCTGTTTTGTAAATAACTTCATTTGTACCATTTCCTTTTATTAATAGATTTATTAATAGATTCTGCATGTAAGCAATAGTTCTTGGCAAAGAGATTTTGAAGACGCAATAAAGGTTATGGGCCTTTTTAGTTTATTTTTGAAGCTTTTCGTACGATTTCATTGCTTGCAGATTTTTTGTTGCACTGCATGGCATGTGAGATCTTAGTGTCCTGACAGGCTTGTGCTCACTCAGGCGTGTCCGACTCTTTGCCGTCTCATGGACTGTAGCCTGCCAGGCTCCTCTGTCCATGGAATTCCCAAGGGAGAGTACTGGAGCGAGTGGCCATTTCCTCCTCCGGGGAATCATCTTCCTGATCCTGGGATGGGACCTATGTTTCTTGCCTCTCCTGCATTGGCAGGCAGTTTCTGTACCATGAGCCAGTGGGGAAGCCCTGGGATCACTTTACAATGGGAAAGTTATCTTCGATATCTGGGTGGGCCCAATCGAATCCCTGGACCTCTTGCAGACAGAGAAATCTCCAGTTCAAACTGGAGTGACGCAGCAAAGATGTGTGGAGTTTTGACGTAACTTCAAATCCACTTGTTTATGACAAAGTTGTTAAGAATGAATTTCCTTTCGATAATGAAATTATATTTTGATATAAAAGTGATGTTGGGAGTCAGGATGTCATCATCCACACCTGTCACAAAGCACTCAGTTCCTCGGGGTCCCTGCTGGGAGATTATTGATAAGAACATATGAAGAAGCAGCTGTGGTGAAGGGACACGGACCTTAAATATTGAGTTTGTGAGGACTCTCGGAGAGTGTTCCATCTGGGCAAGGCTACCCTTTGCTGATCTAAATAGCTCTCTGGAGATTCTGGGCATTAGCTCCTGACATAGCAATGGTTAACACCATGCAGTGACTGGAAAAGAATACCATGTCTGTCAACCAGCCCTGTTATTACCTAGCAACATGCTCTGGCAACAAGGGACTTTTACTTTTGTAGACTTTTAGTGGACTGAGCCATCTTTTCCTAGTACCAAATCATACTAGAGTACACCTCAACCAAATATGCCCTTTATTCCTTTCATCTCCCCTTGCCTGGCACAACAGGATGATTAATAAGTCATTGATCTGGAGTATGTTATTCTTTCTTGGCTTATTAAGAGACATTATTCCATATGCTATTGGCTTTTGTGAAATTAGCCCACCGCAGCATGTAGCTGAATGCTGGCAACAACCTGACTGAGCCTAAAGCCGGTTGTTCCTCAGTGTCTCCACTGCTGACACTTTTATTTCGGCAGAGTGAGACCAGTGTGGGTCTTCTGACCTACATGACTGTGAGATAACAGATTTCTGATCTTTAAGTCTGTAATTTGTTGAGACAGCAGTGGAAGGCTAACATACTCAAAACTTTAAAAAAATTAAATCCAAAGGTTAAAACGACACCAAATTCACATCTATATTATAAGATACTTTAAAACTGAACATATTAATTCCATGAATTTGACTCATTTCATTATCTCAGTGATTGATTCTAAATCTTTTAGGACACTTGTATACTAAGAACTGATAGTCTTTGCCATTTAGAACTAACAACAACCATCTTCCCAAGTCAATCTGGAGCAAACTTCTCAGTTGGATGAAGTTGTAAGAACCAGAGATTTTGATCTATTCATGAGATTTGAAGTTATAAACCCTTAGAACATTTTCCCCACAGCCCAACTGTCTAGTCTGAACTCCTTTCATTAGCCTTGGGGCATCTTGGGACGCCAAGTCCATGTCCTGTAAATAGGACTGATTTCACAATTGGTGTCCTCAAAATTCAAGATAAGCTCTTGCTTAAATCTCAGATATGCAGATGACACCACCCTTATGGCAGAAAGTGAGGAGTGCTAAAACTGAAGCTCCAGTACTTTGGGCACCTTATGCGAAGAGTTGACTCATTGGAAAAGACCCTGATGCTGGGAGGGATTGGGGGCAGGAGGAGAAAGGGACGACCGAGGATGAGATGGCTGGATGCATCACAGACTCAATGGACGTGAGTCTGAGTGAACTCCGGGAGTTAGTGATGGACAGGGAGGCCTGGCGTACTGCGATTCATGGGGTCACAAAGAGTCGGACACGACTGCGCGACTGAACTGAACTGAATGAACCTTTGTTTCTGGATCAGAGCTGGTGAAATACAATGACCAGTCCAATTACTGCACTACTTAATTTCATTCAATCAGTCTCTCTATTGCTCCATCCTGAGTTCTTTACCAGTTCTCTCTCATGCAGGACCATAGGACTTGTATTTAAACAATGTCTGATTGGATTTGGTGTCTGTTAAGGCTGTGACACTGTGCAGTTAATGTTGTGTTAGTGACCTAAACTGTCACACTTCCACATTGACACTGCTCCCTAGCCTTCAACAATCATTATGATTTGTGAGTTTTTAAAAAATAAGTTATTTGGCTGCACCAGACCTTGGTTATTCCATGTGCAATCTAGTTCCCCGACCAGGGTTTGAACCCAGACCTCCTGTATTGAGATTGTGGAGCCTTAGCCACTGGACCACCAGGGAAGTCTCAGTTTATGACTTTTAAAAATAGTCATCTAACACTGATGCACAGAAGAAAACTTGACATTTCACAAGAAAATTTTGATAGTATAAGAATATACTTATCTTATTTTCTTAATATAAGAAGTATTTTACATTTTGAAAGATAAAATTTAATATAAATTCACCTGGAACATCTAAGTTTTTGTTTTAAAAGGAGGTAAACTTGGGGATCTTTCTAAAAAAGAAACATTGTGTTGGCCAAAATTTCGTTCAGGTTTTTCAGCAACATCTTATGAAAAAATCCAAATGAACCTTTGGCCAACCCAATACACTCAGTAAGAATTAATCTGGCCCTTGTTGAAATACTACTGCTCAATGCCATAGCAAATACAGTAGAATTAGAAGAAAACATCACAGCACACAAATAGTGTAAGACATATATACATATATATATATATAACATGTACAAAACAACCAAAGCATATATAGATATTTTAGAATGATTTAAGAAACTATATCTAGATGTGAAAGGAAAACCAAAGAAGTGAGAATCTGTGCCAAAGACAATTAATTAAGGGAAAGTAGGACATCTTGGAGATGTATGAAGGATTTAATGTGTATAAAATGACATAGGAAAAGAGGAAGGACATACTAGATTTTTCTAGAAACACACACATTTAGTAATGATATTTTGTATTTCAGAATCTCCTATTATTTTTTACCAACCGTAGGTCTTGAAAAATGTGTCATGCTGTTCAGAACAGTTATGATTCATCCAGCTCTCACATCTTCAATCTTCTTGTCAAAATGTCAATACTCAGAATAAATTATGAGTATATGCTAATGTGGTTAATAAATACATGAGGTACACAGGTGCACACAGTGAAAACAAAAATAGGTCTGCAAGAGAAAGGCAAGAGGAATAAAAAGGAGCAACTTGATAAATGTTATCTGAAATTCCTCAGTTTTGCTAAAGATTTCCTGCCAGGAACCTAACACTTGGGAGAAAGAACCTTTAGAGAAGCAAAAAAAGTCCTTAAACCCACATAATAGAAAAAGGGTACTCCAAAGGACGATAGCAATCCCATCTTCCAAGAAATCAGGTAACAATTATTGGAAGTGCCAAATCAATCCAGATGTGCTTTCAAAAATGGCTTAAAATGACTAATTTGAATACGAAATGTTAGGTAAACTGGCCATTGGTCAATTCAGTCATGAGACATTTTATGTTGAATGGGTGTATTACCACTCCAGACAGGTAGATGAGCATGAGTGAGCCTCAAGAGAAAGGCAATGCTCTCAGGGCCCTGGCTGTAAACTAAGATATTTGACTATGGGGTTCTGAGAATTGAGAGGAAAACATGCATAGGTGTGTATGTGTTTTGGAATTGATTGACAAAGTGTGTGTTAGTTGCTCAGTTGTGTCCTATTCTTTGTGACACCATGGACTGTAGCCTGCCAGGCTCCTCTGTCCATGGAATTCTCCAGGCAAGAATACTGGAGTGGGTAGCCATTCCCTTTATTTTGGAGGCTGGCAAGTCTAGATTTAAGGTGCCAGAAGGTTTGCTGTCTAGTGAGGACGCACTGTCTGGTTTATAGATGCCCACCTTCTTGCTGTATCCTCACAAGGCAGAGAGAGCTCTGGTTCCTTCATCTTCTTATAAGGGCACTGATTCCAAGGGGCTCCACCCTCATGACCTCATCTAAATGCAAACACCTCCCAAAAGATCTACCCCCAAATAGTATCACATTGGGGATTAGTGCTTCATATATGGTTTTTGGTTTGGTTGTTTTGGGTGTTAGGAGAACATAAACATTCAGTTCATAGTACTAAGCCCCAGAGAGGTTAAGTGACTATAGAAGTTCATGAAAAGTGAAAGTGAAAGTCGTTCAGTTGAGTCTGACTCTTTGTGACCCCATGGACTGTAGCCTGCCAGGCTCCTCTGTCCAGGGAATTCTCCAGGCAAGAATACTGGAGTGGGTAGCCATTCCCTTCTCCAGGGGATATTCACAACCCAGGGATCAAACCAAGGTCTCCTGCACTGCAGATGGATTCTTTACCATCTGAGCCACCAAGGAAGCCCAAAAGTACTAAAGTGGCTAGCTTATCCCTTCTCCAGGGGATTTTCCTGACCCAAGAATCAAACTGGGATCTCCTGTATCGCACATGGATTCTTCACCAGCTGAGCTATCAGGGACAGAACAGTACCTATCGCTTCTAGATTGTTGCTACATGTATGGACTTTAAAACACTACTTTGCTTTGTCTTTTATTGTTGCTTTAAAAAAGATATTCTGTTTTTGTTTTGCCAGTGGAACCTTTGAAAATTTTTCTGGTGAAATTTATGAGACATCTCAATTTCTTAGGTAAACAAAAGCAGAGCTGCTTGGGTTGAAGAGTAAAAAGGCACAGAAGACAATCTGCTCAGAACCCAGATAGGGAACACAGAAAGCTCACAACTTACTGGCACATCACATAAGCAGCTTGGCTGTATCACTACCATCACTAGGGATGACACACCACGGCTGGTACCCCTGCCACTGATCAGAAGGAGCCCCAAACTTTCCAGGCTTCTCTGTGTCACTCACTCCAACATTAAAGCCCCCAGTGGGAACAATCCTTATTTCAAACACACAAAGCACACAGAGGTATGAAAACTGCTGTTGCTTCACTCAGTAAGAGAGGTCGGCCATCCCTAGTCCATTTCCTGTCACTGCTCCTCCATCCCTGGACTCAGGGACAGGAAATAGCTTTTACAAGAATTCTTATAAAACTTGTAAATCCCAGAGGAATTGCTAAATTCTCAGGAAAGTGAATTTATTTATTGCACCCTTATGTCTGAAGGACCTGGTTTAGGTAGGAGCATTTCTCTATAAGGTAAGGGTATAGACAGTAGCTCAGAAACACTCAGAAAATCTTAAGCCTGGATACTCTCAAGATAGTAACAACAAACTACAACTTGTTAATTAAAGAAGTCTGTAAAGTGCAGTTATGAAACACAGTGAGGTGAAGGGAAATTTGCTTTCAGATTCACTCTTTTTAAATCCTGGTGATTATCCTTCAAAGGACGTGGAGGTGTCTGTAAAGGTCTAATTCAAAAATTCTAGAAAAGAAATGATTTAGCCAGGTGGAAGGCATTGAACTGCCCAGGGCAATCTATTACATCCATGAGTTATCATTTGACCCTGTTGAAGTCAAATGTGTAGCTTGATTTATCAGTGCCTACAGTCCCCTATTGCCTTTTGCTTCAGATGAAACCTGCTCAGCCTGGTATCTAATCCCTTCCTCAGTTTTAGCCAGGTGGAAGGCATTGAACTGCCCAGGGCAATCTATTACATCCATGAGTTATCATTTGACCCTGTTGAAGTCAAATGTGTAGCTTGATTTATCAGTGCCTACAGTCCCCTATTGCCTTTTGCTTCAGATGAAACCTGCTCAGCCTGGTATCTAATCCCTTCCTCAGCCACATCTTTATCTCAGCAATTCATTTTTACCTTAGATAAATCACTTACCTAATGCAAGCCTCAAGGCTTTTTTTTTTTAGTATAAAATTGGAATAATCCTAACTGCTCTGCCAACTATCAATTCTGAGGTTGTGTTGAGAATCAAGTCATGTTGATCGGGACCAACACTAGCCTATACTGAGCCTTTGTGCTAATCAGAAAAAAAGTGCCCTTTCTGGAAGTATACAGCCTTCTGGCTCAGGCTCACCTAGTGGCATAGACTAGATTTCAGGCCCACATACCTTGGAAATCTTGTACCACCCACCTAACTGCATATCTATTATCAATGGATATAAAAGAATTATATAAACTGAAAAATGCTTTCATCAGGCAGTTTTATAGAGTGGTCAGTGGCGGGACCCAGAAATCTGGGTTCACTGCTGGCTATGCCACAACAGCTGTGTGACAGGCAAACTCAGGGACTTCTTTGAGCTCCAGTGTCCTTGTGTGTAGGAATGGGAACGATAGCATCTAAGAGTTGAAGATTGAGATCATGCTCGAAAAGTACCCGGAATATGTAGTAAGCACTTAATAAATTCCAGTTATGGCACCCCACTCTAATACTCTTGCCTGGAAAATCCCATGGACGGAGGAGCCTGCTAGGCTGCAGTCCATGGGGTCGCTGAGGGTCTGACACGACTGAGAGACTTCACATACACTTTTCACTTCATGCATTGGAGAAGGAAATGGCAACCCACTCCAGTGTTCTTGCCTGGAGAATCCCAGGGACGGGGGTAGTATACAGCCTTCTGGCTCAGGCTCAACTAGTGGCATAGACTAGATTTCAGGCCCACATACCTTGGAAATCTTGTACCACCCACCTAACTGCATATCTATTATCAATGGATATAAAAGAATTATATAAACTGAAAAATGCTTTCATCAGGCAGTTTTATAGAGTGGTCAGTGGCGGGACCCAGAAATCTGGGTTCACTGCTGGCTATGCCACAACAGCTGTGTGACAGGCAAACTCAGGGACTTCTTTGAGCTCCAGTGTCCTTGTGTGTAGGAATGGGAACGATAGCATCTAAGAGTTGAAGATTGAGATCATGCTCGAAAAGTACCCGGAATATGTAGTAAGCACTTAATAAATTCCAGTTATGGCACCCCACTCTAATACTCTTGCCTGGAAAATCCCATGGACGGAGGAGCCTGCTAGGCTGCAGTCCATGGGGTCGCTGAGGGTCTGACACGACTGAGAGACTTCACATACACTTTTCACTTCATGCATTGGAGAAGGAAATGGCAACCCACTCCAGTGTTCTTGCCTGGAGAATCCCAGGGACGGGGGAGCCTGGTGGGCTGCCATCTATGGGGTCGCACAGAGTTGGACACGACTGAAGTGACTTGGCATAGCATTACTATTATTATTTCTTAAAGCTTAGAAAAATGGACTTTGGGACATTTTTATTCCAACATAGATCCTACATTCTAGCCAAATCTTCTTCTTCTTGACATAACAACGTACTCCAGACAGTTTGCACCCTTCCCTGTGCTGCTTCTTAATGGGAAGCAAGTCACTCTGCCAGTCCATAGCTCTCTTTTATCATTCCCTGGGTATTTCCCACTCACATACATTATTCTTCAATATTACTAGAGAGTAGCAAATAACTTATAATACTAAATTTGAAAAACCAAGGTATAAAATTGTATTTTCATGACCTCAATTTTGTTAAAAAAATAACCGAAAAATATATATATACACAGGCAGTCCATGCTTTACACAGCTTAATATACATAAATTTCAGTTACCATGGGCTAGGTAAACAGCAATGATCTTTCAACAACTCAGTTCAAATTTCAGTTACTCGAGCATATTAACTGTGGCTAATTCTTTAAAAATTCACGGCTAGCACTTTAGTCCACAAATCATTGTGTAAGTGACAGGTATATTTCATGATCAGTAGCCAGTCATATCACTGCTTTCCATGTCTGTTCATCAGTGGCCACTGTGTTTCTGTTATTCAGTTCATGTACAGATAGCAAAGTGTATGGTTGCTTTGCCTCCTTGTCTCTCAGCAACAAACTCACACAGCATTTTTAAAAAAATGAATAATTGAAGAGGAAGTTGGTTAAGAGTGATACAAGTGCCCACATAAATGAAAAGTGATAGCAGTAAAATTTGAATCAATGTAACCGGAGTTACAGGAGAACTATCTAACCATGGGATGTTGACCCTGCTGCTGTTTTAGAGACTCTAGATATGGCCACAGCCAGAGCACCTTAGGGAATGTAAAACTGACAAAAGTGAAGAAGTTGGAGAAAAAAGATGGAAATGACCCAGAGAAAGTGATGATGGCAAAAAAAAAAGACAAAATAGGATAACAATAACAACACTTTACAAGAATAATTCCAAGAGATATTATCCATCATTGAAAGTGTAAAGGATAAAATGTTGGAAGCTGATCTAAGCTTAGAAGGGAGTATGACAATTTGCCAAGGCATAGAAAAAATGATTGATCTATATCATAGCTTTACAATGAAAAATAGGCAAGCATTACTCAAACTGCAAAGAAATAAAACAATGTAATTTTCAGTGTTTCTAATATTTTAAATTACAGAGTATTAAATATTTTCGATTTCTATTTTCTATTTTCCTCTACATTTTTAACCAGCAGTAAGAGAGTTTTCAATGTTTTGACCCAAAACGCTAAAGTCACAGAATACTTGGATTTTCCCATTAATGATTAAAATTTCCTTGCAGGATTTTAGCTTGCATAGTCACTTTTATGATCAAATACTTACATGAAAAAGCTATCTGTACTTATATCTCTCTATTAAAAAAAATGACTAGATGAAAGTATACCGAAAAGTAAACATTGGTATTAGAACTATAACTGATATAATTTTCTCCCTTGAAATTTTCAGTATATTCAAATTGTTCTCTAATTAGCATATATTACTTTTATAATCAGAGAAGAAGTTGTTATTTACCAAAAGATTGGTATAAGCCACCCTTGATTGACCCTCTCTGCTGTGGCTCAGGACCTCTCAGTCAAAATATATGTTAAGAAACCTTGTTGCTAATTAGTTCTTTAAAGGCCTTTGGGTTATTGTCTGATTTTTTAGTGATCTCAACAAGATAGACATTTCTTACGTACAGAGACAGTATATAGGAGGTGTTACCTTCTCTTTTCCTAGAGCCCTGAACGTTCTGAATACATAATAGGTGCTCAGTAATATTTCTAGCCCAGCTCTGAAAACCTGCCAGCAGTTGCTGGGGGAAAATTAACCCCAAAGCAGTAAGGAACAATTAAATGATATTTAAACACATTAAGTGAAAGTGAAAGTGAAAGTGAAGTCGCTCAGTCGTGTCCAACTCTTTGCCACCCTGTGGACTGTAGCCTATCAAGCTCCTTCCTCCATGGGATTCTCCAGGCAAGAATACTGGAGTGGGTTGCCATTTCCTTCTCCAGAAACACGTTAAGAAATTTCATATAAAAGTTGTTAGGTATTGTCGTTTAATTAAGAATTCAATTTTTTCTTCTACAAACAACACAGTGGTTGAGAATCTAGAGGACCCTGTATCCTGATGGCTACATTTTTGGTTTCCATAGTTACTTTAATTCAGTCTCAGAGTCTTAAGAGCCACGTTTCTTTGGATTCTTTGGAGTTAAATTCTTTATCCACATTACATAGAAAAAGAAAAATTATGATTGTTACATTCATTAAAAACTAACAAACTGTCTCACAAATACTTTTAATTTTATTTATTTATTTTTTTGAATTGTGTCTTTAGATCATGGTACCTATGATCTTTTTTTTTTTTTCTTAATTTTACTTTACAATACTGTATTGGTTTTGCCATACATCAACATGAATCTGCCACGGGTGTACATGAGTTCCCAATCCTGAATCCCCCTCCCACCTCTCTCCCCATACCATCTCTCTGGGTCATCCCAGTGCACCAACCCCAAGCATCCTGTATCCTGTATTGAACCTAGACTGGCGATTCGTTTCTTACATGATAGTATACATGTTTCATTGCCATGCTCCCAAATCATCCCACCTTCTCCCTCTCCCACAGAGTCCAAAAGTCTGTTTTTAAATGTATGTCCTTTGTTAAAAATAGATGAAGTGCAATGAAAGACAAAATTTCTGTCTTCCTGGTTGAGACACCTGACTTCTTTTTGCAGATTTCACTCTCCAAGTCAGTTCAGGCGTGGAAGCTGAGGGATGTAGGCAGAAGTGGCAGGTGTATAATGCCATTTCTGTCACTGGATTTAGTACACAATGCATCTTGTAGTTTCTACTTGAACCCCCTTTTCATTTTCCATGGTTTCCTGATACACTGCATTTCACTACCTCGCCCTCAACTTAAAGGAACATCACTGAGGCTTGTGTCATCACATTCTGCCTCCAGAAGGAAGTGAATTGGGCAGAGGAAGAACAGGCAGAGGGGCCCTCATGTGCTACCAGAAAAGCACTCCAGATTTTCCCTTATGACAAAGAGGTTTTTGTAGTATAGCTTCTAACCCAGCCAAAGAAACTCTATCTTCAATCAGAGACTTTATCATTTACCTTTTCCTAAAGAATGGGAACAAATGAAAGCAAAGGCAAACAAATTCTGATTTCAGAATGTATCTGGAATTTTTAGCTCCCCCTACCCCCAGCCTTTTTAATGAATAGCAGCCCCCTTTACCTTCTCCCTCTCCCACAGAGTCCAAAAGTCTGTTTTTAAATGTATGTCCTTTGTTAAAAATAGATGAAGTGCAATGAAAGACAAAATTTCTGTCTTCCTGGTTGAGACACCTGACTTCTTTTTGCAGATTTCACTCTCCAAGTCAGTTCAGGCGTGGAAGCTGAGGGATGTAGGCAGAAGTGGCAGGT
Source organism: Aepyceros melampus (assembly GCA_006408695.1). NCBI lineage: Eukaryota > Metazoa > Chordata > Mammalia > Artiodactyla > Bovidae > Aepyceros > Aepyceros melampus. The sequence continues at coordinate 5,631 of SJXQ01000314.1, read as the reverse complement.
GTATAATGCCATTTCTGTCACTGGATTTAGTACACAATGCATCTTGTAGTTTCTACTTGAACCCCCTTTTCATTTTCCATGGTTTCCTGATACACTGCATTTCACTACCTCGCCCTCAACTTAAAGGAACATGACTGAGGCTTGTGTCATCACATTCTGCCTCCAGAAGGAAGTGAATTGGGCAGAGGAAGAACAGGCAGAGGGGCCCTCATGTGCTACCAGAAAAGCACTCCAGATTTTCCCTTATGACAAAGAGGTTTTTGTAGTATAGCTTCTAACCCAGCCAAAGAAACTCTATCTTCAATCAGAGACTTTATCATTTACCTTTTCCTAAAGAATGGGAACAAATGAAAGCAAAGGCAAACAAATTCTGATTTCAGAATGTATCTGGAATTTTTAGCTCCCCCTACCCCCAGCCTTTTTAATGAATAGCAGCCCCCTTCTCCCAGGCTTACTAAATCGTACCTGTCACAATATGGAAATAAATGACTATTTGCAGAGTTGTGTCCATACCAGCCGGTATTTGGCTGCTGCACGTAAATTCCAGTACATCTCAGGGGGTCTTTCTTCAGGTCCCTGCCCTCAGCCTTGGAAGGCAGCACACAAATATATCAGATAGAGTGAACTCCTGCTTTCCAGTGGCAAATCCAGTTGATTCTGTCTGCCCTGCTGGAGTCTGTGAGTTTCATTCCTAGAGAGAATAATCTACATAAACCCTGACTCCCACTCCTGGATACCAGAATACTTGTTTGATATTTTAAGTAAAAAACTGAAGATGACAATTTGAAATGTGTTTAACATATTTATGAAGCCCACCTTTGCACCTTTATGAAATTTCCATTCCTCTGTCCCAGGAATAGAATCCTCATACTTTCTGAACCAAAGATAGGTCCAAAGAGGTTAGCATTCACACATGTACATTTAGGGACAGCAGCACAGGGTGTGCGAAGTGGAAATACCAGACTGCATAACTGATGGAGCTTAGATGAACTCAGGACATTTCTTATACCTCTTCCAGGGACTTAATAAGAACAAGAAGTGTGTATACGATATAACCCTCTTCCACTGCAGCAACCCAACTCACCATTACACTTGGAAATGGGAGATTAGGGTGGGGAAGGTCTTTGTGTTTTAGAGGTGGCAGGACTTGAATCAGAGCTGTAAGCAAAAACTGCTTTGAATTTTCATTTCTTCGATTGAAGAAGGTACTGTAAGAAAAACTGCCAGAACATGTATGGATGAGAAAGAGCTGAGTGATGCCCCATTGGGTTGTCTCTGGATAATCTAGTCTCAACAGAAGAGAGAGTCTAGAACTGTGTTAGCAATGGAAAGAGGGAGTTTTGGGGTGTCTTGCAGCCTTAGTATCCCCATCCTCATATTATTCCTGAAGCCCATGTGGACCAGTGAATCAAGATTCTTAAAATAGACAGCACTAGATAGATGCCTATAAAATATGACTTGAGAATTTCTGATAGACCTATCTTGTCAAAGCTACATCAGCCCCCTCACTCTGCAAGCCTAAAATTCTACCTTCTAGAGTTCCAGTTTTAGGCTCAAGGATCATTACCAGAAGATCCTTTTGAACTCAAATTTGTTGCTGAGAACATAATGTACATTATTATCTCCCATATCTCCAGATTAGCTTATGAACATTTGAACTTCCCTTTTACAGAGACTGGGGAAAAAAGCACTACAGAATAATGGGACAGGAGACTGGTAAATTTTTATTATATTAGAAAACCTGTTTCCAGAGTGAACAGAAATATGAAAGTATCTTTGACAGTGTGAAGTTTTGCCCCTGGAGTAAAGTGTCAGAAAGAAAAGGAATATTTAGAGAGGAGAGCCAAGGGTGAAGCCTGACAGCATCCAATCCAGTTGTATCTGCCAAATCAAAGCAGGCAAGAGGAACCTGCTGTTTCATAGAAAAGGCAATTGACCAGAATGAAAGGTAATGTTTGTTATTTATCATCATTTTGATGATAGCCATTCTGACAGGTGTGTGGCGATATCTCCTTGTAATTTTGATTTGCATTTTCCTGATGATTAGTGATTTGAGCATCCTTTCGTGTACATATGGGCCAACTCTATGTCCTCTTCAGGAAAATGGCTATTCAGATCCTCTGCCTACTTTTTAATTGGATTTGTTTTTCTCGTGTTGGCTTGTATTACCTTTTTGTATATTTTGGGTCTGAAAGTGAAAGTCCCTTGGTCGTGTCTGACTCTTTGCGACCCCATGGACTGTGAAGCCTGTGGAATTCTCCAGGCAAGAACACTGGAGTGGGTAGCCATTCCTTTCTCCAGGGGATCTTCCCAATCCATCAATTGAACCCAGGTCTCCCAAATTACAGGCAGATTCTTTATCAGCTGAGCCACCAGGGAAGCCCATATTTTGGATATTAAGCCCTTATTGTATATATCCTTTGCAAATATTTTCTCCCATTCACTAGGCAGTCGTTTCATTTTGCTGATAGTTTCCTTTCCTGTGCAAAAACTTTTTGGTTTAATGTAGTCCCATTTGTTTACTTTTGCTTTTCTTTTCTCCTTGCCTGAGGAGACATATCTAAAAAAATATAAGTGAAGTTGCTCAGTCGTGTCTGACTCTTTATGACCCCTTGGACTGTAGCCCACCAGGCTCCTCCATCCATGGGATTTTCCAGGCAAGAGTACTGGAGTGGGTTGCCATTTCCTTCTCCAAGAGATCTTCCCGACCCAGGGATTGAACCCGGGTCTCCACACCTTATAGACAGACGCTTTACCATCTGAGCAACCAGGGAAGTCTTAAAAAAAAAAAAAAAAAATATATATATATATATATATAAACTGATGTAAAAAAGCATACTGCCTGCATAGAATTTCTGTTGTTTCAGTTCTTACATGTATTAATCCATTTTAAATTTATTTTTATGGATGGTTTCAAGAGTAGTCAAGTTTTGTTTCGTTTTGTTTTGGCATGTAGCTGTCCAGTTTTCCCAGCACCATTGTTGAAGAATCTGTCTTTCCCCCTTGTATATTCTTAACTTCTTTGTCATAGACTAATTGCCCACATGAATGCAGGTTCATTTCTAGGCTCTCTGTTATGTTCCATTCATCTATGCGTCTATTTTTATGCCACTCTCATACTGTTTTGATGACTATAACTTTGTATTACAGTTTGAAATCAGGGCATGCAATACCTCCAGTTTTGTTCTTCTTTCTCAAGATTGTTTTAGCTATCTGGGGTCCTTAGTGTTCCCATACAGATTTTATAATTATTTGTTCCAGTTCTATTTAAAAAAAATGTTGTTAGTATTTTGATAGAGATCGCACTGAGTCTGTAGACTGCCTTGGGTAGTATCATTTTAACGAATTAATTCTTCCAATCCAGGAACACAGTATATCTTTCCATCTGTTTGTGTTGTCCTTAATTTCTCTCATCAGTATCTTATAATTTTCCAAGTATAAATCTTTTACTTCCTTCAGTTTATTCCTAGTTATTTTATTCTTTTTGATGTGATAATAAGTGGGATTATTTTATTTTTTCACTTTCTAATAGTTTATTGTTAGTGTATAGTGTGGATCACAATAAACTGTGGAAAATTCTGAAAGACATGGAAATACCAGACCACTTGACCTGCCTCTTGAGAAACCTATATGCAGGTCAGGAAGCAACAGTTAGAACTGGACATGGAACAACAGACTGGTTCCAAATAGGAAAAGGAGTACATCAAGGCTGTATATTGTCANAGAAGGGGACGACAGAGGATGTGATGGCTGGATGGCATCACTTACTCAATGGACGTGAGTCTGAGTGAACTCCGGGAGTTGGTGATGGACAGGGAGGCCTGGCGTGCTGCGATTCATGGGGTTGCAAAGAGTCGGACACGACTGAGCAACTGAACTGAACTGAACTTTTTGCTTATAGTCATCCTTGCCTGGAGAATCCCAGGGAAGGGGGAGCCTGGTGGGCTGCCGTCTATGGGGTCGCACAGAGTTGGACACGCCTGAAGTGACTCAGCAGCAGCAGCAGCAGCAGCAATGTATAGAAAATGGTATCTCACTGTGGTTTCTTTAATGACTAATGATGTTGAGCATCTTTCCATGATCCTATTGATCATTTGTATATCTTTTTTAGAGAAATGTCTATTCAAATCTTTAGCCCATTTACAAATTGAGTTGTTTGGCTTTTTGTTGTGGCATTGTAGGACTTCTTTACATATTCTAGATATAAGTTGCTTATCAGATGCATGATTGGCACAATGTTTTCCTGATTCTATAGTTTGTAATTTCACTTTCTTGATGAAGTCCTTTGAAACACAAAAGCCTTTAATTCTGATGATGTCTGACGTTTGCTTTGTGCTTTTAGAACTGTGCTTTTGGTGTCGCACCTAAGAAACTGTTGCCTAATTTAAGCTCTTAAAGGTTTCTGTCTGTGTATGTTGTTGAGTCACTAAGTTGTGTCGGATTCTTTGTGACCCCAAGGACTATAGCCTGTCAGGCACCTCTGTCTATGGGATTTCCCAGGCAAGAATGCTGGAGTGGGTTGCCATTTCCTTCTCCAGGGAATCTTCCCAACCCAGGGATCAAACCCAGGTCTCCTGCATTGCAGGCAGATTCTTTACCACTGAGTCACCTGGGAAGATCTTTCTGCCTATATTTACTTCTAATTTTCGCCCTTAGTACTTCCCTGGTGCCTCAGTCGGTAAAGAATCTGCCTGCAATGCAGGAGACCTGGGTTTGATCCCTGGGTTGGGAAGATCCCCTGGAGAAGGAAATGGCAACCCCCTCCAGTATTCTTGCCTGGAGAATTTCATGGGCAGAGGAGCCTGGTGGGCTGCAGTCCATGGGGTCGCAAACCGTTGGACACATCTGAGCGACTTCACTTTCACTCTAGCCCTTACTGGGCTCATCTACTTTGAGTTAACTTTTGTATATAGTGTGTGACAGGGATCTAATTTTGTTATTTTACATATGGCTGGCCAATAGTCTCAGAATCATTTGTTTAAAAGACTCCTCTTTCCCCACTCAATTATTATCTTATCCTTTTTGCGAATCCAGTTACCATAAAGGTAGTTCTATATCTGGACTCTAAATTCTATTTCACTGATCTAAGTCTTTATCTTTAGGCCAAAACCCCACTATCTTAGTTACTGTAGCTTTGCAGTAAACTTTTAAATCTGTAAGTAAAAGCCTTCCAAGTTTATTTTCTTGTTCAAGATTATTTTGGCCAGTCTGTGTCCCTTGCATTTCCTTATGCATTTTAGGATAAACTTGTGAAGTTCTGACAAAAAAAGACAGCTGAATTTTGGTAAGGATTGTGAATCTGTAGTTCAATTTGGGAAGCATTTCTATCTAACCAATAGTTAGGATTCTGGTCTATAAACTTTCCATTTATTTAGTTCTTGCTATTTACTTAGATATTTAATTTATTTCAACAATGTTTTGTAGGCTTTGGAGTGTTTTGCGCTTATTTGTTAAATTTATCCCTAAGTATCTTATTCTGTTTGATACTATTTTTAATGGAGTTATTTTTTTAACTTCATTTCAGATTGTTCACTGTTAGCATGTAAAAATACACTTGATTTTTGTGTATTATCTTGTATCCTTCAACTTTGCTGAACTTGTTTATTAGATTAATCGTTTCTGTGTGTTTGG
>SJXQ01000313.1:0-13054 GCA_006408695.1 Aepyceros melampus | reverse complement strand
CATTTATTTGATTTTTTTCTTGTTTCTTGATGTATGCCTGTATTGCTATGAACTTTCCGCTTAGCACTGCTTTTACAGTGTCCCACAGGTTTTTGGTTGTTGTGTTTTCATTTTCATTCATTTCTATGCATATTTTGATTTCTTTTTTTATTTCTTCTGTGATTTGTTGGTTACTCAGCAGTGTGTTGTTCAGTCTCCATAAATTTTTAATAGTTTTTTCTCCTATAATTGAGATCTAATCTTAGTGCATTTTGTTCACAAAAGATGCTTGGAATGATTTCGATTTTTTTTTAAATTTACCAAGGCTAGATTTATGGCCCAGATGTGATCTGTCCTGGAGAAGGTTCCTTGTACTCTTGAGAAAAAGTTGAAATTCATTGTTTTGGGGTGAATTGTCCTATAGATATCAATTAGGTCTAACTGGTCTATTGTATCATTTAAAGTTTGTGTTTTCTTGTTAATTTTATGTTTAGTTGATCTATCCATAGTTGTGAGTGGGATATTAAAGTCTCCCACTATTATTGTGTTATTGTTAATTTCCCCTTGTCATATTTGTTAACATTTGTGTTACATATTGTAGTGTTCCTAAATTGGGTGCATATGTATTTATAATTGTTATATCTTCTTCTTGGATTGATCCTATGATCATTATGCAGTGTCCTTTTTTGTCTCTCTTCAAAGCCTTTATTTTAAAGTCTATTTTATCTGATATGAGTATTACTACTCCTGCTTTCTTTTGGTCTCTGTTTGCATGGAATATCTTTTTCCAGCCCTTCACTTTCAGTCTGTATGTATCCCTTGTTTTGAAGTGGGTCTCTTGTAAACAACATATGTAGGGGTTTTATTTTTTTATCCATTCAGCCAGTCTTTGTCTTTTGGTTGGGGCATTCAACCCATTTACGTTTAAGGTAATTATTGATAAGTGATCCCATTGCCACTTACTTTATTGTTTGGGTTCACGTTTATACAACCTTTTTGTGTTTCCTGTCTAGAGAAGATCCTTTATCATTTCTTGGAGAGCTGGTTTGATGGTGCTGAATTCTCTCAGCTTTTGCTTGTCTGTAAAGCTTTTGATTTCCCCTTCATATTTGAATGAGATCCTTGCTGGGTACAGTAATCTGGGCTGTAGGTTATTTTCTTTCATCACTTTAAGTATGTCTTGCCATTCCCTCCTGGCCTGAAGAGTTTCTATTGAAAGATCAGCTGTTATCCTTATGGGATTCCCCTTGTGTGTTATTTGTTGTTTTTCCCTTGCTGCTTTTAATATTTGTTCTTTGTGTTGGATCTTTGTTAATTTGATTAATATGTCTCTTGAGGTGTTTCATCTTGGGTTTATCCTGTTTGGACTCTCTGGGTTTCTTGGACCTAGTGATTATTTCCTTCCTCATTTTAAGGAAGTTTTCAACTATTATCTCTTCAACTATTTTCTCGTGGTCTTTCTTTTTGTCTTCTTCTTCTGGGATGCATATGATTCGAATGTTGGATCATTTAATATTGTCCTGGAGGTCTCTGAGATTGTCCTCATTTCTTTTAATTCGTTTTTCTTTTTTCCTCTTTGATTCATTTATTTCTATCATTCTATCTTCTACTTCACTAATCCTATCTTCTGCCTCCATTATTCTACTATTTGTTGCCTCCAGAGTGATTTTGATCTCATTTATTGCATTATTCATTATATATTGACTCTTTTTTATTTCTTCTAGCTCCTTGTTAAACCTTTCTTGCATCTTCTCAATCCTTGTTTCCAGGCTATTTATCTGTGATTCCATTTTGATTTCAAGATTTTGTATCATTTTCACTATCATTGTTCAGAATTCTTTATCAGGTAGATCCCCTATCTCTTCCTCTTTTGTTTGGCTTGGTGGGCATTTATCCTGTTCCTTTACCTGCTGAGTATTCCTCTATCTCTTCATCTTGTTTATATTGCTGAGTTTTGGGTGAAGTGAAGTGAAGTGTAATGAAGTCGCTCAGTCATGTCCGACTCTTTGCGAACCCATGGACTGTAGCCTACCAGGCTCTTCCCTCCATGGGATTCTCCAGGCAAGAGTACTGGAGTGGGTTTGCCATTTCCTTCTCCAGGAGATCTTTCTGACCCAGTAATCGAACCCAGGGTCTCCCACATTCCAGGCATACACTTTAACCTCTGAGCCACTGGCCTTTCTGTATTCTGGCAGTTGGTGGAGTTCTCTTTATTGTGGAGTTTTCTTGCTGTGGGTGGGGTTGTACGGGTGGCTCATCAAGGTTTCCTGGTAGGAAAGCTTGTGTCGGTGTTCTGGTGGGTGGAGCTGGATTTCTTCTCTCTGGAGTGCAATGAAGTTTCCAGTAATGAGATGTGAATGGGTTTGGAGTAACTTTGGGCAGCCTGATGTTGAAGCTCAGGGCTGTGTTCCTGTGTTGCTGGATAATTTAATGGTATGTCTCGCTCTGGAACTTGTTGGCCCTTAGGTGGTCCTTGGTTTCAGTGTAGGTATGGAGGTGTTTGATCAGCTCCTGTCAATTAATGTTCCCTGGAGTCAGGAGTTCTCTGGTGTTCTCAGGATTTGGACTTAAGCCTCCTGCTTCTGGTTTTCAGTCTTATTTTTACAGTAGTCTCAAGATTTCTCCATCTATACAGCACTATTGATAAAATATCTAAGTTAAAGATGAAAAGTTTCTCCACAGTGAGGGACATGCAGAGAGGTTCACAGTGTTACATGGAGAAGAGAAGAGGAGGGAGATAGAGATGACCCGAATGAGATGAAGTGGAATCAAAAGAGGAGAGAGTAAGCTAGCCAGTAATCACTTCCTTATGTGTGCTCCACAGTCTGGGCTGCTCAGAGATGTTCACAGAGTTATATAGGGAAGAGAAGACGGAGGAAGGAGACAGAGGTGGCCAGGAGGATAAAGAAGGGAATCAAAAGGAGAGAGACTGATCCAGCCAGTAATTAGTTCCCTAAGTGTTCTCCATGTCTGGAACACACAAAGAGATTCACAGAGTTGGGTAGAGAAGAGAAAGGGGAGGAAGGAGATAGAGGCGACCTGGTAGAGAAAAAGGAGAGTCCAAAGGGGGAGAGAGCAGTCAAGCCAGTAGTGTTGCTCTCAAGTAAAAATAGGTCCTGAAGATTGGGTTCTTAAAGGTACAAAATTGATAACAAATACCAAAAAGCAAAGATTAAAAATCTAGAGTAGAGTTTGGATTTTCAAAAATACAATATTAAAAAAGAAGAAAAAATACAAAATCACAAAAATTATAATATATATATGAAGTTTGCTTTAAAAAATAGGGTCTTTTCTTTTTTTCAAAGTAATAGTAGGTTATAAAAATAAAATTAAAGGAGTAATAGAGGACTTAAAAATAAATAAATAAAAAGAATGATCATAAAAATAGTAAAAATGTATCTAGGACTTCTCTGGTGTTGTTGTGGGCAGTGTGGGGTCAGTCATTTTCAGTGGCTTATATTTCTCAAGATCTAGAGGACCCTTCCTATGTAGTCAGTACTAACTACAGGGTTTTAATCTGTTGCACCTGTCACTTCTAAGGCAGTTCCCTCTGTTTTGGCTTCTTCTGTTTGCTGGTCTCCTCAGTGCCTGATTTCCACCCTGACACAAGGGGGGTGATGGTGGACACTTTTTTAGGCTCACTTGTTCAGTCGAGCTGTGAGGGGGAAGGGAGGGACACTGCAAACAAATAACACTGGTGTGTGCTCGCAGTGTCTCAGCCACACTGTGCCTGCCCCTGCTCATGGTGCCTGTGCCCTTCCTCTCCACACTGCTCAGGCTCTATGTTGCTCTGCCAGGAACCGTCCAAGGCTGACCCTGGGCTGCATGTACCTCCCAGGTCTAAGCCACACAGGTTCTAGACACTCAGGACGTCCTCAGAGGTGCAGACTTGGTTGGGCCTACTTTTTGTGCCCTTTCCAGGTCCGAGCATCTCAGGTAATGAGGTGTTTGGTGAGCGTGGTCACTGCGATTTGTCGCCTCCCCTGTCCCTGCTTCTTGGTTTTCTGGGTGTACAACCTGCACACCTTCTCAGGCAGATGTTGACAGTCCAGAACCCCAAGAAGTCTTAGTTAGCAAAGAAGCCTGCTTGCAGTTTGGTAGATAATGTCTCTCTGGGGCTGTGATTGCCCCCTTCGGGCTCTGGCTGCCTGTCACTGGAGGAGGATGGTCTGCAGCCGACCAGCTCTGTACAGTCCTTTGTTCTGTGAGCAAGCCTGGCAGTGTCTTAAGTTAGGGCTTTTCGCTTGGTAGCTATCCCACAGTCTGGTTTGCTAGCCCAAGTTAGTTTGCTCTGATTGCCATTGGGGCATTCAGGCTGGGTCCTTACTCTAAGCAATGCAGCTTACACCTCCCTGCCCAGCCCCCACTTGCTAGTGGTGGGTGCAGGTGTCTGCACTGCTTCTCTGCTGGGGAAGTTACCGTTGGGTATGAATCTGTGGGTTCTAGTTATTTATTTATTTTTCCTCCTAGTTATGTTGCCCTCTGTGGTTCCAAGGCTCACCACAGACTCAGCAGTGAGAGTGTTTCCTGGTGTTTGGAAACCTCTCTCTTTTTAAGACTCCCTTCTCAGGATGGAGCTCTGTCCCTACCTCTTTTGTCTCTACTTTTTTTTTGTCTTTTATATTTTTTCATACCTCCTTTTGAAGACAATGGGCAGCTTTTCTGGGTGCCTGTTGTCCTCTGCCGGCATTCAGAAATTGTTTTGTGGAATTTACTCAGTGTTTAAATGTTCTTTTGATGAATTTGTGGGGGAGAAAGTGATCTCCCTGTCCTATTCCTCTGCCTTCTTAGGACCGCCCCCTGGTCATATTTTTAATTATAATTCTATTTGTAATTTTTTCATTCTGTTTTGTTTATATATTTTCTATAGGTGTTTTAATTAAAATTTGATTTTGCATATCCTTAATAATTACAGACTTCATGAGAATAGAGACCATTTTTATTTTAGTAACTGATATATTCTTAGTGCTGAATAAATGTCTGACACATTATTGTTGCTGTTCAGTAGCCAGTCATGGTCAACTTTTTGTGACCCCCTGGACTGCAGCATTCCAGGATTCCCTGTTCCTTGCCATCTCTTAAAATTTGCCCAAGTTCATGTGCATTGCATCAGTAATGCCTTTCAGCCATCTCATCCTCTGGTGTCCTCTTCTTCTGCTCTCAATCTTTCCCAATATCAGGGACTTTTCTAATGAGTTGGGTGTTCCTGTCAGGTGACCAAAATACTGGAGTTTCAGCTTCAGCATCAGTCCTTCCAGTGAATATTCAGTGTTGATTTCCCTGACACGTAGAAGGGGATCAATAAATATCTCAAATTGAAAAATAAAAGGTAACAAAAGTGGAAAGATTTATACCACACATCTGAGAATAAAACTATTGAATTGCACTTGCTTAGAGCTGTGGTGTTGGAGAAGACTCTTGAGAGTCCCTTGGACTGCAAGGACATCCAACCGTCCATTCTGAAAGAGATCAGCCCTGGGATTTCTTTGGAAGGAATGATGCTAAAGCTGAAACTCCAGTATTTTGGCCACCTCATGCAAAGAGTTGAGTCATTGGAAAAGACTCTGATGCTGGGAAGGATTAGGGGCAGGAGGAGAAGGGGACGACAGAGGATGAGATGGCTGGATGGCATCACTGACTCCATGGACATGAGTCTGAGTGAACTCTTGGAGTTGGTGATGGACAGGGAGGAATGGCGTGCTGCGATTCATGGGGTCACAAAGAGTTGGACATGACTGAATGACTGAACTGAACTGAGAGGGAAGGAATGGATCCAAATGTGTATAAAACTTATTTCCTTACCTGACAGCTTTCACATACGGAGGGTGATATTGACATATTTAAAACCTACTATAATATAAGATAATCGTTACTTAATAAAATCGAATTCAATTGTTTTTAGACATAAATTCCAATACTGTTTTAGTAGCACTATTACCTTTGGCAATTTATTTTACCTTTTGAACCCAGTTGTATTTATTTATTAATGTTGCCTTTTTTTAATTTATATTTATTTATTTATTGGTTGTTCTGGGCCTTCGTTGCTGCATGGGCATTTCCCTAATTGCCGTTTGTGGGCTTCTCATAGTGCTGTCTTCTCTTGTTGAATATATAGAGAATCAGAGCTGGTAAGAGGAGCTGTTGGAGCCATAGAACTGGAACTGGAACATAGAACATGGAACTGGCAGAAATAAGTAGTTCTTGTGAGGCATTACTAGAGGCTAGGTGTGAACTACAGTGAGAGTGAAAAGTTTAAATGGTAAAGGAAACATAATATAAATACCCAAAAGAAAAGAAGATAAGGGAGCAAAATAAAAAGGATGAGAAATTTACAAACTGTTAAGATGTACAAAACCAGAGATTCAGTAATATTAGAGAAGACCAGCTAGCATTTACACTGAAAAAAAAAAAGAAAAAGTCACGTTATATTCAAATTGCAGAAAACAAAAACAAACAAACAAACAAAAAAGCTTTATATAATGGAATGATAATAATAATAAATTACATGGTTTCTCATCAGAAATCTTGGAAGAAAAAGAGAGGACAGTGGGATATAGAGAAAGTTGAAAACAGAAACCTTATAATTATATATCCATTAGAATTATTATGTAAAAAAATGAAGAATAACTCTGACAGCAAAAAAAAAAAAAAAAGGCAAACAAAAAAAGTATTTATTATCAGTAAGTAAGTAAGTAAAGTCACTCAGTCGTATCCGACTCTTTGTGACCCCATGGACTGTAGCCCAACAGGCTCCTCAGTCCATGAGATTCTCCAAGCAAGAATACTGGAGTGGGTTGCCATTTCCTTCTCCAGGGGATCTTCCCAACCCAGGGATCGAACCCAGGTCTCCCACATTAGAGGCAGATGCTTTAACCTCTGAGCCACCAGGGAAGTCCTATTTATTATCAGTAGAACCGCCCAATTAGAAATGCTAAAAATTTCTTTGTTTCAGAAGAAATATCCAGTTCTTAGCCACTCAGACTCTTTGGGACCCCGTGGATTGTAGCCTGCCAGGCTTCTCTGCCCATGGGATTTTCTAGGCAAGAACACTGGAGTGGGTTGCCATTTCATTTCCCAGGGAATCTCCCCAATCCAGGGATCAAACCCAGGTCTCCCACATTGCAGGCAGACTCCTTACCATCTGAGCCACCAGGGAACCCCTAAAAGTTCTATCAGTTCAGTTTAATTCTGTTCAGTCACTCAGTTGTGTCCAACTCTTTGTGATCCCATGAATTGCAGCACACCAGGCCACGCTGTCCATCACCAACTCCTGGAGTTCTTCGAAACTCATGTCCATGGAGTTTGTGATGCCTTCCAGACATCTCATTTTCTGTCATCCCCTTCTCCTGTTGCCCCCAGTCACTCCCAGCTCATCACTGTCTTTTCCAAGGAGTAAACTCTTCACATGAGGTGGCCAAAGTATTGGAGTTTCAGCTTCAGCATCATTCCCTCCAAAGAAATCCCAGGGCTAATCTCCTTTAGAATGGACTGGTTGGTCTCCTTGCAGTCCAAGGGACTCTCAAGAGTCTTCTCCAACACCACAGTTCAAAAGCATTCATTCCTCAGCACTCAGCTTTCTTCACAGTCCAACTTTCACATCCATACATGACCACTGGAAAAAAACATAGCCTTCACTAGACGGACCTTTGTTGGCAAAGTAATGTCTCAGTTTTGAATATACTGTCTAGGTTGGTCAGAACTTTTCTTCCAAGGAGTAAGTGTCTTTTAATTTCATGGCTGCAATAACCATCTGCAGTGGTTTTGGAGCCCCCCAAAATAAAATCTGACAGTTTCCACTGTTTCCCCATCTATTTGCCATGAAATGATGGGACCAGATGCCATGATCTTAGTTTTCATAATGTTGAGCTTTAAGCCAACTTTTTCACTCTCCTCCTTCACTTTCATCAAGAAACTTTTTAGTTTCTTTTCACTTTCTGCCTTAAGGGTGGTGTCATCTGCACATTTGAGGTTATTGATATTTATCCTGACAATCTTGATTCCAGCTTGTTCTTCTTCCTTAGGGAGAATAACAATTACATGGTCAGAAAATTTATTTAAATAAAAAGGAAGAGATTCAAAATTAGAATAAATGAAAATAAAATTAAAATTTAATTTACTTAGTATATAAACTGAGAACTTCTGGATGTTCAAGCTCGATTTAGAAAAGGCAGAAGAACCAGAAATGAAATTGCCAACATCCATTGGATCATAGAAAAACCAAGAGAATTCCAGGACATCTACATCTGCTTCATTGACTATGCTAAAACCTTTGACTTTGTGAATCACAACAAACTGTGGAAAATTCTGAAAGTATTGTCTCCCTGTTTATTTAACTTATATGCAGAGCACCTCATGTGAAATGCTTGGCTGGATGAAGAACAGGCTGAAATCAAGATTGCTGGGAGAAAAATCTATAACAGGATGCAGATGACACCACCCTAATGGCAGAAAGCAAAGAACAAAAGAGCCTTTTGATGAAAGTGAAAGAGGAGAGTGAAAAAGCTGTCTTAAAACTCAGTAAAGCTGTGGTACATATACACAATGGAGTATTACTCAGCTATTAAAAAGAATACATTTGAATCAGTTTTAATGAGGTGGATGACGCTGGAGCCGATTATACAGAGTGAAGTAAGCCAGAAAGAAAAACATCAATACAGTATACTTACACATATATATGGAATTTAGAATGATGGTAATGATAAACCTGTACGCAAGACAGCAAAAGAGACACAGTTGTATAGAATGGCCTTTTGGACTCTGTGGGAGAGGGAGAGGGTGGGATGGGTTGGCAGAGTGGCAATGTAACATGTGCGATATCATAAGCGAAATGAATTGCCAGTCCAGGTTTGATGCAGGATGCAGGATGCTAGGGACTGATGCATGGGGATAATCCAGAGAGAGGGTGTGGGGCGGGAGGGTGGAGGAGGGGGTCGGGATTGGGAGTTCATGTACACTCATGGCTAATTCATGTCAATGTGTAACAAAATAATACAGTATTGTAAAGCAAAACAAACTAAAAAATAAAAATTAATTAAAAAAAAAAAAACTCAGCATTCAAAAAACAAAAATCATAGCATCCGGTTCCATCACTTCATGGCATATAGATGGGGAAACACTGGAAACAGTGAAAGACTTTATTTTCTTGGGCTCCAAAATCGCTGTGGATGGTGACTACAGCCATGAAATTCAAAGATTCTTGCTCCTTGAAAGAGAAGCAATGACAAACCTAGACAGTGTATTAAAAAGAAGAGACATCATTTTGCTAACAAAGGTCCGTATAGTTAAAGCTATGGCTTTTCCAGTAGTCATATATGGATGTGAGAGTTGGACCATAAAGAAGACTGAGCACCAAAATTTGATGTTTTTAAACTGTGGTGTTGGAGAAGACTCAAGAGTCCCTTGGACTGAAAGGAGATCAAATCATTCAATCCTAAAGGAAATCGATCCTGATTATTCACTGGAAGGACTAATGCTGAAGCTGAGGCTCCAATATTTTGGCTACCTGGTGAAAAGAGCCGACTCATTGGAAAAGACCTTGATGCTGGGAAAAATTGAAAACAGGAGGAGAAGGGAACGACAGAGGATGAGATGGTTGAATGGCATTACCGACTCAATAGAAATAAGTTTGAGAACACTCCAGAAGATGGTGAGAGACAGGAAAGCCTGGTGTGCTGTAGTCTGTGAGGTTGCAAAGAATTGGACACAACTGATGGACTGAATAACAACAATCATTTGGATGACTCTAGATTATGGATGAGTGAAATGAATGCCAGCAATGTTATAAGGAATAAGAGGAATAAACTGGGAATATTTTATTACAAACTGCCTTCATTACATATAAAATGGCATAATGTCATTTGAAAATGGGCCTAGATTAGTTATAAATGCATATTTTAAATTATAGAAAAATCACTAAAGCTATTTTAAGAAATATGTGTAAAAGAAAAAAAAATTAGAATCTCATAAAATAAACTACAGGAGGAAGAAAAAAGATATCAAATGTCAAATATAATTGTAAAAACAGGAAAAATTACAAATATGTGTTAATCCAACAGTATCAACATTTAATCTACATATGAATAATCTAAGACCTCTAATTAAAAAACAGATAGAGAGTAGGTTAGAATAAAAGCAGGACAAAACTATACATTGTCTACAAGAAACCAGTTTAAATATTAAGAAGCAAATAAATTCAAAGTAAAAAAAAAATGGGGAAAATATACTAATACTGGAGTGGTTAATTCAGATGCAGCACACTGCCCCAAAGAAATTTATGAGATTAGAGAGGGATGTTAGATAGTGGCATAAAGATGAATTCCCTAATAGGTTATCAGTTCAGTTCAGTTGCTCAGTCGTGTCTGACTCTTTGCGATGCAATGAATCGCAGCACACCAGGCCTCCCTGTCCATCACCAAGTCCCGGAGTTCATTCAACGTCATGTCCATTGAGTCTGTGATGCCATCCAGCCATCTCATCCTCTGTCGTCCCCTTTTCCTCCTGCCCCCAATCCCTCCCAGCATCAGAGTCTTTTCCAATGAGTCAACTCTTCGCATGAGGTGGCCAAAGTACTGGAGTTTCAGCTTTAATATCAATCCTTCCAATGAACAACTAGGACTGATCTTTAGAATGGACTGGTTGGATGACCTTGCAGTCCAAGGGACTCTCAAGAGTCTTCTCCAACACCACAGTTCGAAAGCATCAATTCTTTGGCGCTCAGCTTTCTTCACAGTCCAATTCTCACATCCATACATGACCACTGGAAAAACCATAGCCTTGACTAGACAGACCTTTTGTTGGCAAAGTAATGTCTCTGCTTTTGAATATGCTATCTAGCTTGGTCATAACTTTCCTTCCAAGGAGTAAGCATCTTTTAATTTCATGGCTGCAATCACCATCTGCAGTGATTTTGGAGCAAAAAAATAAATAAATAAATAAAGTCTGACACTGTTTCCACTGTTTCCCCATCTATTTCCCATGAAGTGAGGTTATAGTTATCCTTAAAGTGCTAAAGTAAAAACATAATGCTAAAGTCATGAGGCAAAAACTTATACCACTGCAAGGGGAAATGGGAAGATCACTATTTTACTGGGAAACTTCAACATTCTTCCTTCAATAACTGATAGAGTAAAAAGGCAGAAAATATGTACAATTGTAGCTAAGCTAAACAGCAAACTAATAAACTTGATATAATTGACATTTTTAGAAAATATTTACTCCTCAATATCACATGGAACATTCACCAATATAGACAACATTCTAGGCAATGAAACAGAGCTTAATATTTTAAAAGAACTATAAATTATACAAAGTATTTTAGGCCATAATGAAATTTAAATAGAAAATAACACAATGGAAAAGTAGTGGGAAGATATACACTTATCTAGAGATCCAAAAGTGCATTAATAAATAACTCATGGGTCAAAGAAATCCCTAGAAATATTTTATAATATTTTATTATTGAACTAAAAATATAGCTTGAAAACTTTATCAAATTCAACAATAGCAGCATATATTTGAAAAAACAAATGGAACATCAAAATTAATAATCTAAGCTTCAACATTAGGAAATTAAGGTAAGAAAAGTAAGCAAGCCTAGGCAAGCAGTAGAAAAGAAAAATAAAAATTAGATCAGAAATTAATGAAATTGAAACTGAGGATGGGAAAGTGAATATTCAGTAAAATAAATGCTGCACTTACAGCAATATTAGTAATAATTGTTGAATATTTAACCAATTTAGTAAGATATACATAGAGGAAAGACAGAGAAGATACACATTTCCAATATCAGAAACTACCAATTCATAGTCAATAGAAAGAAAAAGGAAGGAATTCTACCAAGAGCTCTATAGCCACAAATTTGATAATTTAAATGGAATGGAAATTTTTCTTGAAAAACACAAACTATTATAACTTTGACAAGGAGAAATAGATGACCTGAATAGTATTATCCCTATGTATAAAATTTAATCAGTAATTAATAAATTTTTAAAACTAAATATTGTGCCTGGATGATTTCACTGGTGAAAGTCTACAAGATATTTAAGAAAGAAATGTAACAATATTCCTGAAAAGCTCACAGAAAATATAAGCAGAGGAAATAATGGCTTTTTGCATGAGACCAGCAGTACATAATATTAAAAAACAGATAAAGACAACACAGGGAAGAAAACTAAAAATAAATATTTCTCATGATGATAATTGCAAAAATCATCATCAAAATATTATTATATTGATAACCCATAGGTATGCAAGGATGATACAAACTTGAAAATTGATTAATTCATTATATTGACAGTATAAATAGGAAAAAATATAATCGGAAAAAAATTAAGGCTAAAAATATAGAAAAATCTAACATCCATTTATATTAATAATCTTCAGTAAACTCAAAATAGAGGAGTATAGTCATCCTCACTGAAGAATATCTATAAAAACCCTACAGCTAGCATCATAATGAATAGTAAGGATCTTGGTGCTTTCTCCTTAAGTTTAAGGAAAGTATGTCCCCACTTAACACTCCTATTAATCACTGTGAAAAGAAACCTAGTAATCTCAGTAAGAGGAAAACAAGAAATAAGGTAGTATATAAATTAAGAAAAATAGAAATAAACAATATTTGCAGATAACAAAATTTTCTGTTAAAAATTCTCCCCAAATTAACACAAACTACTGCTACTAATAAGTGATTAGAGCAAGGTTATAGGATGCAAGATTAAGACAGAAAAGGTAATTGTCTTCATAAAAATAGAAATGAACAATTTGAATTTGAAATTAAAAAAACAATATTATTTACATTAACATAGAAAACAATGGGATTTTTAAATATAAATATAACAATATGTATACAATTTATAAATATATATTTATAAACATTGATGAAAGAAAAGATCTAAATAAATGGAAGGATATTCTATGTTCATAGATTGGAAGACTCAATATTTTTTAGATGTCAGTTCTACCCAATTTGGTGTATCAGTTCAGTTCAGTTCAGTCGCGCAGTCGTGTCAGACTCTGCGACCCCATGAATCGCAGCACGCCAGGCCTCCCTGTCCATCACCAACTCCCGGAGTTCACT
>SJXQ01000312.1:232158-249604 GCA_006408695.1 Aepyceros melampus | reverse complement strand
ACCTGAATGGTCTAGCAGTTTTCCCTACTTTCTTCAATTTTAGTCTGAATTTGGCAATGAGGAGTTCATGATCTGAGCCACAGTCAGCTCCCAGTCTTGTTTTTGTTGACTGTAAAGAGCTTCTCCATCTTTGACTGCAAAGAATATAATCGGTCTGATTTCGGTGTTGACCATCTGGTGATGTCCATCTGTAGAGTCTTCTCTTGTGTTGTTGGGAGAGGGTGTTTGTTATGACCAGTGCATTTTCTTGGCAAAACTCTATTAGTCTTTGTCCTGCTTCATTCCGCATTCCAAGGCAAAATTTGCCTGTTACTCCAGGTGTTTCTTGACTTCCTACTTTTGCATTCCAGTCCCCTATAATGAAAAGGACATCTTTTTTGGGTGTTAGTTCTAAAAGATCTTGTAGGTCTTCATGAAACTCTTCAACTTCAGTTTCTTCAGCATTACTCTTTAGCCCTCGTCCAAGGTAAGGAGCAGCGGCTGTGCTTTGCTGGATCAGCTGTGAAGAGATACCCCATGGCCAAGGTAAGAGAAACCCAAGTAAGATGGTAGGTGTTTCTTTGCTTAGACATCTGGAAAATTCACAGTCTTGCCTAACTCTTACAGATTTCCTCACTCACCCAAAAGGATATTCTGATTCCATTTTTTTAATTGTGAATTTCTAGTATCAGTAAAAGCCAGTAGGTATATAATGTGTTTGGATTCTGATTCACATTTATTTGTTAACTAGTTTGCATTTTTGGAAGGAATGATGCTAAAGCTGAAACTCCAGTACTTTGGCCACCTCATGCGAAGAGCTGACTCATTGGAAAAGACTGATGCTGGGAGGGATTGGGGGCAGGAGGAGAAGGGGACGACCGAGGATGAGATGGCTGGATGGCATCACAGACTCAATGGGTGTGAGTCTGAGTGAACTCTGGGAGTTGGTGATGGACAGGGAGGCCTGGCGTACTGCGATTCATGGGGTCGCAAAGAGTTGGACACGACTGAATGACTGAACTGAACTGAACTGAGTTTGCATTTAAAAGAGTAGTTGATCCTATTTTTTTTAGTTACTTTTTTTTAATAGCTGGAACTTTTAAAGTTTAAAACTATGTTCAAAAGGGATGTGTTATATATTTTTAATTGGGTCACTCTAGTTTCAAGAAAACAGCCTCAGAATTTTATCTGTTGATATTTTTAAAGTTTTTTTTAAGTTGAGTATTTGCATCTGTTGCTTTTTTTAAAGTGTTCTCAAGTCAAGTATTTAGGAATAGCAAGGAGAGCTAAGAAAGCCTTCCTCAGTGATCAATGCAAAGAAATAGAGGAAAAGAACAGAATGGGAAAGACTAGAGATCTCTTCAAGAAAATTATAGATACCAAGGGAACATTTCATGCAAAAAAAATATGCTCAGTAAAGGATAGAAACGGTCTGGACCTAACAGAAGGAAATGATATTAAGAAGAGGTGGCAAGAATAAACAGAACTATACAAACAGATCTTCATGACACAGATAATCACGATGGTGTGATCACTCACCTAGAGCCAGACATCCTGGAATGTGAAGTCAAGTGGGCCTTAGGAAGCATCACTATGAACAAAGCTAGTGGAGGTGATGGAATTCCAGCTGAGCTATTTCAAATCCTGAAAGATAATTCTGTGAAAGAGCTGCACTCAATATGTCAGCAAATGTGGAAAGCTCAGCAGTGGCTACAGGACTGTAAAAGGTCAGTTTTCATTCCAATCTCAAAGAAAGTCAATGCCAAAGAATGCTCAAACTACCACACAATTGCACTCATCTGACACGCTAGTAAAGTAATGCTCAAAATTCTCCAAGCCAGGCTTCAGCAATACGTGAACTGTGAACTTTCAGAGGTTCAAGCTGGTTTTAAGAGGAACCAGAGATCAAATTGCCAACAACCGCTAAATCGTCTAAAAAGCAAGAGAGTTCCAGAAAAACATATTTCTGCTTTCTTGACTGTGCCAAAGCCTTTGACTGTGTGG
The DNA here is from genome assembly GCA_006408695.1 of Aepyceros melampus. Taxonomy (NCBI): domain Eukaryota; kingdom Metazoa; phylum Chordata; class Mammalia; order Artiodactyla; family Bovidae; genus Aepyceros; species Aepyceros melampus. The sequence continues at coordinate 247,621 of SJXQ01000312.1, read as the reverse complement.
GACACAACAAACTGTGGAAAATTCTGAAAGAGATGGAAATACCAGACCATGTGACCTGCCTTTGAGAAATCTGTATGCAGCTCAGGAAACAACAGAAGAACAGGACATGGAAAAACAGAATGATTCCAAATAGGAAAAGGAGTACATCACCTAGTATATTGTTACCCTGTTTATTTAGCTTATATGCAGAGTACATCATGAGAAATGCTGGGCTGGAAGAAGCACAAGCTGGAATCAAGATTGCCAGCAGAAATATCGATAACCTCAGAAATTCAGATGATACCACCCTTATGGCAGAAAGTGAAGAACTAAAGAGCCTCTTGATGAAAGTGAAAGAGGAGAGTGAAAAAGTTGGCTTAAAGCTCAACATTCAGAAAATGAAGACCATGGCATCTGGTCCCATCACTTCATGGGAAATAGATGGGAAAACAGTGGAAACAGTGTCAGATTTTATATTCGGGGGCTCCAAAATCACTGCAGATGGTGATTGCAGCCATGAAATTAAAGGACGCTTACTCCTTGGAAGGAAAGTTATGACCATCCAAGACAGCATATTCAAAAGCAGAGACATCACTTTGCCAAGAGAGGTTCATCTAGTCAAGGCTATTTTTTCCCCAGTAGTCATGTATTGATGTGAGAGTCATAGTATAAAAACAGCTGAGAGCCAAATAATTGATGCTTTTGAACTGTGGTGTTGGAGAAGACTCTTCAGAGTCCCTTGGACTGCAAGGAGATCCAACTAGTCCATCCTAAAGGAGATCAGTCCTGGGTGTTCATTGGAAGGACTGATGTTGAAGCTGAAACTCCAATATTTGGGGACCTGATGTGAAAAGCTGACTCATTTGAAACAGCCCTAATGCTGAGTAAGATTGAAAGCAGGAGGAGAAGGGATGACAGAGGATGAGATGGATAGATGGCATCACTGACTCAATGGACATGAGTTTGGGTAAACTCTAGGAGTTGATGATGGACAGGGAGACCTGGTATGCTGCGGTTCATGGGGTCACTAAGATTCGGACATGACTGAGTGACTGAACTGAACTGAACTAGCAGTAGACATTAGAAGTTTTATCAATTTTTAAAATATTATAAACCAAACCACAGTCCTTGTAGCTAATCATGTGCACAGTTACATTATGCATTTCTGGAAATGTCTGGGTCAAAGAGCATGCAGATTTCTAAGGCTTTTATTATTTACTGACAAATTGCGAGTCAGGGAAATTTCTTCATTTATTGTCATACTATAAATGACTGAGGACTGAAGGTACAGATCTTGAGTAAATGTATTTGACTGAGACATATCTTTTCAGAAGGAAACTTTAGTTTTTCAAAATAAGATGTGGAATTAGAAAGACAGAAAGAGCCAATGAAATGCAGTCAACAAATCAAAACAGTTTGGAAAAGTTTTGATCCTGAGTTAATCATTTTGGTCAACTTAGAGCAAGCAGAATGCAAGATTATAAATATGAGGACCCAAGATGGTATTTTTAACTGTCCTTGGTATTGCCTGTTTTTTTAGTAAGTGGTCATCTACATATTTGAAAGCACCACAGATGAAAAATCCTGTTATTTCTTTCAGTTAGAGGTTTTGGCATTATTTGTATCATGGGTCATTATTTGTGTTGTTTTGTGTTGGTGATAGACATTCCCACTATGCCCAAGAGAACAGAGAACAGTGTTTAGGAAAACATGAAGAGGTAAGGCAGATTTTTCGGGGGTGGAGGGGAGGAGGCTTATTTTCTAAATCTCCCTGTTGTCTACAGGAGTGATCCTACCTGCCTCCCCTTTTTGTGGTCCTTGTCAATTGATTAACCAAAACCATAGTTTCCCCACCATGGTTATATGCAAATATTTAAAAAATCTGTCTTGATAATTGATCCTACTTGATCCTTCTTCTTACGTTGAATATGATAAGACAAGGGAATTCATTCTTGTTTACTCCAAGTTATAGTTACTTCACCTTTTAATCTAGTATCAAAAGTAACAATATTTATCATCTATTTGATAGATAAGATTTTAAAAGTTATTGTATAAGACTTTTCTTGCTTGGATTTTTAAACACTGGAGTAAAATTGAAAATTGGGTGTAAATACAAATTATCCAAAATTTTAAAAGTTGTCTTGAAAATTAAATTTTATATTTTATTCATTGTATTCATCTCATCAGTATTTGTAAACAAAATTGAGGAATATTAAATGCCAAGAAAACAAAATGCACAGTTACATAAGTGAACAAAGCATTGACTAAATTCTTTCAGTAGAATAACATAATTGTTAAGTTATGAAGTTGTGAATTTCATTAGTTTGTAATGAATGCAGAGACATTAATTTGTCAACAAAGGCCCGTCTAGTCAAGGCTATGGTTTTCCCAATGGTCATGTATGGATGTGAGAATTGGACTATAAAGAAAGCTGAGTGCCAAAGAATTGATGCTTTTGAACTGTGGTGTTGGAGAAGACTCTTGAGAGTCCCTTGGACTGCAAGGAGATCCAACCAGTCCATCCTAAAGGAGATCAGTCCTGAATATTCATTGGAAGAACTGATGCTGAAGCTGAAACTCCAATACTTTGGCCACCTGATGTGAAGAGTTGACTCATTTGAAAAGACCCTGATGCTGGGAAAGATTGAGGGCAAGAGAAGGGGACGACAGAGGATGAGATGGTTGGATGGCATCACCAACTCAATGGACGTGGGTTTGGGTGAACTCCAGGAGTTGGTGATGGACAGGGAGGCCTGGTGTGTTGTGGTTCATGGGGTCGCAAAGAGTCAGACATGACTGAGTGACTGAACTAAACTGAACTGAATTTGTGAATTTAGTCTTCTGAGTTCAAATTCCAATACCACTCTTTCCTTGGATAAGCTATATAACATCTCTAAACTTTTATGTCACGAACAGTAAAATGGAAACAGTAACAGTACCCTTCTCAAAGTTCTGTAGTTTTGTTGTTATTATGTGTGGTGGTGAGATGTGGTATGATGAGAATGAACTGAGACAATGCATGGAAACCTTTAGCACTATTTGACTGGAAGCAAGTATTCAACAAGTGCTAGCTATGACTACTTCAGTGAAATGCAAGGAAAACATTAAAAACAGGTTTCCATTAGTATCACATATTTCCTTTCTCCACGTTGCTGCTGGTATGGAATCTACAGAGGTGAACAGGTTTTCCCTTCCTAGTATGGCACCCCACTCCAGTACTCTTGCCTCGAAAATCCCATGGATGGAGGAGCCTGGTAGGCTGCAGTCCATGGGATCGCGAAGAGTCGGACACGACTGAGCAACTTCACTTTGACTTTTCACTTTCATGCTTTGGAGAAGGAAATGACAACCCACTCCAGTGTCCTTGCTTGGAGAATCCCAGAGACAGGGGAACCTGGTGGGCTGCCGTCTATGGGGTCGCACAGAGTCAGACACGACTGAAGCGACTTAGCAGCAGCAGCAGCAGCAGCAGCAGCAGCAGTAGTACAACCACAGCAACAAAAGCAGTGAGTGAGGACAAAGCAGAACTAACATCTCTTCAAGAGAGTACCCTCTGCTTCAACAGACATTATTCATTATCTGATGCTGTGAAGGATATTTATAGACTAAGAAGGATATTGGCTCATATTCTGGAGAATGACAAACTAAAAGACACTGAATGATAATTGTTGTTGTTAATTTTGAGATAGAGAAGATACTTTGAGCCTGCCAGTGGTCTTCTGAGAAAAATATCACAGACTATATTCTTTTTCATCCTGGCTCTTTGGATGTATTTCCTAGGTCCCTAAGAGGGAGAATGGTGAATTAGGAATTGTGTTTGGATTAGCTGCACAAATAGAAAGCCATAGTTCATGACAGATAAAATCAAAACAGATTACAAAATATTTCTCAACTCATGGTTCTGTAGCAGTGTTAGAATGAGAATTCAGTATAACTCTCTGTCAAACCATAATGAGTTCAGAGGATATCTTGATGATCTCATACAAAGGACAACTTGTCACTTGAAGTTGGTGGCATACTGGATGGATGGAGCATGGAAATGGAAACTTCGTTTCTTCCTACTGACAGGGCTTCTTTCTGGTACTTGGATCAACTAAATGGGATAAGACAGAAGTGCAAAGTTCAACTTGCACACTTAAAGACCTTTGGAGACTTTTGGCTACCATCTCAGATTTGCTGTGAAATAACACATTTTGTGCTTTTTTCCTTGTCTTGCAGAAGGTTCAGTCTTTAAAAGACACGAGTTTCAAATTCTCATGTAAGAATAAAACATTGGCACAGAATATACAGACATTTTCAAAGATTACCTTTCTAGTTTTTTATTTGTTTAGCTAGTTAGTTGATTTATGAGTTTTGATATTTTGGATTTTTTTATTTTCTGTTGTTTTCATTTCTGTTTTGCTTCTCTTGGCCAAAATACCTCATCAGACTAGTCTGTGTACTTTTCAACGATTATCAAAATTCTTATTATCTCAGCTGAAATAATTGTAAATATTTCACTGCTGCTTTAATAATGCTCTTAAGGAAAGAGATATTCCTGTGTGAGTTGTTTTTTAAATGAGATTTCAGCATGAAATAGGTATAATCATGAGTCATGTCCAAATCTTCATTATGGAAGTTGATTGAAACATGTTATTCAGAAGTTTATTAGGAAGAAAGCTGGCCTAGAGTTTTATAAGATGTTTTACAGACTAATGGAATTTTTATTTTAGAGTGGAGTATTTCTGTTTTAAAGAGAAGTGGTAGGCTATATTTTTAGGCCATCCTGAGGGAGCAATACCTGAGAAAGTAATTAGAATCAGTAGTTGGGCAAGGACTGGTGCCAGTGCTCAGGAACGATCTACATAATTCTGATATCAAAGGAGGTTCTCTTAGAGACTTTCTCATCTTGGGTGATTAGTCAGATATTTAAAGTGCATACATTTACTTGATCTCATCTAGAGAGAATGTTTGAAAGTGCAACATACAAAGAAAGCATTGTGGAGCTGCACAGTTTTCTCACTTGGCTCCTGACTAACAGAGATCTTTGCTTCTGGCAAATTTTCTTTTTTTCCATTATTTCCATATCTGGATAATAGTGCGCCCTAAAACAGTAAGTTTTCATAAACCCTGAAAATTGAGTCTAAAATTTCCCTGTAGGATCTGTTATGGTCTGTTTTTTTCTTTTTTTGGTAAGGATAAATTTGTTTAGTAAAGATTTTTAATGTGCTCAAGTGTGACTCTATTTGCTGTGTGTGTGTGTGTGTCTGTGTGTGAGTTGTGTGTGTGACAGAGATCTAGAATTGAGAGAGAGAGAGAGAGAGAGAGATTTTTTCAGTCCTCTATCTCCAACTAACCCAGATGGACAATTAGATAGTAGGTTCACAAGATAAGTTCTCAGACTCACTGTAATAAAGGTTTTCAAATTTCTCTGTAGGACAATATCAATAATCATACCTCTTCCTTAGATTTTGTGTGATAGCTTGTTATATTCTAGAGACTTCTTCCCATTAACCTTACTAATGGATTATTTTGATGGCAAATTGCTAAATAAGTTATCATAAACTCTTATTCATATATGGTATAGTTAGACTTAGGAACAGTTTGTTTCAAAGAGTGATAGAATAATTATTAGCAAACTTTTTCTTTGTGGTTATAACATGTCAGACACTATTCATAATGTTTTGAGAATTTTGAATTAATATAATCTTTGATTTTTGAGGAAGGAATTGCTATCAATTCCCTTATTTTGCTGATGGGGAACTGAGGCACAAAGAAAAAATTTTTTTATATATACTTGCTTAAAGTTACACATCTATTAAGTGACAGAGCAGGAATTCAAACCCACACAGTCTGGTTCTAGAGCTACACTCTTAATCAATTGGTTTCCTGAAAGAAGGGGGAGGCTAATTTTTGTCTAGTAAGAAATGCTGGATTTTTATTTTAAAAAGTAAACTATAGACTTTAACCTCAGGCTGTGGTTTAATCCATTCAAACTCACGAGTCAGCAATCCTTGATATAGGCCTATCTTGGAGCATATCATTGTCTAGTTCATGGAATTCTATGCTTGCCCCTCACCTTTCTGGGATAATGGAAGACAGACCTCTAGTTAAATCACCCATCATGTGCTGCATGTCAGCAACCTGAAGAGTTATGATGGGTGAGGGATAACTGAGACCAATATTGAGGCTTGAGGAAAATTACTGCCAGATGTTGGCAGAGTTCTGGGAGCTCATCATGTTACATGTACATTGCTGTTATAGTTTATGAAGTAGTTTACAGATTCCTTGATTTTTCTGTGATATTTACATGACTATGGATGTTAAATTTTAGTGGTTCACTTATTTTAGGTTGCAAATAACTAATAAGACTGACAGGGTATTTTTCTTTTTTATTGTCTGCTTCTTGAGAGTGTAATTTAAAGAGAGAAAAAAGAACTCATCAGTTTGATTATCTGTGCCAAAGATAATGCTTTGATATAATCATTGCAATTGCAATTGTTTGATTATTACAGTTTGTTTCCTAAAACTTTAGTTCATCAAAGGATATAAAGGCAACTCAGTGAAGTGGTTGGAACAAGGAACCATCCTTGTTTAGAGTCTGTCTTTACTACTTATCTTTGGTGCAACTATAGAAGCTTTCTTAGCCCTTCTACTTCCCCATGAGTGTTCTTTTCTTCTACTGCAAAATGGAAATTATTTCACGGGCATTGTTCAGAAGATTTGCAAAGCCTAATCTTTTCTGACCCTTAAAGGGTCATACTGAGAATGATCCCAAGTCTAGGCAACTTTATTCTGACCATTAGAGGCTGTTCTTCCTTCTCTGCTGCTGCTGCTAAGTCGCTTCAGTTGTGTCCAATTCTATCCGACTCCATAGACAGCACCCCATCAGGTTCCTCTGTCCCCGGGATTCTCCCTGCAAGAATATGGGAGTGGGTTGTAATTTCCTTCTCCAATGCATGCATGCATGCTAAATCATTTTAGTCATATCCGACTTTGTGCAATCCCATGGACAGCAGCCCATCAGGCTCCTTTGTCCAAGGATTCTCTAGGCAAGAATACTGGAGTGGGTTGCCATTTCCTTTTCCAGTTCTTCCTTCTAATTCTTTACATATTTCATGTATCTAGTGCCCATTTTTAGTACTGGATTGGACTGTGGTTCTGACTCCTATTATAGTAGTGACCCAGACTAGTAAACCAAAGAAGTGACTACAGAGGTAGTGATATAATGAACTAACTTCCATATGTGCCTGCTAAAACAGTCATGTAGGTCATACAGGATTTCAAGTCCTTCCCTTAGAGATTCTTATTTTGTAGACCTAGAGTGGAACATAGAAATATGTGTTTTAACCAGAGATTCAGATGATTTTAATGATAAGGCAAGCATGGGAAAGGTAAGAATGAGTTTTAGAGTTGATAAATCTGAGTTTAAATCCCTATGCTACTTATGAGCTATGAAATGATTTAACTTTCTGAGAACTAGTTTATACATGCCTAGTGCAGGTGACAGTTACATTTCTCTTCGCTTTGCTGATGGAGTTCAGAGTAAGTAAACATTAGATGAATGGCTGCTTAGCATTTTCCAGTGGTGTGCTGGTAATATTGTTACCAGTTCTCCTGAAAAGCAGGCCCTGTGTTTGCCCATTTCTGTGATGTAAATACACCCACACTTGCTAATCTCAGGCTACCACAATTCCATCACTGAGTGCAGGGTGGAGAAGAGCTGCACATATTCAGGTTCTGTGAGTTGAAAAGAGTTGTTTAGCACAAAACTTGCTCCATTTTTCTCTTCTCTCTTTCCCCCTCTTCTTCTTGTTCCTCTTTCCTCTCTCACTCTGAAAATGAGATGAATTGTTAATCATTACTTCATATATTTTACTTTAAAGCAGGGGTCTCCAACCCCCAGGTGACCAGCTCATAGCCTGTTAGCACAGCAGGAAGTGAGCAGCAGACAGGTGAGTGAATCTTCATTGGTATTTACAGACACTCCCCAATGTCCCCAAACCATCCCTACCTTCCACCCTGTCCATGAAAAATTGTCTTCCATGAAACCAATCTCTGGTGCCAAAAAGGTGGGGGACCACTGCTTTAAAGGATGGTGGTGATTGCAGCCATGAAATTAAAAGACGCTTACTCCTTGGAAGAAAAATTATGACCAACCTAGATACCATATTCAAAAGCAGAGACATTACTTTGCCGACTAAGGTCCGTCTAGTCAAGGCTATGGTTTTTCCTGTGGTCATGTATGGATGTGAGAGTTGGACTGTGAAGAAGGCAGATGCCGAAGAATTGATGCTTTTGAACTGTGGTGTTGAAGACTCTTGAGAGTCCCTTGGACTGCAAGGAGATCCAGCCAGTCCATTCTGAAGGAGATTGGCCCTGGGATTTCTTTGGAAGGAATGATGCTAAAGCTGAAACTCCAGTACTTTGGCCACCTCATGCGAAGAGTTGACTCATTGGAAAAGACTCTGATGTTGGGAGGGATTGGGGGCAGGAGGAGAAGGGGACAACAGAGGATGAGATGGCTGGATGGTATCACTGACTAGATGGAAGTGAGTCTGAGTGAACTCTGGGAGTTGGTGATGGACAGGGAGGCCTGGCGTGCTGTGTGATTCATGGGGTCATAAAGAGTCAGACACGGCTGAGCAACTGAACTGAACTGAACATAAAGTCTGCCCTCTTAACAAATTTTTCTTTTATGAAACATTTATTGAATATCTCCTATATTTGGTACCAGGAATGCATAGATGAAGATCATTATCATTCAATCTCTATGCTCTATATCTGCCCAGATGAACAACATAGAAGGAAAATTATGCCTCTTGGGAAAAAATGCAGATACTACACGTCAGTGGTTTACACTTTCAATTGAACTCCCCAGTGGGAATGGAGTTCCCTTCTCCAAATCCTTCTCTCCACCTCACTTTCCTGCTTATTCTCTTTTTTCTTTGCCCTATATTTTTCTCTTCTGGTTTTTCCTTTTATTTTATCTATGCATTGTCAACTTCCTTCTCTCTATTGCTTTGGTCAAGTCTCTCTTGCCTTAAAAAGTAACAAAAACAATATCAAATAGCAACCACACACACACAAAAAAACTGACATGACTCGTGGTCCTTTTCACTTAAAATTCTTAAGATTAGTATGCTCTCTGTTTTAATTTCTTCCCTTTCCATTATTTGATCTTCACCCTCTGCCATTGGACTTCTGCTCTACACTTTAGTGAACGTGTTCTTGGTAAAGCTATGTTGCTAAATGTAGTAGGCATATCAAAGCTCTTGTCTTGCTGGACTTCTCTGTAGCCCTGAAATTGCCAATCCATCCCTCAACAGTCTTCTCGCACTTACTATCATTCACATTATTGGCCTGGTCCTTTGCAACTTTATGACTATGTATCTAGATTCTGACTTACTCACTAGATTTTTAAACACTATTTCACTTGTTTTTAAACTTTAGCATCAATTAGAACCACCTGAAGTATTTGTTAAAACACAGATTGTTAGAACTTGATTCTCATCTGCTATAAGTAAGTCTTGGGGCGAGTGGAGATTTGTATTTCTAACAAGTTTCCAGGAGATGCTGATCCTGCTGATCCAGGACCTACACTTGAAGAATCACTGCTTTATCTACACCTTGGGCTCCTCTTTTATTTATTGCCTCTGTTAATTTGGCCTGAGATTTAGATCTGGAATTATTCTCACTAAAGACATTCTTTCTAGATGAACTCATCCCTTTTTATGGTCTGTGTACCAGGACCCAGAGACCCCACAAAGACTGAGACAGAACTGTGTTTGAGTGTCTCCTGAGGAGGTACAGGTCAGCAGTGGACTGCTCCAGGGGCAGGGTCTCTGGGTGCAGTAGACCTGGGTATTGTATAAGCCCTCTTGGAGGTGGTCACCATTAATGCCACCATAGAACCACCAAAACTTACTCAGGACTGGGAAAACAGACTCTTGGGGGCACAAACAAAACCTTGTGTGCACCAGGACGCAGGAAAAAGGAGCAGTGACCCCAGAAGAGACTGACCCAGATTTGCCTGGGAGTGTCCAGGAGTCTCTGGTGGGGAGGCATGGGCCTGCTCTAGCATTGGGGACGCTGAGTGTAGCACCATATGAATGGGACCTTTTGAAGGAGGTCCACATTATCTTCATTACCTCCACCATAGTTAGGCCTCAGGTCAAATAACAGGGAGGGAACAAAGCCCCACCCATCAAAAGAAAATTGGATTAATGATTTACTGAGCATAGCCGCACTCATCAGAACACACTCATTTGACCCATTTTCCCCCTCTGTCAATCTCTCCCATCAGCAAGCTTCCATAAGCCTTTATCCTTCTCCATAAGAGGGCAGAGAGAATGAAAACCACACAGAAAACTAACCGGTCTAACATGGACCACAGCCTTGTCTAACTCAGTGAAACTATGAGTCATGCTGTGTAGGGCCACCCAAGACAGACAGGTCATAGTGGAGAGTTCTGACAAAACATGGTCCACTGGAGAAGGTAATGGCATACCACTTCAGTATTCTTGCCTTGTGAACCCCATGAACAGTATATGAAAGGGCAAAAAGATAGGACACTGAAAGAAACGCCATAGGTGGGTAGGTGCTCAATATGTTACTGGAGATCAGTAGAGTGATAACTCCAGAAACAGTGAAGAGATGGAGCCAAAGCAAAAACAACAACCAGTTGTGGATGTGACTGGTGATGGAAGCAAGGTCTGATGCTGTAAAGAGCAATATTGCATAGGAAACTGGAATGTTAGGTCCACATATCAAGGCAAATTAGAAGTGGTTAACAGGAGATGGCAAGAGTGATGTCGACATTTTAGGAATCAGAGAACTAAAATGGACTGGAATGTGTGAATTTAACTCAGATGACCATTATATTTACTACTGTGGGCAACAATCCCTTAGAAGAAATGGAGTAGCCCTCATAGTTAACAAGAGTCCAAAATGAAGTACTTGGATGAAATCTCAAAATCGACAGAATGATCTCTGTTTGTTTCCAAGGCAAACTGTTCAATATCACAGTAATCCAAGTGTATGCCCTGACCAGTAATGCTGAAGAAGGTGAAGCTGAATGGTTCCATGAAGACCTGCAAGACCTTCTAGAACTAACACCCAAAAAAGATGTCCTTTTCATTATAGGGGACTGGAATGCAAAAGTAGGAAGTCAAGAAATAACTGGAGTAACAGGCAAATTTGGTCTTGGAGTACAGAATGAAGCATGGCAAAGGTTAATAGAATTTTGCCAAGAGAACACACTGGTCATAGCAAACACCCTCTTCCAGCAACACAAGAGAAGACTCTACACTTGGACATTACCAGATGGTCAATACTGAAATCAGTTGATTATATTCTTTGCAGCCAAAGATGGAGAAGCTCTATAGTCAGCAAAAACAAGACCAAGAGCTGATTGTGGTTCAGATCCTACAATCCTTATTGCCAAATTTAGACTTAAATTGAAGTAGGGAAAATCACTGGACCATTCAGGTATGACCTAAATCAAATACCTTATGATTCTACAGTGGAAGTGAGAAATGCATTCAAGGGATTTGATGTGATAGAGTGTCTGAAGAACTATGGACAGAGGTTTGTGACATTGTATAGGAGGTGGGGATCAAGATCATCCCCCAGAAAAATAAATGCAAGAAACAAAATGGTTATCTGATGAGGCCTTACAAATTGCTGTGAAAAGAAGAGAAGCAAAAGGAAAAAGAGAAAAGGAAAGATATACCAATTTGAATGCAAAATTCCAAAGAATAACAAGGAAAGATAAGAAAGGCTTCCTCAGCAATCAATACAAAGAAATAGAGGAAAAGAATAGAATGGGAAAGACTAGAGATCTCTTCAAGAAAATCAGAGATAACAAGGGAACATTTGTGTTCCCTTGTAAAGTATGCAAAGATGGGCTCAATAAAGGACAGACATGGTATGGACCCACCAGAAGAAATTGATATTGAGAGGTGGTGGCAAAAATACACAGAAGAACTGTACAAAAAAGATCTTATGACCCAGATAACCACAATGGTGTGATCACACACCTAGAGCCAGACATCTTGAATGTGAAGTCAGGTGGGCCTTAGAAAGCATCACTATGAACAAAGCTAGTGGAGGTGATGGAATTCCCATTGAGCCATTTCAAATCCTAAAAGATGATGCTATGAAAATGCTGCACTCAGTATGCCAGCAAATTTGGAAAGCTCAGCAGTGGCCACAGGACTGGAAAAGGTCAGTTTTCATTCCAATCCTAAAGAAAGGCAATACCAAAGAATGCTAAAACTACCACACAGTTACACTCATCTCACATGCTAGTAAAGTAATGCTCAAAATTCTCCAAGCCAGGCCTCAGCAAAATGTGAACCATGAATTCCATATGTTCAAGTTGGATTGAGAAAAGGCAGAGGAACCAGAGATCAAATTGCCAACATGGGTTGCATCATCAATAAAGGGAAAGAGTTCCAGAAAAATATCTACTTTTCCTTATTGACTATGCCAAAGCCTTTGACTGTGTGGATCACAATAAACTGTGGAAAATTCTTCAAGAGATGGGAATATCAGAACACTGACCTGACTCCTAAGAAATCTGTATGCAGATCAAGAAGCAACAGTTAGAACTGGACATGGAACAACAGACTCATTCCAAATAGGGAAAGGAGTACATCAAGGCCATATATTGTCACCCTGCTTATTTATCTTTTATGCAAAGTACATCATGAGAAATCTTGGACAGGATGAAGCACAACCTGGAATTAAGACTGCCAGAAGAAATATCAATAACCTCAGATATGTAGATGACATCACACTTATGGCTGAAAGCAAAGAAGAACTAAAGAGTCTCTTGAGGAAAGTGAAAGAGGAGAGTGAAAAAGTTGGTTTAAAATTCGACATTCAGAAAAGTAAGATCATGGCATCTGGTCCCATTACTTCATGGGAAATAGATGAGAAACAATAGAAACAGTGACAGAATTTATTATTTTGGCCTCCAAGATCACTGCAGATGGTGACAGCAGCCATAAAATTAAAAGACACTTCTTGGAAGGAAAGTTATGACCAACCTAGACAGCATATTAAAAAGCAGAGACATTACTTTGCCAACAAAGGTCCATCTAGTCAAAGCTTTGGTTTTTCCAGTAGTCATGTATGGATGTGAGAGTTGGAATATAAAGAAAGCTGAGCTCTGAAGAATTGATGGTTTTAAACTGTGGTGTTGGAGAAGACTCTTGACAGTCCCTTGGACTGCAAGGAGATACAACCAGTCCATCCTTAAAGAAATTAGTTCTGAATATTCATTGGAAGAACTGATGCTGAAGGTGAAACTCCAATACTTTGACCACTGATGTGAAGAATTTACTCATTTGTAAAGCCCCTGATGCTGGGAAAGATTGAAGAAGGAGGAGAACAGGATGACAGAAGATGAGATGGTTGGATGGCATCATCAGATGGACAGGTAGGCCTGGCATGCTGCATTCCATGGGGTCGCAAAGAGGCAGACACTGCTGAGTGACTGAACTGAACTGAATGCTTATATTAATACTGTCTGACTGCAAACATGCTTTTCTCTTATGAATAAATCTCCTGACTATCTTCAGATTAAGATATCCAGCTTTTTGCTAGATATCTCCTATTAAACATTTAGTATGAGCATGACTTGCTGTTCTTGAGCTTCCCTGGTGGCTCAGCTGGTCAAGATCTGCTTGCAATGTGGGAGACCTAGGTTGGGAAGATCCCTGGGTTGGGAAGATTCCCCAGGAGAAGGGAACCACTGCCCACTACAGTCTTCTTGCCTGGATAGTCCATGAGTGGCAGAGTGGGATGTGACTGAGTGACTTTCACTTTCACTTTCACTTTCTCATGGTTAATCAGTAATGGAGCTGAAATTTGCATCTAAGTCTGAATCAGATGGCCCTTCTTTCAGCCATTTCCTTTTATTAGTCTTGCATCCCTTTTTTGATTGCACTAGTTCAGTCCTCCTTCATCTTTCGGAAGACAAAGCCATCAGTGTTGTGGTCCCTAGGACCATTCCTATGTCTGACGTTTTGCTGAGAGAAATCACATAGTTATATTCATTGCTGGGATTTATTACAGTGGAAGGATATCAAACCAAATCAATAAAGGCAAGAGGCACATTGAATAGAGCCTAGAGGAAACCTAAGACAAGATTCCAGGCTTCCTCTCTCAGTGGAGTTACACAGGATATGTGTAAGCCCTCCAGGAATGATTTGTATCAATATGGGTAAAATGTTGTCTCCTAGGGAATTTCATTGGAGATCTGGTACTCACAGTTTTATTGGAGATTGACTACCTACATACTTTCTGCCTGACATATCGAGATTCTAGTGTCACCCAGAAGAAAATCAGGTGTTCAGCATGAGCTATTATTTGCATAAGCACTTTGGGCACACACAGTTACAATTTAAAAAAAATTAAACTCTATTTTGCATTGGAGTATAGCTGATAAATGATGTGATATTTTCAGGTGAACAGCAAAGGGACTCAGCCATACATATACATACATCCAATCTCCCCCATACTCCCTTCCCATCCAGGCTGCCATACAAAATTGAGCAGCGTTCCATGTGTTGTACAGTAGGTCCCTGTTGGTTATCCATTTTTAAAAAATATTTATTTTTAAATTTATTTATTTCAGTTGGAGGTTAATTACTTTACAATATTGTGGTGGTTTTTTGCCATACATTGATATGAACCAGCCATGGGTTTACATGTGTTCCCCATCCTGAACTCCCCTCCCACCTTCCTCCCCATCCCATCCCTCTGGGTCATCCCAGTGCACTAGCCGTGAGCACCCTGTTTCATGCATCGAACCTGGACTGGTGATCTGTTTCACATATGATAATATACATGTTTCAATGCTATTCTGTCAGATCATCCCACTCTCGCCTTCTCCCATAGAGTCCAAAAGACTTTTCTATACATCTGTGTCTCTTTTGCTGTCTCACAAATAGGGTTATCATCACCATCTTTCTAAATTCCATATATATGTGTTAGTATGGACACGACTGAAGCAACTTAGCAGCAGCAGCAGCAGCATACTGTATTGGTGTGTTTCTTTCTGTCTTACTTCATTCTGTATAATAGGTTCCAGTTTCACCCATCTCATTAGAACTGATTCAAATGTATTCTTTTTAATGGCTGAGTAATACATCTAGTTTGCTTTCATGTCCTGGCTATTGTTAGAGAGTGTTCTAGTTTCATTCTTTTACAAGTGGTTGACCAGTTTTCCCAGAACCACTTGTTAAAGAGATTGTTTTTTCTCCATTGTGTATTCTTGCCTCCTTTGTCAAAGATAAGGTGTCCATAGGTGCATGGATTTATCTCTGGGCTTTCTATTTTGTTCCATTGATCTATATTTCTGTCTTTGTGCCAGTACCATACTGTCTGTCTTGATGACTGTGGCTTTGTAGTAGAACCTGAAGTCAGGCAAGTTAATTCCTCCAGTTCCATTCTTCTTTCTCAAGATTGCTTTGGCTATTCGAGGTTTTTTTTT
>SJXQ01000312.1:175063-230989 GCA_006408695.1 Aepyceros melampus | reverse complement strand
TGAGTCTGGCTAATGGTTTGTCAATTTTATTTACTTTCTCCAAGAACCAGCTTTTAGCTTTGTTGATTTTTGCTACGATCTCTTTATTTCTTTTGCATTTATTTCTGCCCTAATTTTTAAGATTTCTTTCCTTCTGCTAACCCTAGGGTTCTTCATTTCTTTCTTTTCTAGTTGCTTTAGGTGTAGAGGTAGGTTATTTGACTTTTTTTCTTGTTTCTTGAGGTAAGCCTGTATTGCTATGAACCTTCCCCTTAACACTGCTTTTACAGTGTCCCATAGGTTTTGGGTTGTTGTGTTTACATTTTCATTCATTTCTATGCATATTTTGATTTCTTCTATGATTTGTTGGTTATTCAGAAGCGTGTTGTTTATCCTTCATATGTTGGGATTTTTAATAGTTTCTTTCCTGTAATTGAGATCTAGTCTTACTGCATTGTGGTCAGAAAAGATGATGGGAATGATTTCATTTTTTTAAGTTGAATTTACCAAGGCTAGATTTATGGCCCGGGATGTGATCTATCTTGGAGAAGGTTCTGTGTGCACTTGAAAAAAAAGGTGAAATTCATTATTTTGGGGTGAAATGTCCTATAGATATTGATTAGGTCTAGCTGGTCCATTGTGTCATTTAAAGTTTGTGTTTCCTTGTTAATTTTCTTTTTAGTTGATCTATCCATTGGTGTGAGTGGGGTATTAAAGTCTCCCACTATTGTGTTATTATTAATTTCCCCTTTCATAGTTGTTAGCATTTGCCTTACATATTGCAGTGCTCCTATTTGAGTGCATATATATTTATAATTGTTACATCTTCTTCTTGGATTGATCCTTCAATCATTATGTAGTGTCCTTCTTTGTCTCTTTTCACAGACTTTATTTTAAAGTCTATTTTATCTGATATAAGTATTGCTACTCCTGCTTTCTTTTGGTCTCCATTTGTGTGAAATATCTTTTTCCATCCCTTCACTTTCAGTCTGAATGTATCCCTTGTTTTGAGGTGGGTCTCTTGTAGACAGCACATATAGGGGGCTTGTTTTTGTATCCATTCAGCCAGTCTTTTTCTTTTGGTTGAGGCAGCCAACTCTTTACATTTCAGGTAATTATTGATAAGTATGGTCCCATTGCCATTTACTTTTCTTTTGGGGGGGTTTGATTTTATACACCCTTTCTGTGTTTCCTGTCTAGAGATGATCCTTTAGCATTTGTGTAAGAGCTTGTTTGGTGGTGCTGAATTCTCTCAGCTTTTGCTTGTCTGCAAAGCTCTTGAATTCTTCTTCATATCTGAATGAGACCCTTACTGGGTACAGTAATCTGGGTTGTAGGTTTTTCTCTTTCATCCCTTTAAGTATGTCCTGCCATTCCCTTCTGGCCTGAAGAGTTTCTATCGAAAGATCAGCTGTTATCCTTATGGGAATACCCTTTTGTGTTATTTGTTCTTTTCCCCTTGCTTCTTTTAGTATTTGATCTTTGTTAATTTGATTAATATGTGTCTTGGGGTGCTTTGCCTTGGGTTTATCCTGTTTGGGACTCTCTGGGTATCTTGGACTTGTGTGACTATTTCCTTCCCCATTTTAGGGAGGTTTTCAACTCTTATTTCCTCTAGTATTTTCTCATGTCCTTTCCTTTTGTCTTCTTCTGGAACTCCTATGATTCAAATGTTGGGGTGTTGCACATTGTCCCAGAGGTCCTTGAGGTTGTCCTCATTTCTTTTGATTCTTTTTTCTTTTATCCTCTCTGCTAAATTTATTTCTACCATTCTATCTTCTACCTCACTTAGCCTATCTTCTGCCTGTTATTCTACTGTTGGTTCCCTCCAGAGTGTTTTTGATCTCATTTATTGCATTATTCATTATTAACTGACTCTTTTATTTCTTCTAGGTCCTTCTTAAACATTTCTTGCATCTTCTCAATCCTTGTCTCCAGGCTATTTATCTGTAACTCCATTTTGTTTTCAAGACTTTGGATCATTTTTATTATAATTATTCTAAATTCTTTTTCAGGTAGACTCCCTACCTCCTCCTCTTTGGTGTGGTGGGCATTTATCATGTTCTTTACCTGCTGAGTATTTCTCTGACTTTTCATCTTGTTTAGATTGCTGTGTTTGGGTGGCCTTTTTGAATTCTGGCAGTTTGTGGTTCTTCTTTATTGTGGAGGTTCCTCCCTGTGGGTGGGGCTCCTCAAGGTTTCCTGGTTAGAGAAGCTTGCCTTGGTGTTCTGGTGGGTGGAGCTGGATTTCTTCTCTCTGGAGTGCAATGAAGTGTCCAGTAATGAGTTTCAAGATGTCTATGGCTTTGGTGTGACTTTGGGCAGACTGTATGTTGATGCTCAGGGCTATGTTCTTGCGGTGCTGGAGAATTTGCATGGTATGTCTTGCTCTGGAACTTATTGGCTCTTGTGTGGTACTTGGTTTCAGTGTAGGTGTGTAGGTTTTTTGGAGAAGGCAATGGCAACCCACTCCAGTACTCTTCCCTGGCAAATCCCTTGGATGGAGGAGCCTGGTAGGCTGCAGTCCATGGAGTTGCTAGGAGTCGTACACGACTGAGTGACTTCACTTTCACTTTTCACTTTCATGCATTGAAGGAAATGGCAACCCACTCCAGTGTTCTTGGCTGGAGAATTCCAGGGATGGGGGAGCCTGTTGGGCTTCCATCTCTGGGGTCGCACAGAGTGCTACATGACTGAAGTGACTTAGCAGCAGCAGCAGCATTTAGGCTTTTGGATGATCTCTTATCGTTTATGTTCCCTGGAGTCAGGAGTTCTCTGGTGTTCTCAGGTTTTGGGCTTAAGCCTCCTCCCTCTGGTTTTCAGTCTTATTCTTACAGTAGCCTCGAGAATTCTCCATCCATACAGCACTGATAATAAAACTAGGTTAATGGTGAAAAGATTCTCTACAGTGAGGGACACCCAGAGTGGGTCACAGAGTTACATGGAGAAGAGAAGAGAGAGGAGGGAGATAGAGGTGACCAGGAGGAGAAGAGGGGGAATCAAAAGGAGTGAATGCAATCTAGCCAGTAAACAATTCCCTTTGTGCTCTCCACAGTCTGGAACCCTCAGAGAGGTTCACAGAGTTAGTTACATTGCGAAGAGAAGAGGGAGAAAGGAGATAGAGGTGAGAAGGAGGAGAAAAGGGAAATAAAAAAGAGAGATATAGATCTAGGCAGTACTCTGTTCCATAAGTGTTCTCCACAGCCCAAAACACCCACGGAGATTCACAGAATTGGGTTGAAAAGAGAAAGGGGAGGGAGGAGATAGAGGTGACCTGGGGAAGAAATAGGAGAGTCAAAAGGGGGAGAGAGTAATCAAGCCAGTAATCACACTCTTAAGTAAAAATGGGTACTGAAGATTGTATTCGTAAATGTACAAAATTGATAACAAGTACTATAAAGCAAAGATTAAAAATCTAGAGCAGAGGTTAGACTCTCAGAAATACAATAGTAAAAAAATCACAAAAAGTACAAGAAATATATATGAAGTTTGCTTTAAAAATAGGGTCTTTTTTTTTTTTGCAAGGTAATAGGTTATAAAAATGAAAATTAAAGGAGTAATAGAGGACTTAAAAAAAGAAAAAAAATTAAAAAAAAACAATAACAGTAAAGATATATCTAGGAATTTCTCTGGAGTTGTTGTGGACAGTGTGGGGTCAGTTCAGTTTCAGATAGTTCCTTGTTCCAGCTTACGCTTCTCAAAATCTATAGGCCTCTTCCAATGTAGTCAGTGTTAACTACAGGGATTTTAATCTGTTGCATCTGTCAACTCCAAAGCAGTTCCCTCTGTTTATTTGGCTTCTTTTGTTTGCAAGTCTCTTCAGTGTCTAATTTCTGCCCTGACACAAGGGGACGAGGGTGGTCTCTTGTTTAGGCTCACTTGTTCAGTCCTGCTGTGGGGAGGGAGGAGCACTGCAAACAAATATCATTGGCGTGTGTAGGGACTGCTCGCAGTGTCTCGGCCACACTGGGTTTGCCCCCGCTCACAGCGTGTGTTTTCCCAGTCTATTTGCTTTAAAAATAGGGTCTTTTTTTTTTTTGCAAGGTAATAGGTTATAAAAATGAAAATTAAAGGAGTAATAGAGGACTTAAAAAAAGAAAAAAAATTTAAAAATTAAAAAAAAAAAATAACAGTAAAGATATATCTAGGAATTTCTCTGGAGTTGTTGTGGACAGTGTGGGGTCAGTTCAGTTTCAGATAGTTCCTTGTTCCAGCTTACGCTTCTCAAAATCTATAGGCCTCTTCCAATGTAGTCAGTGTTAACTACAGGGATTTTAATCTGTTGCATCTGTCAACTCCAAAGCAGTTCCCTCTGTTTATTTGGCTTCTTTTGTTTGCAAGTCTCTTCAGTGTCTAATTTCTGCCCTGACACAAGGGGACGAGGGTGGTCTCTTGTTTAGGCTCACTTGTTCAGTCCTGCTGTGGGGAGGGAGGAGCACTGCAAACAAATATCATTGGCGTGTGTAGGGACTGCTCGCAGTGTCTCGGCCACACTGGGTTTGCCCCCGCTCACAGCGTGTGTTTTCCCAGTCTGCACTGCTCAGGCTTCAGCTTGTTCTGCAAGGAGTGGGCCCTGGGTTGCGTGCGCTTCCCAGGTCTGAGCCTTTCAGGTTCAGGTTCTCGGGTACTCCACAAAGGCGCAGACTCCGTTAGGCCTGCGTTTTGTGCAGTTCCCAGGTCTGAGCAGCTCAGGAGACCAGGTGCTTGGTGAGTGCACTCTCCTCAGGTGCGGTGCGTCTTATCACCTCCCTGTCCCAGCCGCTTGGTTTCCAGGTGCGCCCATCTCCAGTGTGTTGTGTGTTGCTTCTTGGGAGCTGATCTCTGGCTGTGACCCTCCTGGCAGATGTCAACTGTCCAGAATCTCAGGAAGTCTTTGGTTAGAAACTGGAAGCCTGTTCGCAGTTTGGTAGGGGATGCCCTCTCTGGGGCTGGGTTTGCCCCTTTCTGGATTCAGATTGCCCTCAGGGCATTCAGGCCTGGTCCTTACCCTAAGCAATGCCACCTGCTCCTCTCTGTTCAGCCCCTGCTTGCTGGTGGCAGATGCTAGCGTCTGGGGTACTTCTCTGCTGGGAGTTACCTTAATATGTGGGTTTTATTTATTTATTTTTCCTCCCAGCTATGATGCCCTCGAGATTCTAAAACTTCCCCCAGACCCGCCGGTGAGAGTTTCCTGGTATTTGGAAACTTCTCATCTATTAAGACTCCCTTCCTGGGATGGATCTCCATTCCTAACTCTTTTATTTCTCTTTTCATCTTTTATATTTTGTCCTACCTCCTTTCAAAGACGATGGGCTGCTTTTCTGGGTGCCCAATGTCCTCTGCTGGCCTTCAGAAGTTGTTTTGTGGAATTTGCTCAGCGTTCAAATGTTTTTTTGATGAATTTGTGGGGGAGAAAGTGGTCTCCCCATCCTATTCCTTCACCATCTTAGGACCACCTCCCTGGTTATCCATTTTAAATACAGCGTGTGTATGTGTCCATCTCAAACTCCCTAACTGTCTCATACCCCATCCTTTGCCCTGGTCTACAAGTTTATTTTCTAAGTCTGTGAGTCTTTCTGTCGTATTCTGATGTGCTATCTTTTTGCCTTTTCATACTGTTTATGGGGTTCTCCTGGTAAGAATACTGGAGTGGTCTGCCATTCTCTCCACCAGGGGACCACATTTTGTCAGAACTCACCACTATGACCTGTCCCTCTTAGGTGGCCCTAAACGGCATGGCTCATAGCTTCCTTGAGTTATGTGAGCTCATAGATCCATGCAAGATATATATGCAAGACCCATGAAAGGGCTTGTATCCAATATGTAATTCCTATCATGTTCAGTCATTCAGTCATGTCTGACTCTTTGGACCAAAGCCCACCAAGCTACTCTGTCCATGGATTTTATTTTTTTCTTTTTAGATTTCACATATAAGAGATATCATACAATATTTCTCCTTCTCTGACTTACTTCACTCAGTATGATAATCTCCAGGTCCATCCATGTTGTGGCAAATGTTATTGTGTTATTCTTTTTATGGCTGAGTAATATTCCATTGTATATATGTACCACATCTTCTTTATTCATTCCTCTGTTGATGGGCATTTAGGTTGCTTCCAACATAGTTACACATTCTTATCAGAGATTCTGGAACCCTCTTGATATTGAAGTTCCAGATGCCAGCTAAGGTCCAGGCTAGTGTAGACCTTTGTAAGGATAGCAGTCTGAGGCTGTTTTATTGACTCTTATCTCTGTATCTTTTAATGGATATTTATATTTCTATATGCAGTCTTTTTCTGTCTCATTGCCATCTCTACACTTCAGCAGAATGAGCCATCTAAAATGCAAATCTGATTTTGTCCTTCCTTGGCTTACTATTCTCTGTATCTTTTCTAGTTCTCCATAAATGGGATAAAAGGGACTATCTCAGAAAATTCTTTCAGACCATAATTGTTATTGAAGTTAAGGTGTTCTGTTTTGTAATGTGAGATATTCAATCACTTATTTTAACTTTAGAACTTGTAAGAGCTTCCCATTGGACACCATGGTTGAGAATACTCTTTTCCATCACTGCTCATTTTCTGGACAGAATAGATCTCTCCTGGATTTGAGCTGTTTTGATAATTTAAGTTTTCTTCTCATGGCACTCTTTCTCCTATATTATGGTTATTTGTGTTCATAACTCATCTTTATATTATAGTTCTTTGAGAAAATTATTCATCTCTCTCTTGCTTTATTCCTCAAATTAACCTCAAATAGCTAAATGTTTATCACTTAACTTTCAATAAGTATGTTGAATAAGTGAATAAATAACTAAAATTGAAAATATTGGATGTATTTTATCCTGAAAAAGTTACTTATCTAACTTTATGAGTAGCCATTGTAAATATTATTCAGATTAAAAATCATAACAAATTAAAAAAATATAGAAGGCTATTTAAATAGAAATTAATTATGTCTCTATTTTTAAAATACCTAGTCATGTACTTTGATTTAGTGAAACTAGATTTAAGTGCATTATTTGTTTTAATTCTTTGAATCAATTTTTAAATAATCAGAATTTCTTGTTTTCATTTTCTCCCTCTTCAACCACATTTCTATACAAATTTTTGTTTAATTGCACTGTGCTAAATTATATATGAAGGTGAAGGTGAAGTCGCTCAGTCGTGTCCGACTCTTTGCGACCCCATGGACGTAACCTACTAGGCTTCTCCATCCATAGGATTCTCCAGGCAAGAATACTGGAGTGGATTGCCATTTCCTTCTCCAGGGGATCTTCCCGACCCAGGGATCGAACCCGGGTCTCCCGCATTGGAGGCAGACTCTTTAACCTCTGAGCCACCAGGGAAGCCCAAAATTATATATGCAGGACTTATTTTTAAGTGAAAGTGATGGATGTCTGCATAGCCAAAAAAACCCCTACAATTTATCTTGGTATCAGAAACTTAGATAAATTAGTAGTCTACTCTCAAGTCCTACTTTTATTTTTCTTGTCAGTTAAGCAAACACATGTACTCTCAGTGTCCTGATAAAGAGGGTCATGAGAATATATAATTTGGTCATAAGAATATATAATTTGTTCATGAAAATTTTTTGTGTTTATCAGATTTTTCAGTATTAACCTGTGTCTATGTTGTTAATAATAAAATCAAAAGCTCTTAGATTTGCATAGAAGAAGTTAAACAAAGAGAATTTGACTCACAGATATTGTTTTGTTATATGTGTGTGAATATATATGTGTATTTATGTGTGGATAATTTCTCCATATAAATATAAAATAAATATATAGATTGTTAAATATATATATTTATGAAGATATTATCAAGTCTTCATGGGCTGCTGTCACTTTTGAAATGCTAAGGGTGGAATGTTAAACCCTCGTATCTATTGTGTGATTCAAGTCTTTTGAGAAGATGCCATTGTCATGTGTCTGTGGCAACCATAAGCATGTTGTCTTTGTATGGATGGAGACAGTATGGTAGCAGCACCACGTGCCATTCTTTGGTGCTTTCTGTAGTCTAGTGTAACAAATAATTCTACTCAGCTTGTCAGTAGTGACAGCTGAGACTTTTTGCTTAGATGCTTTGACAGTGCTTGTACTAAACAGCTAGAGCCATACACTCCATTAAGTTTCTGTAAAATGAACTGTCTGCTTCTTGCTGTTTTGCTGATAGTGGCAACAGTTGTAAGCTAATCCTCTCCATTGTGGATTGCTCACTGAGTGGTTTCACTCATCGACTAGTACTAGATCTCATAGTTTTAGTGGAGTGGCTACAAGATAGAAAGCTATGATCCATAAGAAATCATTTGTTTCAAAACAGGTTTTTATTCTTAGCAGTTATTTACTCTAAATTAGACTCCAAATATGGCCTTAAATAGGATTAAAAAACCCCTGACTTTCTAGATAGTGAAGTGATTGATGCTTTTGGTGCAGAAGACATAAACATAAGAATGGTATGTCTCTCACCATGTGGACATTTAAGAACGTGTGCACTAATGAAAGCTTGCCATTCCTTAATGTTGTTGTTGTTCGATTGCTCAGTCATGTCCTACTCTTTGCAACCCCATGGACTTCAGCACGCCAGTCTGACCTGTCCATCACCATCTCCCAGAGCTTGCTCAAACTCTTGTCCATCGAGTCATTGATACCATCTAACCATCTTGTCCTCTGTCATCCCCTTTTCCTCCTGCCTTCAGTCTTTCCAAGTATCGAGGTCTTTTCTAATGAGTTGACTCTTCATATCAGGTGGCCAAAGTATTGGAGTTTCAGCTTCAGCATCAGTCCTTCCAATGAATATTCAGGACTGATTTCCTTTAGGATTGATTGGTTTGATCTCCTTGCAGTCCAAGGGACTCTCAGTAGCCTTCTCCAACACCACAGTTCAAAAGCATCAATTCTTCAGTGTTCAGCCTTCTTTATGGTCCAACTCTCTCATCCATACATGATTATCAGAAAAACCATAGCTTTAACGAGATGGACATTTGTTGGCAAAGTAATATCTCTGCTTTTTAATGCATTGTTTAGGTTTGTCATAGCTTTTCTTCCAAGGAGGAATCATCTTTTAATTTCATGGCTGCAGTCACCATCTGCAGTGATTTTGGAGCCCAAGAAAATAAAGTCTCTCACTGTTTCCATTGTTTCCCCATCTATTTGCCATGAAATGTTGGGACCAGACGCCATGATCTTCATTTTTTGAATGTTGAGTTTCAAGCCAGCTTTTTCACTCTCCTCTTTCACTTCATCAAGTGAATCTTTAGTTCCTCTTCCTTAATATGTTTCATTAAATAAGTATTCTTCCATTTTGTAACCAAAATCATGTTACTGGAGATATGGATACCTGATTGTTTTCAACATATGGGACATATATAACCTTGGATTGTCTTCTTATTTGAATGAATGGTAATTCCTTTAAACTATTTCTTATTACATTTATGTATTCTGTTAAGCTCTCATATTTCTTTAGTTTCTCCTTGACAGAAATGTGTTAAGTGTGATCATCCTTTTCTAGGTGCTACAAAGACCACTTATGTTAATATATAGCTTAGAATTTGCCCTGAAAAGCCGATGAAAGTCTCGGTACTCTATTTGTAGGCAGCTTTTACAGTCTACCTATCATCACTGGGCATTATCAATGATTGAATAAGTCTTTGAAGAAGACATATAAGGACAGATGGATTTTGAAGATTAAACATCAATTTTGATAGAATTTTAAAAATTCTTAAATTTAAGAATTGAATTCTTAAAATAAATTGCATATAGGAAAAGCATATTCACTTACTTTGTAGTATTTTATTTTTTAAAGTTAATCTAAGCCCTTATATAATGTAACATAACATCTTGTAACATCTCATTTAATATATTATGCTTTACAACACTTCAGTGAAATAAGAGAGTTTTGATATAGTTTCTGAATACATATTTTTTGCAGATATTAGTGATTATACAGATTTGGAAATTAAATTTTGCTTCTGCCTCCAAAGCTTTCAAATCTCTAGCACAGGATAAAGCACATTTTCAGTTGTATATGAGGAATCCTTAATGCATTGCTATCTTTGTCCTAGAGTATATAAACTTTTTGTTCTAAAGATGAGGAAGAATTTTATTTGATTGGATTGGGTACATTTTATGCTCTAATAAACTGTTCTCTAGTATGGAATTCATTAACTCTTCAAACTACATAGCTAATAATTAGAGATGTAAAAGCAGTAATCTTAGAAATAACTTAGTGCTCTATAATAATCCATTTACCTCAGACAGGTGTGATTTCCTGCCATAGGCCATTCTTCAGGCAAGGTTTCCCTAGGGCAGAGAAAATCACTTTATTATTATAGGAGAAAAAAAGAGTTTTGATGAATCAGAAAGTAGACCCAGAAGAGGCTTGTCCACAGGTCCAGCTGCATGTTAGTTGGGAAGAAGGTATTCGGTGACTTTGAAGAATGAAATATGTACTCTCCTTTTAAGAGAGATCAGGAACTGGGTATGATATGCCTTTCTATCAGATATTAGAAACCCATCTTCTACTGAAGGTTTAGACAGTATCCCACAAATCTTTCTGCCTCCAGCTTTTCTGCCTGTGGCTCACTTTGAAATGTTAGCTGTGCCAGCAATATATAGAGATGATTTTTCTCCCTCTACTACTTCCATCAACAAAAAAATAGATTGGAAAATTCAGGGAAAGCAGGAAACATTTCCAAGGAAGCAGTATCACAACTGAAAGGATTCAAAGAATGTCTGGGTGAATTAAAGAAGATTTTTAATCTTCTTATGAGCCCAAGAAAAAAATTGCAGGAAAATGTTGTTTGCTTTTCTTAGAGACTTATGTCATTGATTATATTAGCAAGTGAAGTGAAGTCGCTCAGTCGTGTCTGACTCTTTGCGACCCCATGGACTGTAGCCTACCAGGCTCCTCTGTCCATGGGATTTTCTAGGCAATAGTGCTGGAGTGGATTGCCATTTCCTTTGCCAGGGGATATTCCCAACCCAGGGATCAAACCCAGGTCTCCCGCATTGTAGACAGACGCTTTACCATCTGATCTATCCGGGAAGTCTATATTAGCAAAGCTTGCACTAATATAACTGACTTCATGTATGACCTTTTCTTCTCTCTCTTTCTACTCCTACTATTGCCTCTCATCCTCCATCTCCATCTCAATTTCTATCTTTATCTCTCTCTCTCTCTCCTACTGTTAACCACATTTGGGATCTCTGTTAGGATCTTGAGTATACACTTTAAAAGAAATACCTAATATTTCTGAGTCACTGAAAATTTGCTAAATAACTGAAACAGATGTATAGTTTTATTTTAAGTAAAATTATAACTCAGAACCTTATCAAAAGAATCTAGAACAATGAAACTAAAATATTACACAATACACTGAAAATGTTCTGTATAATTTTAACTCCAAAGCACAGAAGTAAATCTCAATAGTTTATGTGGTATCAATTGTGTTGTAACATCCTGTAAATAAAATTGAATACAAGAGAACTAGTAACTACACAAAGAAACCTAACTTGAGCTCTCACACCCAGATGTGAGGCTCAAAGTATTAATGAGGTGCTCATAGTACTTGATGTTTGTTAAAGACATAATAAACAGGTGGGAAATGTAAAATGATGGCTTTAACACTGTAAGGAATTTGCCCAGATACTTCAGTGCAGTTCGGTTGCTCAGTTGTGCCCAACTCTTTGTCCAACTCAATGGACTGTAGCATGCCAGGCTTCCTTGTCCATCACCAACACCTGGAGCTTGCTCAAACTCATGTCCATTGATTCAGTGATGCCATCCAACCATCTTATCCTCTGTTATCCCCTTCTCTTCCTGCTGTCATTCTTTCGCAGCATCAGAATATTTTCCAGAGGTCAGCTCTTCACATCAGGTGGCCAAAGTATTGGAGATTCAGCATCAGTTCTTGCAATGAATATTCAGAAATGATTTCCTTTAGGATTGACTGGTTTGAGCTCCTTGCAGTCCATGGGACTCTCAAGAGTTTCTCCAACACCACAGTTCAAAAGAATCAGTTCTTTGGCACTCAGCTTTCTTTATGGTACAACTCTGACATCCATACATAACTACTGGAAAAACCATAGCTTTGACTAGATGGACCTTTGTCAGTAAAGTATTTTTTCTGCTTTTGAATCTGCTGTCTAGGTTGGTCATAGCTTTTCTTCCAAGGAGCAAGCATCTTTTAATTTCATGGCTGCTGTCACCATCTGCAGTGATTTTGGAGCCCAAGAAAATAAGTTTCTCACTGTTTCCATTGTTTCCCCATCTATTTGCCATGAAGTGGTGGGACCAGATGCCATATCTTAGTTTTCTTAATGTTGAGTTTTAAGCCAACTTTTTCACTCTCCTCTTTAACTTTCAGCAAGAGATTCTTTACTTCTTTGGTTTCTGCCATAAGGGTGGTGTCATCTGCATATCTGAGATTATTGATATTTCTCTTGGCAATCTTGATTCCAGCTTGTGCTTCATCCAGTCTGGCATTTCACATGTTGTACTCTGTATATACATTAAATGAGCAAGGTGACATACAGCCTTCACCCACTCCTTTCCCAATGTGAAACCAGTTCTTTATTTCATGTCCGTTTTTAACTCTTGGTTCTTGATCTTCATATAGGTTTCTCAGGAAGCACATAAGGTGGTCTGGTATTCCCATCTCTTTAAGAATTTTCCAGTTTGTTGTGATCTACACAACAAAGCATTCAATGTAGTCAATGAAACAGAAGTAGATATATATATATTTTTTTTTTTCTGAAATTCTCTTGCTTTTTTTATGATCCAACAGACATTGGCAACTGCCCCTTCATAGCTCAATTTGTAAAGAATCTGCATGCAATGCAGGAGACCTGGGATTGATTCCTGGGTTGGAAAGATCCCCTGAAGAAGGAAATGGCCACCCGCTCCATTATTCTTGCCCAGAGAATCCTATGGATAGAGGAGCCTGGCAGGCTATAATCCATGGGCTCGCAAAGAGTTGGACATGATTTAGGGACTAAACCACGACCAGTGGATGCTGGCAATTTGATCTCTGGTTCCTCTGCCTTTTCTCAATCCAACTTGAACATCTGGGAGTTCTCAGTTTACATACTGTAGAATCCTAGCTTGGAGAATTTTGAGCATCACTTTGCTAGCGTGTGAGATGAGTGCAATTGTGTGGTAGTTTGAACATTCTTTGGCATTGCCTTTCTTTGAGATTGGAATGAAAACTGACCTTTTCCAGTCCTGTGGCCACTGCTGAGTTTTCCAGATTTGCTGGCATATTGAGTGCAGCACTTTCACAGCATCATCTTTGAGGATTAGAGATAGCTCAGCTGGACTTCCATCACTCCACTAGCTTTATTCAAATTGATGCTTCCTAAGGCCCACTTGACTTTGTACTCCAGCATATCTGGCTCTAGGTGAGTGAGTTCTTCTGATTACACTTAAGAAAGCAACAGAACTTATAGATATTAGGTGCTATAAAGTGAAGCTGGAAGTACGGTAGAAACTATTATAACATTATACTTATTGTTATTCAGTTGGGAACAGCAAAGTGAATTTTTTGCAGAGGCCCTGAATGACAGCTGGCTGACTGTCTATACATCATCTCAGAGTATTTCTCTGGTGTTCTGGGACCATTCATTCAGTCATTCTGAATTTAAGCTGGAAACTGCAGTTTCAGTTATCAAGAAGTATGAGTATACTTTCAGTGAAATAGAAAACGATCCCCTCTCTGTATTAGTGTCCAGAGGACATACTGGTTGGGTGTCTTAGTATTTTTAATTACTTGTATCTTTAATGTAAAGTTTGATTGTTTGTATAGAAATGTACATGGAACTAAAAGACACTTGTTCCTTGGAAAAAGAGCTATGACAAACCTCAGTTCAGTTCAGTTCAGTCACTTAGTCATGTCCAACTCTGAGCGACCCGATGAATCACAGCATGCCAGGCCTCCCTATCCATCACCAACTGCCAGAGTCCACCCAAACCCATGTCCATTGAGTTGGTGATGCCATCTAGCCATCTCATCCTCTGTCATCCCCTTCTCCTCCTGCCCTCAATCTTTTTCAACATCAGTCCTTCTAATGAATATTCAGGACTGATATCCTTTAGGATGGACTGGTTGGACCTCCTTGCAGTCCAAGGGACTCTCAAGAGTCTTCTCCAACACCACAGTTCAAAAGCATCAATTCTTCGGCTCTCAGCTTTCTTTATAGTTCAACTCTCACATCCATACATGACCACTGGAAAAACCATAGCCTTGACTAGACAGACCTTTGTTGACAAAGTGATGTCTCTGCTTTTGAATATGCTATCTAGGTTGGTCATAACGTTCCTTCCAAGGAGTAAGCATCTTTTAATTTCATGCTACAGTCACCATTCTGCAGAGATTCTGGAGCCCAGAAAAATAAAGTCAGCCACTGTTTCCACTGTTTCTCCATCTATTTGCCATGGATTGATGGAACTGGATGCCATGATCTTCGTTTTCTGAATGTTGAGCTTTAAGCCAACTTTTTCACTCTCCTCTTTCACTTTCATCAAGAGGCTCTTTAGTTTTTCTTCCCTTTCTGCCATAAGGGTGGTGTCATCTGCATATCTAGTTTATTGATATTTCTCCTGGCAATCTTGATTCCAGCTTGTGCTTCTTCCAGTCCAGCATTTCTCATGATATACTCTGCATACAAGTTAAATAAGCGGTGTGACAATATACAGCCTTGACGTACTCCTTCTCCTATTTGGAACCAGTCTGTTCCATGTCCAGTTCTAACTGTTGCTTCCTGATCTGCCTACAGGTTTCTCAGGAGGCAGGGCAGGTAGTCTACTATTCCTGTCTCCTTCAGAATTTTCCACAGTTTTTTGTGCTACACTCAGTCAAAGGCTTTGGCATAGTCAATAAAGCAGAAATAGATGCTTTTCTGAAGCTCTCTTGCTGTTTCAATGATCCAGTGGTTGTTGACAATTTGATCTCTGGTTCCTCTGCCTTTTCTAAAACCAGCTTGAACATCTGGAAGTTCATGGTTCACGTATTACTGAAGCCTGTCTTGGAGAATTTTGAGCATCACTTTACTAGCGTGTGAGATGAGTGCAATTGTGTGGTAGTTTGAGCATTCTTTGGCATAAAGCAGAGACATCACTTTGCCTACAAAGGACTGTATAGTCAAAGCTATGGTTTTTCCTTTAGTCATGTATGCATGAGAGAGCTGGATCATAAAGGAAGCTGAGCACTGAAGAACTGATGCCTTTGAACTGTAGTTCTGAAGAAGACTGTTGAGAGTCTATTGAACTGCAAGGTGATCAAACCAGTCAGTCCTAGGAAATCAATCCTGAATATTCATTAGAAGGACTGATGTTGAAACAGAAGCTCCTATACTTTGGCCACCTGCTGCGAGAGCTGACTCATTGCAATAAACCTTGATGCTGGGAAAGTCTGAAGGCAAGAAGAGAAGGGGACAGCAGAGGATGAGACTATTGGATGGCATCACTGATTCAATGGACATGAGTTTGAGAAAACTCCAGGAAGTGCTGAAGAATAGGAAAGGCTGGCATGCTGAGTCATGGGCTCACAAAGTTGGACACAACTGAGTGACTGAACAACAATAGAAACTTAAAATTTCAATATACACACATTTACCCTTTTGTATGCTTAACTTACATACTTATGTACACCAGTGTTGTAGCTTTAATACTCATTCAATATTTAATACTCATTGTGAAAACTCGGAAGCATGCACGGTATTGGTATCAAGGTTAAGTAAATTGTTAAAGTGATACAATTTGAAATTTTTATTTCGTTCAGTCATTCAACTTCTGGAGGTGAGGGCATGAGAAACTCTGCAAAGTCCCAATAATACAAAGATGAATAAGATATAGCTTATGCCTTAAATCAGTAAGTCTAGCGGGAAAGGCTTTTAATCAATTATTTTAGCTTCCTGAGAGGGTGAATTTGATAAAAGGTGGTCCAAATTTTCTTATTTAACTTAGAATATTTTTGCGTACTTACAGAAATAATTCACTTAGCATTTTAAAAATGTGTCTTGGGGCCAAGCTCTGTGCTATTTGTGTACTTTAAGTAGAACAAAGAAAAAGTAAATCACAAATTCAGTCATTGGAATCTCATTAGATTTTTCTTTTTAATTATGGTTTTACATGAGAGAAAAACTTGGACATTTGCAGACAAATTTTAAAGTTAACATTAGAAAATGTATGATAGTAAAAGTGCTTCTTTATTGGAAAGGGTTTTTATGGAGCACAGCAGTGATTTGACCTGTCACTCCAATTTCAGGAAGTAATAAAAACAACTGTATGTAAATAATGGAATTGATTAGAGTCCAAAAGTGATCATCCTGACATTATTAATTAGGCCTACATCTACAGTGTAGTTCTTCTTTCTATTATACATACTATTATCTATATAGATAACTCTCCCTTGAAGGGTTAAGTGAAAGGCATCTTTAGTTCTGCAGAAAAAGATTACTAATTTAAACAGGTGCAAGAATCAGGATTGACTTGCCAAGAAAAATTTATAAACTGGGTGAGGAGTGGACCTATCTTTCCCTTTGATACAATTAAAAAATCAATTAGTGTAACTCTGTTTACATACTTTCAATTTTGTCTAGCTTATACTGTCTCTAAAAGGGTAATATATAGTTTGCAAACTTGTCCTCTAAAAGACACATAGCTTTCAATACTCCATCTTATTGTGTTGTTGTATCAGTCGCTCAGTCGTGCCCAAATCTTTGCAACCCCATGCATGGACTGTGGTCCTCCAGGCTCCTCTGTCCATGGAATTCTCCAGGCAAGAATATTGGAGGGGATTGCCATTCTCTTTTCAAGCAAAACTCCATCTCAATTGAGGTTAAAAGAGAAAGCATCTTACATTGTAGGAGAGGAAAACTTGTTTAGACACAAAGAAGAAATTCTTTATAGCATCAGATCCAGAACTGGCTATCTTAGAGGTTTTAACTGTTTCTTTCTGGATGCCTTTTAAAAAGTAATAGATAGTAACTCAACATGAATGGTAATACACATTATGATTTCTCGAGGCCAGTTCTGCTCCATAATTTTGTGTTTTCATTATCCATTTAAAATTTTGTTCCATAAATTGCTTGTCCACTTTTAGTAAATTGCTATATTTTCTAGCAAGAAGGATGAATAAAGATTCTCATAAATTCAGTGATGCCGTACTTGTGGCAAAAAAAAAAAAAAAGTATGAGTTACATAAGTATCAAAGTATTAAGTTCTGTGAACTCTTCATGATCTCCATCCATAGGGGCTTTAAAAATTTTTATTCACTCTACTTAATTAGGTATCCCAGACATAAATAAGATTTTGTTTACTGTAACATAGCAGTACCTAGAAGGATAATCTTTTGAATTAAAGCAGTTATTTCCTGCCTAAAGACTACATGAACTAACAAAGCTTAGGAATCAACCTGGATTGATCTACTGAATGGAACCTAGAAACACATGAAAGGTTCTTTATTGTTGTAGGCTCTACAACAATAGAAAAGTGATGGCCTCCTATCTTTTTCTGAGTTAAAACTTTTAAAGTTTTCTTTATAGCTGCTATACATTTTATGTGATAATCACAATCAAAAATAAGTTCAAAAGCACCTTGAATATCTTCAATATAATTCTTCAAAAGATTTCTTTTCTAGTCCCATCTACATTAAGACCTAATTCTTATAAGGATCATTTTAGTTGTAAGAACATCTGTTAAAAGAAAAGTATGCATTCAACCTGTAGTACAAACAGCAGTTTTAAAAAGCTAACAATTGTTAGTAAAACCAAAGTCAAAGCAAGAGATATTTAAGAAATTAAAATAGCCACATTAACCATTCAGTACATATGACAGAAAGCTTACAAATAAATAATGGTGGCTGAGTAATTCTTTAGAAACAATTTAATGCAGAGAATGGTTCAAAATGAGAACAAATGTTACCTTTTTCAAAACTCTGGCCAAATTTGAAGCAGAAGCAATCCCTCATAGATACTGAAATTAGATTTATGCCAGTATTTACTAATGGGACTCAGATGGGTAGATCATATTACTTCTACTGTTTGTTACAGATGTTTGGTGATATTTCTTAAATTCAAATGCGTGTTTTCTCTTTCATTGGTCTGAGATGGGTTTTCATTTATATGTTACAGCTTAAATGAGCTTGAGCACCCTTTCCAATCCCAGCACCCTGGGTTTTCTTGACTTTTCACTGTTGCCTTTCTGTTTTTTTGTATTTACAGTTGAGAAGTTGATGCCAAATTTTGTAAAGCATGTTCCCTTCCATGCTGAGATCCTCTATGCCAACAATCCTCTATGCCAAACAATCTATGCCTAGAGTGTGTGCTTTAGTAATAAGCCTGAAAATGGGAACTGACAATGGAAATACTGGCAGCCCCTGTACAATAGGGGTGCTAGCCTGTGTTTCTGTAATTAGGAATCCGATTAGAAATGAGATGTTTTGGTCTTCAATTTCAAGCTATGAAATGAAAGGATTTGAGTTTGTCTCACTTTTGGCAGAAGGCAGATTTCAGGCACACTGCAGCTTTCTGAGTCTGGCCCTGAAGAACCTTCACTTTGAATATGTTTTCTAAGCAAACAGTAACTGTGCTTTCTTACTTTGTGTAACTATATTTCACTTTTTGAAAATAATTATTTCCTTGGTTCTCTTCTTAATGTTTTTATGATCTATTCTTTTATTTATTCCCATATTTTCCAGGGTTGACTGTCTTCCCATCTATGTATAAAGCATAAAATAGCAAAATATTTACAATAATATTTACTAAATACTGTGTATGGCTTCCCAGATGGCTCAGTGGCTCAGTTCAGTTCGGTTCAGTCGCTCAGGTGTGTCTGACTCTTTGAGACCCCATGGACTGCAGCACATCAGTTGCTCAGTGGTAAAGAATTTGCCTGCTAAGCAGAAGTCACAGGTTCTATCCCTAGGTTGGGAAGATCCCCTTGAGAAGAAGATAGCAAACCACTCCCATACTCTTGCCCGGGAAATCCCATGAACAGAGACACCTGGTGGGTTACAGTCCATGGGGTCCCAATGAATCAGACATGAGTTAGTGACTAAACCATATTACCAGCAAGTGCTGTACTTGGTGAATTGCATGTATTTCTAATTTAATTCTCTGTGAGTCTTATGAAATCGATACTGTAATTATCTCCACTTTATAAATGTTGATGTTAAGTTGCTAGGTCTCATTTTATATGTGAGAGACATAACCATATATCAAAAAAGTGCTAGAAGCCAATATTCTCCAACATTGTGCTGTATCAGTTCTGTTCAGTTCAGTTACTCAGTCATGTCCAACTCTTTGCCACACCATGGAATGCAGCACACCAGGCTTGCCTGTCCATCACCAACTCCCAGAACTTGCTCAAACTCATGTCCATTGAGTCGGTGATGCCATCCAACCATCTCATGCTCTGCCTTCCCCTTCTCCTCCTGCCTCCAATCTTTCCCAGCATCAGGTCTCTTCCAGTGAGTCAGTTCTTTGCATCAGGTGGCCAAAGTGTTGGAGTTTTAGCTTCAGCATCAGTCCTTCCAATGAATATTCAGGACTGATTTCCTTTAGGATGGACTAGTTGGATTTCCTTGCAGTCCAAGGGACTCGCAAGAGTCTTCTCCAAGACCACAGTTCAAAAGCATCAATTTTTCAGTGCCAAGTTTTATTTGCAGTCCAATTCTCACATCCATACATGACTACTGGAAAAACCATAGCTTTTATTAGACAGACCTTTGTCAGTAAAGTCTCTGCTTTTGATTATGCTGTCTAGGCTGGTCATAGCTTTTCTGTCAAGGAGCAATCATCTTTTAATTTCATGGCTGCTGTCACCATGCAGTGATTTTGGAGCCCAAGGAAATAGTTTCTCACTGTTTCCACTGTTTCCCCATCTATTTGCTATGAAGTGATGGGACCATATGTTATGACCTTAGTTTTCTGAATGTTGAGTTTTAAGCCAACATTTTCACTCTCCTCTTTTACTTTCATCAAGAGGCTCTTTAGTTCCTCTTCACTTTCTGCCATAAGGGTGGTGTCATCTGCATATCTGAGGTTATTGATATTTCTCCCAGCAATCTTTTTTTCTAGCTTGTGATTCATGCAGCCTGGCATTTTGCATGATGTACTCTGCATATAAGTGTAATAAGCAGGGTGACAATATACACCCTTGCCATACTCCTTTCCCAGTTTGGAACCAGTCTATGGTTCCATGTCCAGTTCTAACTGTTGCTTCTGGACCTACATACAGATTTCTCAGGAGTCAGGTCAGGTGGTCTGGTATTCCCATCTCTTTGAGAATTTTCCACAGTTTGTTGTGATCCACAAAGTCTAAGGCTTTGGCATAGTCAGTAAAGCATAATAAGATGTTTTTCTGGAGCTTCCTTGCTTTTTCAATAAGCCAGTGAATGTTGGCAATTTGATCTCTGGTTCATCTGCCTTTTCTAAATCAAGCTTGAACATCTGAAAGTCCACAGTTCATGTACTGTTGAAGCTGGCTTAGAGAATTTTGAGCATTACTTTACTAGCATCTGAGATGAGTACAATTGTGTGGTAGTTTGAACATTCTTTGGCATTGCCTTTCTTTGTGATTGGAATGAATACTGACCTTTTCCAGTCCTATGGCCACTGCTGAGTTTTCCAGATTTGCTGGCATATTGAGTGCAGCTCTTTCACAGCATTATTTTTTAGGATTTGAAATAGCTCAACTGGAATCCCATCACCTTCACTAGCTTTGTTCATAGTGATGCTTCCTTTTTTGTATGCCACCCAGTATTACAAAGTACTCTATCCCTAGATAATCATTTAAATAAAATGAGCATTAATCCCCTTGGTCATTCATCCACACTCATCCTCTTTCATTTCACAAATATTATTTGAAGCCTACTATATGAAGACATTGTGTAAGTCTCTGCGAATGAAAGCATTCTGCCCACTCCCTGCCATGCAATGCTTACAGACAAACTACAATTAAGAGTCTCTAAAATTATGGATACCAAAATATGGAGAAGTCACCCCAAGTGCTGCAGCAAATGTGCTGGTGTGCTGATAATTTTTTTAAATATACAACAGCATCTATTGGATATCAATCACATGAACTACTTTCAATTTGCATGTATTTTTTCAAATGTCTGTGAAATTAATATGAAATGATTACTTCAAGTGCTTAACCTAACCACTTAATAAATAAAACTAGTTGGTATTTCCTTTGGCCTAGAATACTAAGAAGAAAAATTTTAAGAACATCATAAACAGAACAAATTTAGGAATATCTGGCCTGAGGAAAGCAGTTTTTATATTTTCGTCAGAGCAGTTTAAAAAATGAACCAAATGAAACTGAACTAGGGAACTCTTGTAGGAACTCAGGATTCAGGAGAACAAAATGAGACTGAAATTGATTAGAAAATTGATAATCCAGTCAGAGATGCAGAAATACTTGCATATTTTTCTCATGACGTTATTTAAATCTCATTTAAAGAAATTTTAGTGTCTTCAGGATAATTGTTAATGTGAATTAAATTATAAAAGATATTTGGGCATACTTTTCTTTTAGTGAGATAATTGCATGTTTTGCCTTATATATAAATAATAAAAACATAAGTGGGCTATAAATCTTATTAATTTGAAGATGACATGTTTTTGATGTTTAGGCTATTGCTTTTAACCTCAGCCAAACTGAATGCACTGAATAGGAAGAGCATATTATACTATCACCTTAAGAATATATGATTCTAACGTCTCCTTGGATACATAGACATCTCAAAAAAACGGAATGGTAAATCTGAGGCAGAGATGTGTTTGACAGTCCAATGTCTATACATTTCTAATTTCCTCTGTTCAACCGCAAGCTTCACTAGTAATTTGAGTCCTGGAGCATGTAGAAATTGCTAGCAATGTTCCCCTAGCTACTTTTTCATGAAAAGATGATTATGTGATGCTAAGAGGATTTGTTGACAAGAGGAGGAATTTTTATTGCATAAGTCTGCTTTCAAGGAAAAAAAGAAGAGAATCAATGGAAAACAGCAGTTGAATCATTTTCTGGAAGATTAAAGAAATTACCACTGGGACTTGCTTCCATTATCTCAGAGCTTAGACTTTACTATGTTTTTCATATCACCAAGTGAGGGAGTGAAAATTGAGAGAATATGAATGATCCATCAGGGAGAACGTATGTAGGAGAAAACAATATTCATGAAATACATGATTGCTTATTAGGTCTCTATTTGCATGCATGCTAAATCACTTCAGTCATATCCTACTCTTTGTGACCCTATGGAGTGTAGCTCACCAGGCTCTTCTGTCCATGGGATTCTCCAGGCAAGAAAACTGGAGTGGGTTGCCATGTCCTTCTTCCAGGTTGGAATCTTCCCGACCCAGGGATGGAACCCATGTCTTATGTCTCCTGCACTGGCAGGAGAGTTCTTTACTACTAGTGCCACCTGGGAAGCCCTAAGGTCTCTGTATGCATGTGTAAAGGTTAGAGTGACATTTTAGAAAAGGTCATTTGATTAAGAGAAGATCTGGACTCAACCCTTATTCTGCCATTTATTTATAAA
This sequence comes from Aepyceros melampus, assembly GCA_006408695.1. Lineage (NCBI taxonomy): Eukaryota > Metazoa > Chordata > Mammalia > Artiodactyla > Bovidae > Aepyceros > Aepyceros melampus. Next base: position 208,489 of record SJXQ01000312.1, on the reverse strand, counting down.
TATGATCTTAAACTTGTTGTTGTTTATTCACTTAGTCATGTCAATTCTTTTGAAACCCCATGGACTGTAGCTCTCCAGTCTCCTCTGTCCATGTGATTCCCCAGGAAAGAGTAGTGGAGTGGATTGCCATTTCCTTCTCCAGGGTATCTTCCAGACCCTGGAATCAAACCTGTGTCTCCTGAATTAGCAGGTGGATTCTTTACTGCTGAGGCACCAGGAAATACCCATAAACTTGTTGCTTAACTTTGTTCAGCCTCAGTTTCCACAGCTATAGAAATACATTGTAGGAAGGAGCCACAGATCCTTTTAGAATTATTATATAAATTGTGTTCTTCTAAGTCCAGTGTACCTTTCATTCTGTGATAGTGATCTCCATTTTGAACATCAAGTACATTGTCATTGGCATCTTGTAGAGATTGGACTATACTGATAATTGGACTGCACTGATTCTATGTCATAAACTTAATATGTTAATTTAGAATAGTTAATGGTTACCTGGATTGCCATCTCTAAAAGGCAGAGTTATGATTGTCATATGTAACTTTGAGAGTGCCAATTTATGATTATTTAAACATTTTTGAGTACTTATTTACTTCTTCAGGCTACTAGCCTTTATATAGAATTATTTGAAATTAAGTAGTTTATTTGAAATACTGTTACATCTTGGTGTTCACATTGTTCTTGTTTATCTAGGGACAGTATATTGGAGAAGGAAATGGCAACCCACTTGCCACTTGCCTGGAGAATCCCAGGGACAGAGGAGCCTTGTGGGCTGCCGTCTATGGGGTCGCACAGAGTCACACACGACTGAAGTGACTTAGCAGCAGTAGCAGGGACACTATATTCTACATTCTGTTCAGAAAATCTTTGTTGATCACATCTTTATATAGATTCTGAGATAATGAATATTTATAGATAGAATGACCTAAATAATATACTTAGAATTCTATTTTTTATGCTTCTTTGATTTAGTGACTCTAAATTGAAAATTCAAATCGTTGCTTGTATCCTCATGATATGTACAATATAGCCAAAACTAAAAGCCCATAAAATATTGAAAAATTGGTGCTATTTTTTCCTTTTGAAGGCATTTTGTTTCTACAAAATAAACTAACCTGAACAAATTTCAAGTGGTAAGGAAAATTTAGTGAAAAAGTGAAAGTGATGTTGCTCATTTGTGTCTGACTCTGTGCAACCCCACGGACTGTAGCCTACCAGGCTCCTGCATCCATGGGATTGTCCAGGCAAGAGTACTGGAGTGGGTTTCCATTTCCTTCTCTAGGAAAATTTAGTAAAATCTGATAAGAATATATTAACATTCGAAGCCATGTTTATCTTAAATGTTCAGAAATATACACAAGGATGCTTACATATTGTTCATTAAAATATATTGATACTTGTAAACCATGCTATGTTGAAAAATGGTGCAAAACTACACCTTTAGATAATTGTAATTGTGGTTTACAGAAACACACACACACACACACCCCACTATGTGCACACACACTCTATTTGAAATAGACTGGAAGATTACCCACACAATAGTATCTTTAATCAATAGGATGAAGGTTGGGTCATTTTATCATTTATATTTTTACATATTTTTCAGTCTCTATAATTAAAATTAAATTATAATTGAAATGCATTTAACTATAAAATGACAGAACAAAACATCTTCAGTGTGGTTAATTAAATAATATTTGCTGAGTACTACTAGGTATCCTTTTACATATGTACGACTATAGACTATATTTTTGTAGTCTGAACAAATGAGGATCATATAATAATTTGGATTTTTTTATAATTTTCTGTCCAGTTCCCTTCTATGGGAATTTCACTTGTGAGACTACTTTCTTAAGAAAAGACTCAGTAATGAGAGTTTGAGTCAAAGGCTAATGTCAAGTTTAAGTTTGAAAATACTGCATAGTCTTCCAGAAAATTCTACCAACTCTGTATGACTTTTTATACACTTAAATAATTCTGACTGTTGTAGAGGGTTTTACCTTTATCTACCTAAGTGAGAGCATAAATCCTATTTCTGTTTCACTACGTGGATTTGGTAATAAGATTATACAATATTTAAGTGACCAGAATTTTATAATTTACTTATTTGTGTTTTGCCTAATTTTCTGTTAGTATGTTGGGTTTTAATCTATTGATTTACAAGAGTTCTTGTGTAGTAGACTCTTCCTGTCAAGACTGACCCTCTACTTATTTTCCACTTTTAATATTAAAAAATTTATTTAATTATTCTATTCAAGTATAGATGAGTTACAATATTGTTAGTTTCAAGTGTATAGTAGAGTGTTTCAGTTCTGTGTGTATATATATATTCAGTAATACTATTATTATTTTTATTAGTCAGACTCTCTTCCCTTATAGGTTATTACAATATATTGAGTATAGTTCCCTGCACTACGCACTGGGTCCTTGTTGGTTATCTATTGCCATGGACAGAGGAGCCTGTTGGGCTACAGTCCATAGGGTCGCGAGGGCATGACTCAAGCAACTTTGCATGCAGGCACTTGTTTTGTTAATCCCAAACCTCTTAATTTATCCCTCCCCCCACCTTTCCCCTTTGGTAATCATTAATTTTTTTTTTTCTATGTCTGTGAGCCTCTTTCTGCTTTGGATATAGTTTCATTTGTATCTTTTTTCTTTTCATTTTTAGATTCTACATATAAACAATATCATATGATATTTTATTTCTCTGTTCTCTGTCTGGTTTACTTCATTTAGTATGATAATCCCTAAGTCCATCCATATTGCTCCAAATGGTATTATTTCATTCTTTTTATGCCTGAGTAATATTCAGTCATATATAATATACAAGTCATATACAAAATACAAGTCATATATAATACAAATGTATGTATATATTATATATGTGTATGTACATATGTGGATATATATATATATCATCTTCCCTCATGGTAAAGATGGTAAAGAATACACCTGCCAATGCAGGAGGCATGTGTTTGATCCCTGGGTTGGGAAGATCCCTTGGAGCAGGAAATGGCAATCATCTCCAGTATTCTTGCCTGAAGATTCCATGACAGAGAAGCCTGGTGGGCTACAGTCAATGGGGTTGCAAATAGGACATGACTGAGCAACTAACACTTTCTATGTAAATATAAATACACACACACACACACACACACACACACACACACATAATCTTCTTTATCCATTCCTCTGTCAATGGACAGAGAACATTTAGGTTGCTTCCATGTCCTGGCTATTGTAAATGGTGCTTCAGTGAACATTGGGGTGTACACATTTTTTTGAATTATAGTTTTCTCTGGATATGCACCTAGGAGAAGGCAATGGCACCTCACTCCAGTACTCTTACCTGGAAAATCCCATGGGCAGAGGAGCCTAGTAGGCTGCAGTCCATGGGGTCGCTGAGAGTCGGACACGACCTAGCGACTTCACTTTCACTTTTCACTTTCATGTATTGGAGAAGGAAATGGCAACCCACTCCAATGTTCTTGCCTGGAGAATCCCAGGGATGGAGGAGCCTGGTGGGCTGCCGTCTATGGGGTCGCACAGAGTCAGACACGACTGAAGTGACTTAGCAGTAGCATGCACCTAGGAGTTGGATTGCTGGATCTTATGGTAGCTCTGTTTTCCATGTTGTCCTCCATAGTGGCTGTACTAACTTACATTCCCATCAACAGCATAGGAGACTTCCTTTTTCTTCACACCCTCTCCAACATTTATTGTTTGTAGAATTTTTGGTGATGACCATTCTGACTGGTGTGAGGTGATAACTCATTATAGTTTTTATTTACATTTCTCTAATGACTGAGAGACTGAACTGAACTGAATAATTAGTGATACTGAGCATTTCTTCATGTTCTTTTTAGCCATCTGTATATCTTCTTTGGAGAAATGTCTATGTAGATATTCTACCAGTTTTTGACTGTGGTTTTTTTTTTTTTTAATATTGAGCTGCATGAGCTATTTGTGTATTCCTTTTTTTTTTTTTTTAAGTTTTCCTTTGCTGTAGAAAAGCTTTCAAGTTTAATTAGGTCCCATTTACTTATTTTTGTTTTTATTTCTATTACCTTGGAGATGGATCCAAAAAGATATTGCTGCAATTAATGTCAATCACTTTTGTTTTAAAACCTTATTTATATTAACCTTTTTTAATACATCATTACTATTTTTTGAACTAGTAAGGGTATCTTAGTTAAATATATCATGGTAGTTAAATACTTTCATGGTTGTAGAACACATTTAGAGGGGCCTTTATCACCAAAGAGTATATAAAATATTTAGTAACTTATTTTAGTATTCCAAGTTTTAAAGTCTCTAATGAATTTTTTGATCTTTCTGGAATGTATTTTTCTGAAATGAGTAGAGAAAGAAAGGAAAAATGCTACTTTAAAAAATTTTCCAATGGACATGTAAATTTTTTAATGTTAATTTTTGAGTAATGGTCTTATCTCAGCTTATTTGAAGCACAAATTTTATCATGCATAATTTCCTTATCTACTTGATAATTAAGATAAGTGTAGATTTTTAAAATGTGAACAGTTAACAAAGGTGATTCATTCACTCACAGAGCTATTAATGTCCATCTTCTTTTATTCTCACCCTGTTATTCCTGAAGTGTCAGTTTGAGCCTGCTCGGTACTGTTGATGGATACTCATGGTTTCTGGTTGGTCTCTGACTTCAGGGATCTCAAAATTGAGGCCATCCTTACTTACATGCAAAGTAACTAGTATAAATACATCAGATAGACATGTGCATTGTAATAGAATATTGCAATAAAAACTTCATTCCTCAAGTTTTTGAACACAGAGATCATAAGAGTATTAGAGTTGAAAATGATCTTAAAGATTGTCTATGTCCAGTCTCCTGTTTTATATGTAGGAAAACTGAGATGCAAAGAAATTAAGTGGCTTAATCAAGATCATATTTTGAGTTACTTACAGAAGTTGATTTAAAATCTGGATTCGGGGAGGGCAGAGGATGGGGGCATTCAGGATAGGGAACACGTGTATACCTGTGGCAGATTCATGTTGATGTATGGCAAAGCCAATACAATATTGTAAAGTAATTAACCTCCAATTAAAATAAATAATTTATATTTTAATAAATAAAATAAGCAAATAAAAAAATAAAATCTGGATTCCCAAATGGTCCTTGCATTTTGATTTATCAATATATTCCTATAATGTGAAAAAAAGATTCATGGTGAAAGAGCTATTATTGTTTCCTCTTCTAATATTTTGTAACACCATTATTTCTGAAAGTGAACCATGTTTTATCGTATATCATATAGAACTTTTGGTGCCATCTTTCTCCATTATTCAATGATACTGTCTTTAAGTGTATTGGTTCTCTTCACTGTTAGATTGATTCTTCTGCCTTCTATGTGCCATGATCTTAGAACTTTTTCAGGGATATAGATAGGGACATATTACTCATTTGTTCTTTTTCTGTGCATTTGTAAGATTTCTGATATTTGGTCTTAAAATATCTGCATGGTTTGAGTTGAAGAAAGAGAAAAAGATAGGATTATAAACCAAATTTTTAAAAATTGTGTTAAATCCTTCTAAATATTTCCTATAAGAACAGACCTTTGGACTCTGTGGGAGAAGGCAAGGGTCAGATGATTTGAGAGAATAACATTGAAAAATGTATATTAATGTATATAAAATAAATGACTAATGCAAGTTTGATGCATGAAACACCACACTCAAAGCTGGTCCTCTGGGACAACCCAGAGGGATGGGGTGGGGAAGACAGTGGGAGAGGGGTTCAAGACTGGGGACTCACATGTGTACCCGTGGCTGATTGATGTCTATGGCAAAAAACCTCATAATATTATATAGCAGTTGCTCTGCAATTAAAATAAATTAATTAAAAAACCCTCAAAGGCAAACATCTTTCATCAATCACTAATATCTGATGCACTGCACAGTATTATTCTTATCACAGAAAAAACATACAGATGAGGCAATAATATTACTTAGGGATAGTTATGTTTATATTTAATAGTTGGCCTTCTTTGCTGTGGAAAGAAAGATTGGAGACCTAGCAGAGTTATTTCAGGGGTCATGAATGGGTCTGCAGTTGATTAATTGGTGGTGTATGACCTTGGTTACCATGCCCTTAAGACAATGACCGAACAAGTGCTGCGAGCAGTTTATCTTTGGAAGACAAAATCAGTGTTTCAGAAGAGAGAAAAATAAATAGCTTGATCATTGGCTTAAGCATTTCCTTTGATTTGGGGGCTTATTCTATTTAATTTTCCTCAGTAATTTTTTCAGGGCATTATCAGAAGTACTCTTTTAATTTGCATATAATGTGTGAAGAGGATAAAAGTACATTCTATGATCATAATACTTTTGAAATTACAATTTTATATAATAGTACCTTTATAATATACTTTTAAGAAAAGATATGTATTGAAAACAGTCACCTTTCAGGATGATCTATTCTCTCAGATCCTAAATCCGATGCCATGATATCTTTTGTATATAACAGGGCAGCTCCCTTCGTAGAGACTGTCCTGCATCTCTACTTGTGGGCTTGTGTTGAGGGGCTTAGGGTTCCCTTCTTACCCACTTATGTATGTATATGTTACAGAGACTGTGTGATTCCTATGCATGCAAAGCCAGTGTTCAAATAAGCGTGTAGTTCTTGATTAGTGGGCAAAAAAATTGAGCAATTTTACCCTGGACCAAAAAGTGACTGATTAGCTCAGGAATTCTGAAGTTGAAAGGATAGTTATTAGCATAGGGTATGCCTATGGAATGTGGTGGATGTCACTCTAAACTTTAGGGTATGCCTATGGAATGTGGTGGATGTCACTCTAAACTTTCAGTATAATATACCATTTCGGGAAGCTTTTAAATGTATTATGGTAAGTGTTTTTTTTTTTTTTTTTAATTAGCTTTTCCTATAGTGTAATTCAAAGGTAATGTATTATATATGTAATGTTTACTCATTAAAAAAACAAACTACATATTTCTGAAACACAAATATTATTGTAATTTTTCATTTTGTTGGTTAAATTAAAACATTATTTAAACAACATTAAAATATGACTTTCATTATTAATTGTATAGGGACTTGCTCAGTTCAGTTCAGTTGCTCAGTCGTATCCGACTCTTTGTGACCCATGAATCGCAGGATGCCAGGCCTCCCTGTCCATCACCAACTCCTGGAGTTCACTCAGACTCACGTCCATCGAGTCAGTGATGCCATCCATCCATCTCATCCTCTGTCATCTCCTCCTGCCGCAATCCCTCCCAGCATCAGAGTCTTTTCCAGTGAGTCAACTCTTTGCATGAGGTGGCCAAAGTACTGGGGTTTCAGCTCCAGCATCATTCCTTCCAAAGAAATCCCAGGGCTGATCTCCTTCAGAATGGACTGGTTGGATCTCCTTGCAGTCCAAGGGACTCTCAAGTATCTTCTCCAACACCACAGTTCAAAAGCATCAATTCTTCGGCCCTCAGCTTTCTTCACAGTCCAACTCTCACATCCATACATGACCACTGGAAAAACCATAGCCTTGACTAGATGGACCTTTGTTGACAAAGTAATGTCTCTGCTTTTCAATATGCTATCTAGGTTGGTCATAACTTTCCTTCCAAGGAGTAAGCGTCTTTTAATTTCATGGCTGCAGTCACCATCTGCAGTGATTTTGGAGCCCCAGAAAATAAAGTCTGACACTGTTTCCACTGTTTCTCCATCTATTTGCCATGAAGTGATGGGACCAGATGCCATGATCTTTGTTTTCTGAATGTTGAGCTTTAAGCCAACTTTTTCAGTCTCCACTTTCACTTTCATCAAGAGGCTTTTTAGTTCCTCTTCACTTTCTGCCATAAGAGTGGTATCATCTGCATATCTGAGGTTATGCTCAGATGTCATTAATAATATACTTGGTAGAATTGCTCTATAATTGGAATACACAAGAGCTCTTTGGTTCTCTTTTTTGGAGGAAACCTGAGCCATATTTTTATCATCTCTTATGTCATCTAAAAGCAAATTTTAGAAATATTTAAGTATTTTAAATTTCCATCTCATTTAAACCTAATATTTTTTCCCAAGTTTGTGTGATACATTTATACTTAAAAAATGTATCCTCACTTTTCCTGTTATTTTCCATTTTCAAAAGATAGGAATGGAAAAATATATCAAACATTTGGTTCATGGTTCACTGTTTTTTTTTTTTTTTTCCAGCCTGTATCCCTCTTTGATATATTCAGCCACTTCCATTAGCAAGATTTTGACTTACCCCAAAGTTAGTGTTAAAAAAGAAAATCAATTGGAAGAGTGGTGGTTGTAGAGAAATTATTACATTCTTTACTTCAGTAGCCCTGTGTTTACTAACAGAAACAGAGAATTGGAGGTGAGTTACAACCAACATTGGAAGCTACAGATTATCTTTATGATGTTCTTATGTTACATGTTTTATCAGGTCCCTTGGATTTCAGGTGGAATCTTCCAGTTCATAAAGCTAAATGAGTCTTTCTATTAGAACTTTTTGGGTCCAAGTTACATAATTTTCAGTTTCCCTGGGTAAGGAATTGATTCATGTTTACTTTCTTTCACTTTCTGAAGAGGTGGGTTTATTTTTGGTTCTACTTTACACTCTCCACTTGGAGGAGCTCGTTATGACATGACATACTTTTGAGTGACTAATAATGTCTCAGTTCAGTTCAGTTTAGTTGCTCAGTCATGTCCAACTCTTTGCGACCCCATGAATTGCAGCATGCCAGGCCTCCCTGTCCATCACTAGGGAGTAACTATTCTCATTTCCTATAGATTCATCCGCTACTTATGCTTAACATCATTTATTGGTCAGTTTCTGTTTTCTTTAGGTTACATATTCTTTACTATATTAGTAGTGTTTATAGACAAAAGAGTGAACAATGGTTCAGAAAAACTTTCTCAAAAGGTACTCAGCTCTGCTAAACTTTAAAATTCCAACCTTACAATCCCTAACATACCTTCACTCTAGTCCAAGGGAGTGAAGAGAAGAAAATGGTCAGTAGGAAAAGTTTGAGCAGCTGGGTGAATATTGATTATTTCAACCATTCTTTATGGCTATGATACTTTCTTTGAAGTAGTTCTTTCCTAATTTAACCATCTCTCTCTGTTATGGCAATAGCAAAATATATTCTCCTCATCATGTTCCTCAAATGCGGACTAATCTTGCTGTGTCTCTGATTGTGGTTTAAAAGCTTGAAAAGATAGAATATAAGTGCATATATGTGGTATATGTAATGAGAAACTGAATTACTTGATTTTATTTTCAAAATGGGCTAGAGAAAGTTGAAAAATAAAATAAACAAGACTTAAATATATATTGCAGAATGAGTGTATATATTAAATATGTATCATATGGTATATAAAGATTTCAAATATGTGTAGTTTTTCACTGTTTTCTCTTTTCTAATAACATCCCTACATAAGCTTAAATTTTGTGCATACTTCATTTTCTTATTTCAGCAAATGTTTCGTGACATTCAGGTTACTGGTTATGAGGGAAAACAGGCAGTGACATCTGTCAACACATTGATTTCCAGGGTTGATACAGATGGTCTGAGCTGATCCCTGCTCTCCCTCACACCCCATTTGTGTGCCTTCCAAAGCTACCTGCTCATCTACATGGATGACCTTCTCAAAGAGGACCATTTGTGAAGGGTATTTAAAGGGTGTATTCTTTTGCTATAATTTCTAAACTTGTTTATTCAAAGATCTATAAATCTGTAGAACAAATAGGCAAACTTTGGTTAGGATGATTGTGTTTTCTAGAAGCAGTATAGAGAATTAGATTTCAACTTGAGAGTCCACAAACCTGATTCAGTAGTTATTTGCTTTATAAGTTCAGTAAGTCACTTTTAGTCTTTTAGTTTTGTGCCTTTTTTTTTTTACAAAATGGATTAATAATGTACCTGGTGGTTGTTTGTAAAGATTAAACACTTTTATTAAATTAATATTTTTAGTATCAACGATGGGCTACTGTCATAGACTTTGGGCCACAACCCTGAAGAAAATAGTGTAAATAAATCATAAATAATCACAATAATCTTGCCCTCTTGGTGATTACATTTAGATTGGGAAAGATAGGCAATAAACAAATACATTTGTAGAATGTATATGATATCTGATAGTGATAAATTCTATGGGAAAAAGTAAAATGAAGAAAAGACTATAAATAGTATGAAGAAAGGAGTGTTGCAGTTTTAAGGAAGGTGAGAAAGGAAAGCTTCACTGAGGTAGTTTTAAACAAATACTTGAGGCAGGGAGAACCTCTAGTTATCAGGGAGAAGAACTATCACATTAAGTGTGATAAATTAGATTAAAAAAATCTTAGCACAGTTGCTGGCTAATATACAGCAATGTATAAGAGTATTTGCAAGTATTATTATTATAAATAATCTTGGTTTTAAGAATTTAAAAATTTTTTTTAATTGGAGGAAATTTGCTTTACAGTGTTGTATTAATTTCTGCCATTCAACAATGCAAATCAGCCGTAATTAAAGATCTTTTATGTGCAGCTGTGAATTTCACTCTCATCACAGAAGTAGCCTGTGACTATGTGGGTTGTGCCAGTATTTGGTTACTTTTCTTTTTGTTATGTGAAAAGATAATCCAAAGAATGAGTCATAATCTCAAAATATTGTAGTCAGAAAGACAATTTAATTGTTTCAGGTACATTTATTTTCCCCAAAATTGAAAAAAATAATCTTTAACATATTGGAATAGAAACTATCCTTTAGAACTTGATACAGAAACTGATAAAGCTGTTTTTCTGTTTCTTTCTTTCTTTTTTAAACTAGAAGAGTCTTTAGAAACACCTAAAGCTTGTTTTTACCTCATTATAGAAAGAAAGCTAGAAGTAGATGAGCCTGAAACATTGACTTTTATCCATCTTGAATTTCATGGAACATCCAGCATGATGCATCTTTCCCTTCAAATATTTATCCATCACTTTCAGACAAGTGGTGTATGAAGCAATAAATAACAGATAGCTAGAACAGGAGAAAACAGTTTTTTAATGCCTTGTGCTTAAACTGTCACTCTGGCAGGAAGTAATAACTGAATGCTGCATTATTTAGGGCAAGGTAATAGACTACTTCCTTATAGAGGCAAATTACTTTGGGATTGGCTGTCTTTCCCTCAGAAGCCAGGGTTTCCTCAGTGAAAGACTAGATTTGGAGGTTTGATTTGAAGTGATTGGCTACTGAATCCCCAGCTATACACACGAGAAAAGGGTTTCCTTTGAGACTCTGGTCATCATTTATCATTAAATACAGAGTCTTGCCAAGTGCATGCTTTTCCATATGGTAGGCAGTGGGATGCTTGATAAAAGCAGAGACCTGGCACTAGAATGATCTGTGTTTAACTCTATTACTTGCTAGTATGATTCTAGATAAATTGCCCAGTGTTCTGGGACTCAGTTTCCCTGAATCCCAGAAAATTGGAAAGTACAAGTAGGTACACTAATTTAATTGTGTAACTGTAAGGATTAAGTTAAATGATGGGTGTAATGATCTGGAACTTACATTTTGGTGTCAACAAATAAATATTTACTACTTACAGGTGATTTAAAGATCTTAAGTTACATAATGGCTACCCTGGTAGTTTAGATGGTAAAGAATCTGCCTGCAATGCAGGAGACCCAGGTTTGATCCCTGGGTTGGGAAGATCCTCTGGAGAAGGAGATGGCAACTAATTCCAGTATTCTCACCTAGGAAATTCCATGGAGAAAGGAGCCTAGTGGGCTAAGTCCATGGGGTCTCAAAGAGTTGGACATGACTGAGCAACTAACACTTCTTTCACAAGTGGCATAATATATAGATGTTTAGCTGTTGATTTTTGGTAACAGATGCTATTTCTATATGTATCATAGAAGGCACCCAGGTAATGTTAGTGTTTTTTCCTGTTCCCTCTCTCCCTTTGAATTTTACAAACCATAAGTAGTTTATGATCCCCAAAGATCATGTTCCATTGAAAGCTGTGTATTAGCCTCCACCTGCACAAATCTTGTGTGTCAGTATTCTATCTAGTTTTAAAATACTATCTGGTAAATATAAGAGAGCAGATTTGTAGAGTTCCAATACTATTATGCATAGTAATAGTGCTGGTTGATGGCGTTTGGGCCTGCATGCCGATATTTTAAAATACAGCTTCTATTCAGTTGAATAATTATACTTTGATGTATGAAAAGTCCATTATGAATAGGACTAGTTCTAGTTTCAAATATTCTTATTCATATGTTATTCATAATTTACTTGCTTTTGGATGGTAGTTATGATGATTTCTCAATTGTAACTGCAAAATTCCTCTTCTTCAAGGTGCTTATTACTTTGATCTATAAAGTAAGCCAAGTTGGACCAATAAATAGAAAATGAAATTAGTTGTGATTTTCACATTTACTTTCCTTATTATGGAAATATATTTTTAATAGGTGATTGAGTCTACTTTTTCTACTTTTTACTCCTTATTAAAATCATTTTTACCATTTTTCTTGATATAATGTGAACATATATTTGACAGTGTTTATAATGTGTGTATGTGCTCAGTTGTGTCCAACTCTTTGTGACCCTGTGGACTGTAACCCACCAGGCTTCTCTGTCCATGGGATTCTCCAGGCTAGAATACTGGAGTGGGTTGCCATTTCCTCTTCCATGGGATCTTTGCAACCCAGAATCAAACCTGCATCTCCTATTGCTCCTGCATTGAAAGATGGATACTTTACCATTAGTATTTCAAATTGTTACAGGCTCACACAATATTTCTATATTTACTTGGGGGTTTAATCACTTTTCAAGTTTTTAATTATCAGAATTAAACAAAAATTAAGCTATATTGTATTTCCTCTGCTTTTACTACTTTGATATTTTAAACAATATTGGCAAGAATATGACCTTGTTGCAAATTGTTTTCTCACACTCATGTCCTAGGAATCATTGATGTTTTGAACATGTAAACATTTGAAATTTTCTATATTAATTCTTTTGTCTATAAGGGTATTCTAAGTCCAGTGCATGTTTTATTTCATGGCAATACATTTTGAAGACTAGGTGTAAAATCGTTGACATCATGTGGAGACTGGATTGCAGTAGTCCTATATCACTCTTAACTTCAGAATAATTAAAAATTACCTGAATTGCAACTTTTAAATGCAAGATGACATTTGCTTCTTTTCTATAACTTTGAAAATGCCTCGCTGCCAGGGACCAGCCCCAGTGGATCCAGGGATATTCAAGGGTGGGACGGAGCAGGCGGATAGGAAGGATAGGACAGGATAGCTCAGGACAGGATAGAACAGTAGGAAATTAATGGAAAATAGGAGGCTGAATAACTTGGTTTACGGGGAAAGCCAATAAAACCTCAAGACAAGAGATTTGCACCATCTACGTGGGCCACCGGCGTCCGCTTGAATCTCTAAAGGGGCCCCACCGTGGGTCCACTTTTCTCGCAGAACTTATGGCCAGAGCAAATAAGTAGACATGGTGAGCCTCCTGCTCCAGATGGAAATTCAGCCTGGAGTTAAAGTACAAGAGGACAGAGAGATAGAGAGAGAGAGGTGTGGGAGCCAGATGTCCCTAAAGAACGAGTTTAGGAGAGCGAGTCGTGGGAGAGACTGGCCTGCGGAACCGATCTGGGAAGTTCTGGTCCGGAAAAACCGCTCAGAGAAAAACTGTTCCCGAGAAAATCTGGTCCGGAAAGACTGCTCAGAGAAAACTGTTCCCGGGAGAATCTGGTCCAGACAGACTGCTCTGAGAAAACTGTTCTTGAGGAAGCTGACTCCAAACTTTATTTTTCACATCCCCTATTTATACCATGAGATCAATGAGTTTCACAAATTTTGGCAATGACAGCAGCCCTGACTCTTATCAAGAGCAGGCCTAGTCTCTGCATACCTAATTGTATACACAAGTCTTAGGTAATTTACATCATCTTCCAGCCAAAAGGCCAATTCAACAATTTACAGGTCTTTTCTGTTAAGTGTTATTTTTTCCAAGGTCTGGTGACATTTTCGGGAGGCACTAAACAAAGTTACATTCTTACATAGCAAGGACAGCAAACGGGAGGGAGAAAGCAATCAACTCAAAAGCCTAGTGTTGCTAACATCAAAAAACTACTACATATTCCCAAACATTGTTTGTAAAGCAGAAACTTCCAGGTGCAGATAAGGAGGTCTGGCAGCAGTCATTGAAACAACAGTGAAGTCTATGAGTTTAGGCTCTTAGAAAAGGTTTGTAACTTAAAACACTTCAAGGCTCTTCTGCCCCTCACAGCTGGGGGTTGCGAGCAATTTACAAGCTTGTAAAAGGTCAGGGGAACCTGTTTAGGCAGGCTTTAGAATTATCAAAGGGGGGTTGGGCTGCAACACTCCTTTCAAATGCAGGAAGCTGAAGCCCTGAATTAACTCTTTCTGAGAAACTGGCAGAGAATAGTGGAGAAACAGACAAATACAGAACAAATTTTTATTATTGGGGCACATGCTCAGGAAAAACCAAGGAGAAATCCGATGACTCAGACTGCCCTGCCATCTGAGTTTGCCATGTGACCCTGTCACGGGTGGGATTCCTCACGCTGGCTTCCCACACCTCGCTAATAGTTATTCAAACTTTTTTTTTATCACTATCTGCTTATTTTATGCTATTAGCCATTAATTGGGTTTATTTAAAATAAGTAGGTTATTTATCATCTCTTTAGGAAGACTTACCTGGTGATAACATTCTCAGATGAGATCTGAAAGAATGGATATTCAAAGACAAAATGATATAAATAAAATCTCAGAATTCTGTTGCCATAAATTTCTGTGATTTAAAATCATTCCTTTTACTCTCTATAATATAAATGCCATAACTAAAAAACAAGCAGCACAATATTGAATTGCAAATGTTATTTTTTTCATGTTGAGGTAATTTTATTTTTATGTAAAAAAAATAGCTGTAAAAAATACCCAAATGTTAAGAAAACAGAAAATAGTGAGAAAACCAATTTCTCAGCCTAATTAATCAGAAAGGGACACAAAATTTATGCATAATGTTCATTGAAGAATATATTTGTAAAGAGTTCCCATGGATGCTCACGTTCTGTTGTGTCTGACTCTTTGAGACTATAGACTGTAGCCCATTAGGCTCCTCTGTCCCTGGGATTTTCTAGACAAGAATACTGGAGTAGGCTGTAATTTACTCCTCCAGGACATCTTCCCAACCCAGGGATCAAATCTGTGTCTCCTGCCTTGGTAGGTGGATACTTTATCACTGAGCCACCTAGGAAGCCCATTTCCAAGGGTCAGTTCAGTTCAATCATGCTGGACTCTTTGACAGCACATGGACTGCAGCACACCAGGTTTCCCTGTCCATCACCAACTCCCCATGGACTGTATTTCCAAGAATAGAGAATAGTTAAATAATTTACATCATATCAACATGAAATGTGAAAATCGCTTAGTCATGTCTGACTCTGCAACCCCATGGACTATACAGTCCATGGAATTCTCCAGGCCAGAATACTGGAGTGGGTAGCCTTTCCCTTCTCCAGCCTATCCCTTCTGCAGTGGATCTTCCCAACCCAGAATTGAACCAGGGTCTCTTGCATTGCAGGCAGATTCTTTACTAAGTGCATTACCAGGGAAGCCCCATATCCACATATGGAACTTAAACAATTTTATGATTTTAGTTCATGTGTGTGCTTAGTCATATCCAGCTCTTTGTGACCCCATGGTCTGTAGCCTGCAAGGCTCCACTGTCCATGAAATTTTCCAGGCAAGAATACTGGAGTGGGTTGCCATTTCCTCCTCCAGGGGATGTTCCTGATCCAAGAATTGAACCCAAGTCTCCTGCACCTCTTACATTGGTAGGCAGATTCCCTGCCATTAGTGCCACCTGGGAAGCCCTCATGAGGATAGTTTATGACAGAGGAAGTATTCACAATATAATGGTATGTTACAAATACAAAACTAGATACTCTGATCTCAGTTTTGATTTATAGAAATATATGCATGCACATATGTATGTATCTTATATGTATGTTTATTTCAAGATATAATAATAGAGCTGTGTTGTTTGATTTCCTTTGCCAATGCTATTTTTATTTTTTTCAGATCATATATGACCTTATTGCAAAATATTTTATACACATTTCCAAATGTTTGTAATCTTTTGAACACATAAATGTTTCATCTTGGTGATTTTCTTATAAGTAGTATGTCAGAAACAATCCAAATGGGTAGTTTTTGTAAACTTACTAAACATTCAAAGTACTCATATTTCTTTAAGATAAAGAAATAATTATCAGTAAAGTGTATATTAATGTACTAAGTTGTGTTTTCAAATGGTATCACAGTAACAATGTGATAATTGAATTTCACACCTTCCAATATGCTGCCTTTTATTGCCATGAACGTAGAATCTAAATAAAAATATTTGCTCTGGTTTTGCTTATTAAAATATACAGTATAAGCTTATTCAGTTCAGTTCAGTCACTCAGTCCTGTCCGACTCTTTGTGACCCCATGAATCTCAGTACGCCAGGTCTCCCTGTCCATCACCAACTCCTGGAATTCACTCAGACTCACGTCCATCAAGTCAGTGATGCCTCCAGCCATCTCATCCTCTGTCGTCCCCTTCTCCTCCTGCCCCCAATCCCTCCCAGCATCAGAGTCTTTTCCAATGAGTCAACTCTTCGTATGAGGTGCCCAAAGTACTGGAGTTTCAGCTTCAGCATCATTCCCTCCAAAGAAATCCCAGGGCTGATCTCCTTCAGAATAGACTGGTTGGATCTCCTTGCAGTCCAAGGGACTCTCATGATTTTAATCACAACAGAAAGTTTTTAGGACCTTTCTGCATGTCCTTCATTCAGTAGATAATTATGAATGTCCAGTTGATATATATCAAGAACTTTGACAGGACCTGGAGATAAAAATAATAAGAAAGTTGTTTTTTATTTTTAATGTGAAGAAAAAATTTAGTAAAGAACAATTTTATACTATAGGGCTTCATTGTTAATATAATAAAAGTATTTATGAGAAGCTATGGGATAAAGGACCCTAACTCTGAGTGGGGTTGTCAAGGAAGGCTAAAAAGAGTGGTGTGTCTAATCTGAGGCTAGAAGCGAAGTGAATTGAAAGGTACTCAGTCATATCTGACTCTTTGAAACCCCCTTGACTATACAGTCCATGGAATTCTCCAGAATACTGAAGTGGATAGCCTTTCCCTTCTCCAGGAGATCTTCCCAACCCAGGGATCAAACCCAGGTCTCCTGCATTGCAGGTGGATTCTTTAACAGCTGAGCCACAAGGGTCTGAGACTGGAGATAGGAGTTAAAGAGGAAGGAAGAAGGTAAAGAGCATTTCTACACAGAAAACGACATGAACCAAATTATGACTATGGCACTAGGAGAGATTACAGAAGGAAGATCAGTGTTTTAAAAAAGCTGTTAATACTTTGTTAACAGTATCAGCATAAACAATTAAGGAGACTGTGAGAATATCAAATTATAGACTTATTAAAGGTAACTATAAAAATATGCTTTGCATATTAACACAATATTCAGAAATGTTAGTGAAAGAATTTGTTCCACATGAATGATTTTTCTAATAAACATTTAGGAAGGGGAAGGTAATTTATTTGTGCTTGATAAAAATATATTTTAGTACTTTTGCTTCATTAAACATGATTTTTCCACCTTTGTCCATTTTGCTTCTTTTGGAGATTTTGGAATTAGTGTAATTATGAAACATCTGTTTTTGCCCTCTGCTATAATACAATCATGTCTTCCTGTACTATTTAGATACTTGGCAATTTTTGTGTATTTTTTTTAACTGGCTTTGGCTTCCATGGTATTTCAGACAGTAAAGAATTGGCCAACAAGGTGGAAGACCCTGGTTTGATCCCTGGGTCAGGAAGATCCCTTGGAGAAGGAAATGGCAAGCCACTTTAGTATTCTTATATGGAGAATCATATAGACAGAGAAGCCTGGTGGTCTACAGTCCATGGGGTTGCAAAGAGTAGGCTGTGAATGAGAGACTAACATTTCACTTTTTTTCACTTTCATTTTACTGGCTTCAGATTGTTCTTTTTGCCTTTTCTTTTTTCCCTTCTGATAAGGAGTCCTGTACCTATTTCCAAAAGTTCTTCAATTGACTTTGGAATTTTGACAATTCTTATGGCTAGTTAAAATTCACATTATTTCATTTCCATCTTGAGTTTATGTTAGGTAAGTGGTTTTCAGAAGTCCTGAAGTATATGTACTTAACGTTCCTCCATACCTCTCAGACTGTCCTTTTGTAGCCTTTTCTTAAGGTTGGCTTGTTACTTGTAACATTAAAATTGTGTCAGTGCAGGAAGAGATTGGTATACAGTCTGATTTAGTCTAAAAATGTCAAAATGTCAAGGACCTGGAGCACATGTGAATCAAGGGTCTCCATCAGTATCGCCTGAATGATACTGAAATCTTGGCTTTCAGACGCCATTCTTAGTCCCTGATTCTTATCTGCTTCTCATGTAGGCAAATGTGCCCTGCATTGTACTCAGCAGAAAAGGGAGAATTAGTTCTTCTTTAGCATTGCTTCAGAGGAGGAATTCATCGTGTCTCCAAACCTCAAAGGCTGTGTAGTCCCAGGGAGGCCTGGTAGAATGTGTTGAGGAGCTTATCCCCACTATCTATGATATCTCTTAGTAGGCAGTGTCCCCAGATTATTTTCATATGACCTGATTAGTACACCAACCCAGAGGAGACTTGAAGGCTGGGCTTCTCATTTCCCCTCCCCACTTAGACTTGGGAATGGGGACCAGCTGGCCAGACCAAGCCAGTAGGGGTGCCAGGACTCCATTCAAAACCAAGATGCTTTCAAGAGCCTAGGGAGAGGCCATCTAGCTAGGGTATCTCAGCATATCCCTTACGTTTGGTTTTCCTGATGCCAGGGCCAGGCCTCTGGGTTTGTGTATATTGGACTTTGTTTATGTCTCTGAGGCATAGGAGAGCCTTGACATTGCTTGCACTAAAGATCTGTAGTAATTCAGTGTATAGAGGAAGACATTCAGCTGTTGAGAACTGGGACTCTAGGTTTGAATTCTAAAATATCACCCAAGGAGGAGCTATTCAAAAATGGATGCTGATGTATACCGCATGGAGCTCATCATCTAGGCTCTCAAAGTCTGGCTCACCTGTCATGTGTACTACAAACTCCTCGTGTTTCCTGGGTTAAGAACTATTTTCAGATTGCTTGAGAAAAGCAATCAGCTGGTTTCAATTAGAAAAAGACATGTCCACTATGTGACTCTGGAATATACCTATCATTTCATTGTCTTGAAAATATAGTTTTCAGGAAAGAAAGTGTCAATGATACTGCTCACTCATTACTCATTTATGCAGTGATTCTCGTAATGCCAGACACTGTTTTCAGTCCACAGAGTAAATTCTCTGTGGACTAAAAATGATCTCTTTCCTAGAGATTATAGTCTAGTGTCAAAGGGACAGCTGTGCAGATATTGTTAAAGAAAAACAGTACACAAATAAGCAAATAAGTAATTAAGATAATCATGGAAACTGACATAATTTGAAGGAAAAGAGAAAATGACCACCATGTTGACTTTGGAATATTAGAAATTTGTTGTATAGTGATTCTGTTTCCTTGCTATGGACTGCCCTTGGAGACTATTAAGATCATGCATAATCAAAATAAAAAAAGCAACTTCAATTGCTTCATATCTAAACTTATAATATCAAGTTGCTATTTAGCTATAACAGTGAAGTCACAGAAGGCATAATGATTGTAGAATTTGAATCTAACAGCAGTTAAAAGTAAATGGAATACATAATAAGAATACATGGAAAGAAGACAGGACCAGGGTTGGAAAGATGCTATATTTCTTTTATTCTGTGACAGACAGTAGAGACTTCCATTTAGCTCTGTTTATGGAAATGTATTAAATTGATGGTTACCATCATATTAGTTCACGATACGTTTCTATTTTGTTCTGTTTCGAATTTGTTCTAGTTTTAACCAAAGAGATCCACTTAAAATGATCTTAATAAGCTTGAGTGAATGTAAGCATGCAGTTGGGAAGGTGTAAGTCTGTTTAAGAAGAAACATATATGAGTCCACAATGACTGCAGCTCAAGAAAAACAGTATGAACCGCTTTGGGGAAGGTTAATTGCTACATTGGAGACCTCTGTAATATCCCCCAAGTGGAGCCTGTATATAATGATTTTTCTGACCTCTATGGGATACAGCTAGAATTTTAAAAATTGTACCTGTTGTTTGTAACCAAGATTGACTGAGATACTTGTATTTCTTAGACTTACTGCACGTCTGCAAAAAGATAGTAGAACAAATGGGCACCCATAAATTCTCTGTTGAAAATACTTCTTGGTTTACATTTTATGCTTGCTTGAAAGATTGTGTTTGGAGGTTTCATTTCTAAAAGAAATGACAGGAGACCTGAGATAAGAGTTGGGACTGGACATCCTGAGGGGACCACTTTCTTTGCCACTAAGAAACTAGTGGAAGGATGGAAATGCCTTCTCTCACACCCTGCCACACTGATAGAAGCTGGATTATAAAGCAAGAAGCCCTTGGTCATTCCTTGATTGAAAAGAGAGCAGCTCCAGCTCCAGGGCCAAGATCATACTGATAAAGAGCTCCAGTGTTGGGCAGCATGTAGGAAGGGTAGAGGGGTAATTAGATTTAACTGAGTGCCACACAAAAGAAGGATTACCTGAAGAATAGAACTCATTTCAAGGGTTTCTCAGGTGGTGCAGTGGTAAAGAATCTGCCTGCCAATGCAGGAGATGCGGGTCAAAGCCCTGGGTCAGGAAGATCCCCTGGAGAAGGAAATGGAAACCCACTCCAATATTCTTGTCTTGAAAACTCCACGGATAGAGGAGCCTGGTGGGTTATAGTCCATGGGTAACAGAGCTGGATATGACAGCACTGAGAACCCATTTCAGTCTCTCGTGTCTTGTAAATTTGACTCTGGTGAAAAACAACTGAAACAGTGTGGCTAATACAGTCCCTAAAATATTTGTGGTCATAGACTAGCGGCCTTAATGCCAGACTAAGCTAGACTAAGTGACCTTAATGCTAGCTCAGTGGAGTTTGAGCTTTGTATTAGCAGGCAAAAGGCTAGAAAAATTGAAACTTTTGTTCATGTTGTTTTGATTATAAGAATGGCTTGCTCAGAGTTGTATGTGAAGAAAATGTATTTGCTGTTTATGTGACAGTGGGTTCAGAGAAGAAGCTTCAGAGTCTATGCCCATGCAATTGGTAAAATTTTCCCCTTATAAAGATATTTATGTACCTTAGAAAATTTGAAGTTAACTTGTTTTTCTACATTTTTAAAACAAATATATTGGAAGATCTTGGATCAACTTAAACATATTTTTCTGGTAAGGACATTATCTGTTAATAAGTATATTTTCCAACACCAGCCTAAGTGAGTTTCAACTTTATATGCTGTGACTGGAATATATAATTCATGCATATATTAAAGAGAATTACACTTTAGGATGGATTCATAATGATATTGCCATCAAATTTTATGGATCAATGGAGATTATTAGAGTTTCTGGAATCATGCTGTGTTCTTATAAAGGCCTTAGGTGTAGAATGAATATATTATTTCTTCTTGCTAACCACAAGACCCTAGATAGTGGATGAAAGACAGTGAATGCTTTCATGTTATGTTACTCTGGGCACAGTCTTGAAACATTTCCAATTCTTAAATGTGTTTATTTCTTAATGAAAGAGATTATGGTATCTCCACAGCTCTGAAAAATCAGTTTCTGTCAACAGTCAGCTAAGACCACACACAAAAGTAAAGAGGTTCCCAGTGAGGTTTATGATCAGAATTACTGGGGAGTTAAAAAAAAAATTCTTGAGTAGGACTCTTCAAAAATTCTGATTCTGTAATCCCTATGTGGCCTCAGACTCTGTATTTTTCAAATAAGTTCAGGTTTGAGAACCACAACAATGTTGTGTGATTGAGAAATATATAATAGAAATGGAAATGTAATAGAAAATAAAAGGTAGGAATTTTTCCTTTCATTTTGCTTTCTGATATGGTCAAAGGAACACATCAAAAACTAAATGATACTTTCAAAGCTAGTGAATGATGAATTAAAATTAATATAAACAAAAAATACATTAGAAGAGTAAGTTTTCTTTTTTAATTTCTTCTTAAATCGTAGAAAAATATATATGACATAAAATTTGCCATTTTAGCTATTTAGGGGTGTGCTGTTCTGTGATATTAAATATACTTGTATTTCTGCACAATCACTGCCACCATCCATCTCAGAATTTTTCATATCCCATAACTGAAATATTTAAGCAGTAACTTTCAATTCCCTCTTCCCCATCTCCTGACACCACCATCCTAGTTTCTGTCTGTGTAAATTTATTCTAGCCCCTCATTTGAGTATAATCATATATTATTTGTCCTTTTGTGTCTGGCTTATTGCCTTCAAATTTCAACCATATCATAACATGTGTCAGAGCTTTGTTACTTTTTATGACGGAATAATATTCCACCATATCTATATATACAACACTTTGTTTATCCAGTGATGGGACATTTGGGTTGTTTCTAGCTTTTGGCTATTTTGAATAATGCTCCTAAGAGATTGGCATACAAATATCTGTTGGAGCCCTGCTTTCAGTTCTTTTGAAGTGGGACTGCTGGATCATATGGTAATTATATATTTAATCTTTTGAGGAACTACCATCTATTTTCCATATCTTCTGCACCATTTTATATTCCTGCTAGCAGTGTACATAGTAAACCAAGCATTCTTACATTTCCTATAGCTTCTCAACCCTTGGAAGAAATTGCCTTTCAATTCTCTTCTATTTTTTTTTTTCCTACTAAAATACCCTGGTATGGTGTTTACTATACACTAACCACATCACAAAGGCTAAAAACTAATAGACAGTTAATTATTATTGGCTTATCTTCACTCAGATGCATTATATTTATGTGGTTATAAATCACAGAGTGTAATAATTTGGGGCATTCAGAATCAAATAGGATTCTGAACCAAATAGAAGTGAATTTAACCCATCACTGTTAAATTAGAACAGTTCCAAAATAATATATTTGTGGCAGCATTTTTGTGTTAATGTTGACACTTCTAATAACTTTTAAACATTACCTATATATATCATTAAATATTGTCTGCATGTATGAAATAATTTTGTGTGAAATTATCA
Source organism: Aepyceros melampus (assembly GCA_006408695.1). Taxonomy (NCBI): domain Eukaryota; kingdom Metazoa; phylum Chordata; class Mammalia; order Artiodactyla; family Bovidae; genus Aepyceros; species Aepyceros melampus. Next base: position 185,285 of record SJXQ01000312.1, on the reverse strand, counting down.
ATAACCATGAAAAATGTTGTAGTGTTAAAAGTTATAGAAGTATGAGAAATATTTTCAGTTATTCTGACAAACTGAAAATGTAGTTGTAGCTCTAAAGAATTCAGCATCATTTTCTGTTTTTGTTGTTGTTGACCACAAGGAGGCTCAGAGATAAGTTTAATATTCAATCTCAGTAAGTACTTTTCATTTTAGCAATCTCATTGTCTGCATGCCTGTTAAGATGAGGAACTGAGGAATCTGGAGCTGCTAATCATTTTTTGGTATGAAGTAGATTATATATCGGAGAAGGCAATGGCACCCCACTCCAGTACTCTTGCCTGGAAAATTCCATGGACGGAGGAGCCTGGTAGGCTGCTGTCCACGGGGCCGCGAAGAGTCGGACACAACTGAGCGACTTCACTTTGACTTTTCACTTTTATTCATTAGAGAAGGACATGGTAACCCACTTCAGTGTTCTTGCCTGGAGAATCCCAGGGATGGGGGAACCTGGTGGGCTGCCATCTATGGGGTCTCACAGAGTCGGACACGACTGAAGCGATTAGCAGCAGCAGCAGCATAGTATATATACATATACGTGTGTATATATGTACATATATAAAGAATGAATGGATCCTTGACATAATGAATCAAATAAATCATATAGATATTTTTTTCTAAAACCTATACTTTCCCTTGGTTACCAACTCTGCATTAAACTGGAATGTGTAGGCTTAAAAGGAGAAACAAGCCTTCAGGACCAATCTCATATGTTAGTCTTTTGGCTTTGAATTTCAGAATTTGTGTTCTGAATGTATAATCCTGAAAAATGTCATCAGTTTACCATTTGTGTAAACACTTGTATATTTCATTAAAAAATTATGTATGATATTAAAAAATGCAAGATACTTGAATTAAGCTTTAGTTTTTCTTAATTCATGAATAAATATACAAAATGCATTGAAGACAAAATATAGAAAAATCAATATAATTTTGGGGTTTATTTTACAAAATGAGATTCAAATTGTCACAAAAATTAAATAGGATATAAAAATGGTTTTCTTTTTAAAAAGTACTTCTTCCTATTTTTAATTAAATAAATGAATTGAGAGAAATATAAACATTAGTTTGTAGTATATCTTACTTGTAAATAATGATAATGAAGCACATGTCAATCATTGAATCCTGTCATCTTTAGAGGTTTTTATTTCAACTCACATAATTTATACTGTCTTCAAAATGGGCTCATAAATCTTTAGAGATTTTTTTCAACATCCACTATTTATATAAGGACCTATGACTATTATCAGTTTTTTAGGAAATTTATTCACCCCTGAAGACAATGGAAACAATTTGAAAAGCAATTTCTTGGAAAGCACTGGGGCTTTGGGATCTGAAAAGACTTGGGTTGTAGTTCTATCTCTGCCATTCACTTATGAGGTGTGAGGCAATGATCAAGTTACTTCACCTTCCTTAGTTTCATTTATCTCAATTGTAAACTAATGTTACAATATGTATAGGGTTACGGCAAGGATTCAGTCACTTGATATGTAAGTCTGCTCAAGATAGACACTCAAAATGGTATTATTATGGCTAATAAAGATAAACACAACAGTAAGCTGCTTGCATCCTAGTATTCAGTGTGTTTTAATGGTAGACCTAATAGGAATCTATCATAGTAAACTATGGTAAATATGAAAAACATCTTTCTCTATGTCTGAAAGTTCTGAAGTTATGATCATGCTTGCCAAAACTCGGTAGAGATCCAGAGGGAAAAAGTGCAAGAGATTTGTTGTTATATGAAACTAAAGAGTTCACTCTAGCAATGGGTTTTGATCAGGTTAATATAGTCCATTAAGTAAATGAGGTACCTCAGAGATGTATATTCAGTTATGAAAAAATTGACCAATGGAAAATCTATTTTTGTATAGAATATATTATATATGACAGCATAATATTTTTGCATATTGTTTATGATAGTATGAATATAATATCAAACATCTTTAGCACAAGACATGAAGGATTCAAACTTGGGTAACCATTATCATCATCAGGCAAGATAAAGTTAATAAGAGATATGGAACTCTAAAGGAGGAAAGCACACAACTGAAATTTGTACCTATATGTTGTGAATAGAAATGATATTTTGAAAATTTATTCAGAAATAGAAGGTTCCCATTTTAAAAACTGAATACACAAACACTCATATTCAAAGAATTTGAAATAAAAATAAGAACAATAAAGAATATAAAAATACATTTATAATTAAGAATTTTTACTATAAAATTTTAGGTAAGAATTATATTTAGATTTTAATTCTATAATTCTTTATTATAGCATTTCTTTAAGCTTAGTTACTTTTCCTTAAGACACTTTACAATTAAATATGTTTAAGATATATTATTAATTTGCTTAGTCACTTAGTCATGTCTAACTCTTTTGTGATCCCGTGGACTGCAGCCCACCAAGCTCCTCTGTCCATGGAATTTCCCAGGCAAGAATACTGGAGTGGATTTCCATTTCTTTCTCCAGGGGATCTTCCCAACCCAGGGATTGAACTTGAATCCCCTGCATTGGAAGGAGGGTTCTTTACCACTAAGCCATCAGGAAGCCCTGTATTTTTAATACTTAATGCATAAGACAAATATTTCTTATATAGATAAGTTGGGAATAATTAATAAAAATGCTATATATGTTGCTTGCTCTTTTATTTCAATGAAATAATTTGATTAAGTTATTTTAGCACAGGTGGATTGAACAAAACTAATGTGAATTCTGATGGTCTATTCTCTGCTTGCTTCTAAGTTTTATCAGTTTTTAATTGTACATCTAAGACACTGTTAACCTTTGTAGTTTCTTTTCTTGCCTATTAATCTAAGAAGTTTCAGTTTTGTTTAGAATATATCATAGTTTAAAGATGGTCGCTCTTTAACCTATTAAAACTAATAATAAAATAAAAATAGTACTTTATATAAACGTGGCTTTCATGGCCTTTGAAGTTCACAAAGCCTTTTCATATATAATTTCATTTCCTTCCCACAGTCACCCTATGATATGGCAAGGGATTACTTTCACAGCTTTATAGGTGATGAAATTGAGACTCCATGAGAATAAATTACTTGCTCAAGGTTGCACTGTTAGTAATTACTAAAATTGAGACTTGGATTCATTACTGAAAATGGATTGTGCCTAGCAGAGTTTACACAATCATTTGCTTGTAGTGGCTCCACCGTGAACATAAACCAGTGAAGCAAATTGAGTCTCAGACACTGAGGAGTGAGTGACATGGTTACTGGGAAGCACAGGCTCTGTTTGGAGGGAGCCACAGCATTTGGGTGTAACTTTTTGTTGTCTTGAGCAACTCTGGGTACAGCATTGCCAGACATTTGATTTCTTAAGAGAAGCTCAAAATCCAAATATTATATGAAACTCCTTTGTTATTTATAAATGGCAACTAATTTGAAAGTTGACAAAAAGTGGCCTAAGTGAGACAAATCCAAGGGCTGATGTTGCTATCAACTTAAAACGTGTAGTGTATCCTTCATTTTTAGGTGGAATGAGCATATGTCGGGAACCTCATATATGGCTCTAAGTGTAAGGTGAAAGAGATATCACTCTAAATCCTACTTGTAGGATCAACTCCTCATTTTTACCTGCTTGAGTTCAAGCAAGTATTTAGACAATCTTTGTCTCTTGTTTTCCTTGATAAACTACTTACTGTTTTGTTTTCTCAATCCAAATGTGTTGCATGCCAATCTCTCGTACCTGGTACAGTAACACAAAGAAGAATATTACATAGTATTTTCCTTCAAGTCTTAGCCCAAAATAGTCTAGTCATCAATAACTTCAATAAACGGGCGTTGGAAGCAAAATAGAAAGCTGCATAGTGAAAGTAATGTTTGCCAGTGTTTCCCAGGTGGAATCAAATATCATTTAACACAATAGTGAGAGGGTGCCATGTGGATGTGTAGATTCATGTGTGTAAGTAAATAAAAACTTACTCTAACATGTATTTCATGATTCCTATAACTTTTCCTCATATAGGCCCCTTAAAATAAAAATGTTACTTTATTAAAAAAAAAAAGAAAGAAACTGCATTTCTAGTATAGTACTGTCTTGTTCCTAGGCAGATAAAACTGCTTGCTATATGGAACATTCTTCTTAAAAACAATGTGGATTTTCAGAATCTATGCATTTTCTACTCATACTCAGTTTTTTTTTTTCATTTTTGATACCACAGGCTTTGTAGGCTTTCACATACATAATTTATTCAAAGATTTATTTGCTTTTTGAAAATAATAAGTATGAAATATATAATAGGTTAAAAGTTTAAAATGTGTATATTTAACTCTCGCATGTTTATATCTGTAGAGATCATACACACATGTGTATATGTGTGTCTGTATGGACTGAAACTGAGAGAGGGAGAAGAAAGGAGAGAGGGAAAGATAGAGAAAGTGTTTTATATCATTTGATGAATTGCTCTGAGTCCAGTAATGAAAACCTGTGATTGTATTTCTCTGTTGCCCTTCTGCCAGAGAGTTCAGAATCTAATTTGATATATGGTCTTAGTAACTATGTTGTCATACTTGTACTTTTCTTTAGTCCTTATTTTCTATATATTGCAATATATATATATATAAAATAGATTGTGTATATATATATATATTTGTGGCTTCATCCTTGTATATAAAGGTATACATATATAACTTTTAATATGCCTTTCAATTGCATGCATATGCATACCAGACATACATATAGTTTCTGATTATTTTTGTCTTGTTTTTAATACCCTTATGTATGCCTTTTAAGTATATTATATTCTTAGTGGGAATAGGTTACAGGGACAGGGAAAGGAATAGCAGAGAAATAAATCCCCCAAAACCTTCAGACATACATACGCATACATTCACATACACACACACGCGGCTGAGTGGAGTATAAACTAGCCCAGCTGTTCTCATGTGACAGAGTAGTTTTGTTTGAGAGCTGAGAATGAGACCTTGGGTGCCTATTTCTTATATCTTTTTTGGCATAAATTGGACATTGCTTTAGATAGAATATTAACAACTTTTATTACTCTTTGGCAAGACATTGTCCATTTCTATCTTATATATGAAAATATTTTTTGCACATTTTCAGATAATTTGAGATATAAAGCTATAGATGAAGGAAATTTATAAATCTTATACAGTAAAGCTGACTGTTTTAGTGTAAGCGGCCAGTCAGTAATAACAGTGATGATACAAGGCATTTTTTGACTCTTTTTCTTCATCCATAGGGGAGAAATATGGTCCAGGGATTGGTGGGGGTGGAACTTTAACATTAATCCAAAGGTACCTTCTATTGATAAGAACCTATTTGTGAGTATCCTTGTCTTTAAAATTGCTGTAAGGGACTTTGAATGACTATAATGTTGTTTTTGAGACAATATTCTTTAAGATGTTCCATGAAAAATTGATCATAGTGATAGTGATAGTGAAGTTTCTCAGTCGTGTCTGAATCTTTGTGACCCCATAGACTGTAGCGTACCAGGCTCCTCTGTCCATAGGATTTTCCAGGCAACAGTACTGGAGTAGATTGCCATTTCCTTCTCCACGGGATCTTCCCAACCCAGGGCTCAAACCCAGGTCTCCCGCATTGCAGACAGACGCTTTACCATCTGAGCCACCGTGTGCAAAACATTGTATGCCTGTTTTGTCACATGTGTAAGCATTAAAGACTTTTTAAAGAGTAAAAGTTAGCCATGAAGTTTGGAATTTCTTTTAAGAAACTTGTTTTCGTTTTCAGTATGATTATAACCACACCTGGGTACTCATGGTCATAGTAGTCAGCTATTGTTGAAGAAAAGAATTCATGTTATAGGACATATGAGTAGAGTCCTGGTTATTTATAGATTAAATTATCAATGCAAAATATGGGAAGATACTGCTGCCAAGAAATTAAAAGATGCTTGCCCTTTGGAAGGAAAGCTATGACAAACCTAGACTGTATTGAAAAGCAGAAACATCACTTGGCCAACAAAGGTCTGTATAGTCAGAGCTATGGTTTTTCCAGTAGTCATGTATGGGTGTGAGAGTTGGACCATAAAAAATGCTGAATGCCAAAAAATTGATGCTTTTGAATTGTGTGCTGGAGAAGACTCTTGAGAGTCTCATAGGTTACAAGGAAATCAAACCAGTCAATTCTAAAGAAAATCAACATGAAATATTTATTAGAAGGACTGATGCTAAACCTGTAGCCCCAGTACTTTGGCCACCTGATGTGTAGAGCTAACTCATTGAAAAAGACCCTGATGCTGGGAAAGATTAAAGGCAAAAGGATAAGGGGGCAGACAGCAGAGGATGAGATGGATGGTTGGCATCATTGACTCAATGGACATGGATTTGAGCAAACTCCCTAAGATAATGGAGGATAGAGGAGCCTGTTATGTTGCAGGGCCTGAGATTGTAAATAGTCGGACACAACTTAGCAACTGAACAACAACAACAACAACAAATAAACAGAAATGCCTTGACACACCAAGCTTAAATGAAGTTATGTTCTGTATTTCAGATATAGCCATTGACTGATTATTTTATGCAGCCATATAAAAGTAGTTCCATATAAAAATAATTTATCATGATTCAGTTCAGTTCAGTTGCTCAGTCATGTCCAACTCTTTGCGACCCCATGAATTGCAGCACGCCAGGCCCCCTGTACGTCACCAACTCCCAGAGTTCACTCAGATTCACANTTATGATTTCTGAACTGTAGTGAAATGTATTTTCTCTCATACCATATATTTTTTATAAAATGAATTCTAAACTTTTCCAGATTGTCCTAGAATTTGTAGTCCCTGTGGCTAGCATTGGTATTCTTTTATTGCTTTAAATTATGAATGTCAGATATATAAGTATGTAGTTGGAAGTTTTAGTGAAATGTTAAGAAGCTCTTTCAGATCCTTGCAGTGTGCTTGGTTAGGACATTTCATTCACTTTGAGTGTTTTTAAATGAATATGTCATAGAAAGATTTACAGGACCAACATAAATAGCAAAGATCTTTGAAAGATTAAAATGTCAAAGGATTAACAAAATGAATATCTGAGCATTTTCCCCCTTTCTGCACAAAACTCATCAATAGAAATGACCAATTTGAAATGAGTCTCTCTTTCTGAAATCAAAGTAAACAGTGCATTAGAGCATAGAACTCTGGTAAAAAATTGTATCTGTTCTTACAATCAGAGTTTTCAATAATCCTAGGGATTTTTGAAGATATCTATCCATGCACTTTTTTTTTCTTTTAGCAATGCTCTTTTATACCAACCTCAGAATAAACACACACACAAAGACAACAAAATGAAAACAAAATAAGTACACTGTAAGGCCAGACATTTTTGATCAGTTTATTAAAAGTTAAATGCTTTCAAAGTCATGATTTCTCTCTTTAAAAAAGCTCCTATTACTTGCTCTAGCTAGCTAGATTTATACTAACCTTAGGACCAAAGATTATCAAAGGAGAGATACTTCTATTTCCATCCTTATACTCCAAAATTTGTCCCTGTATTATGAGACAGTACTTAAATTTACTAAACTCCATTTGCCTAAAAAGTCTTAAAATTGTAACCTCTCATTCCAAGTTTAAAAGGAACTTTGCAAAGGAACAACTTTGACAGATTTGATTTTTGTATCTCATATAATTCTGTTTACATAAGCATTCTATCAATCTCTATAGCTTTCTTGATTCATTTAGATAACAGAAGCCTTATGATAAATATGTGGAAAGACTTGATTTCACCAGCAGGGAAAATATTGGGTCTTTAGAGCTTACATTGTTTAAGTTTAATTAAAAATCTTCATTTCCCTTAAAAAAGATTCAAATGAGCCTAGGGTTATTCCTAAGCAGGGAAATAAACACAACACAAGATAACAAAATCTAAAACTGAGAGGAAATAAGCTGAAAAGACAAGGCTGTGATATAAACTAGAGATAAGCAGAAAATTCAAACGCATGGAATATGATTTTATTGAACGGGCTAAAATTTAGATTTATGCTATGTTGCTGCAAAACAACAGTAAAAACAAACCTGCTTAACTATATAATTGTAATAACATTAGACAAATACAGAGACAATGCAAAAATACAAATATTTATAAACAATATACTGACTGATAAAACTAAAATTATCTTATGAAATATGCAGTAGTTACTTTCACTGTTAATGATATGGCATTAAATGTATTCAGAAAAAAAAAAAAAGATACCTGGGAGGCAATTAATGCATGTGTATAGAGGTTTGGTGTACAATTTAATTATCTTATATAAGTATTACTCTTTGTTTGACTTAGACTGACAGCATACTAAGGATATTTGTAAATGGGGTAAAATTGTACATCATTCAATCAGTCCTTTCTGAGTAGCATTTTTCCCCCACCACTGAGGTTTCAGCATAACCCACAGTCTTCTGTTTTTAATTGGTTCTGCTGCTAAGTCGCTTCAGTCGTGTCCGACTCTGTGCGACCCCATAGACGGTAGCCCACCAGGCTCCCCCGTCCCTGAGATTCTCCAGGCAAGAACACTGGAGTGGGTTGCCATTTCCTTCTCAAATGCATGAAAGTGAAAAGTGAAAGTGAAGTCGCTCAGTCGTGTCCGACTCTTAGCGACCCCATGGACTGCAGCCTAGCAGGCTCCTCCGCCCATGGGATTTTCCAGGCAAGAGTACTGGAGTGGGGTGCCTCTTATTCCTTTGCTCATTATGCAAATTTTTGCATATTGTATACCTATATATATGTCTGTGTGTGTGTGTGTGTCCTTGAGTTTACTCAGAATTTGGTTAGTCAATGTTTGCTTTAGGAAATGCAGTTTGCTTTCAGACTTGGTGAACCTATACCATATTATTATTGAAGACAATTAAAGATCCTTGAATGAATTATAAAACTGAAATTGGTGAAGGTAATATTGAAATTGGTGAAGGTAATATTGATATCATTTTGTGGAAGTTCAGTTGTTTAACAGATGTATGTGCCTGTAAGGGAGTTAATTTTTCCTCTGCTCAAAAACCTCCCGGAATAAATTGCCTTTGATCTGCTTGAGCAAGCAAGCATTCAGCCATAGATGCCACAAGAATTTTACTTCATCTTGCAAAGCTTCAGTGGTTTTGTACTTAATAATAAAAAAAAAAAGTTCAAGTTAATTTTCAGTCTAGATGTTCCCCATTCAAAGCAAGTTTTCAGTAATATATTACAGAATGTCTTGCTTTAAACATATTACTTATATGTTCTATAAGATACACTACTTATATGCTCTATGCCCATCTAATCAGTTGAAATAACTAGCTATATGTAGTGATAGTTTTAAACAGACTATAGTGAGGCAACCTCTACCAAAATTAATAATAATTTTAGTTTAAAATATTTGATATTTTTATGATTATCTGTACATGAATATATCTGTAAATTTTTAAAAACCTTTTATTTTAGTATAATTTGGATTTATAGAAAATAGGGAGTTACGATATACCTTTCACTCATTTTCCACTGTTTTTGACATCTAATATCATTGTGCACAACAAAAAAGGAAGCGACTTGGGCATTTTACACTGACAGAAATCCAGATTCCATTTGAATTTCTCTATTTTCTTCTCAATTGTCCCTTTTCTGTTCTAAGATTCCATTCAGAATACACATTACATTTAATTATTATGTTTCCTTGGACTAATATGGTATGTAACAGGTCCTCAGCCATTACTTGTTTTCCACGACTTTGACCATTTTGAGGAGTAATGGGAATTCTGTAGAATGTTACTCTAATTAGGCTGGTACAATTACATTTTATTTAATTCCTGTTCAAGGCAGTAAAACCATAGCATATGTGAATCTGGCAAACAATTTAGAGCCATAATTCTAGCGAGAGCAAAGCATTTAGACTATGCTAAACAAAAGTAGATTTATTGAAGAAAATGAAGGGTACATTCTTACATGTTCACCTAACACCTTTTAAAACAGTCTGACAAGAGTCTGTTATGCTTAATATTGCCTGTCTTGATGGTTTTAACATGAAAGATCTCCGGAGGCATTATTGCCAGTAGATATAACACAATAGTCACATTTTCTCATCAGTAATCCTTATATTAAAAAATCAATAACTTATGTAATTTTAATAATATTGAAAAACAGTTAAATATGTTGCTCCTTGGTAATTTATTCAAAATGTGGTCTAAAAGCTTTGTGACATTGAATTTGGCAATGACTTCTTTTTTTTTTTTTTT
>SJXQ01000312.1:0-174831 GCA_006408695.1 Aepyceros melampus | reverse complement strand
CTCCCCCCTCCCGCCCCACACCATCTCTCTGGATTATCCCCGTGCATCAGTCCCAAGCATCCTGCATCCTGCATCGAAAAAAATATGGAATGCTTCACGAATTTGCGTGTCATCCTTGCACAGGGGCCATGCTAATCTTCTCTGTATCATTCCAATTTTAGTATATGTGCTGCCAAAGCGAGCACGGCAATGACTTCTTGACTGTGACATCAAAAACAGGCAACAAAAAAGTAATAGAGAAATTAGATTACATCATTAAAAACTTCTGTGCAAAGAAAAAAGCGACCTATTAGAGAAAATATTCACAAATCATACATCTGATGATGAGTTAATGTCAGTTCAGTTCAGTCGCTCAGTCGTGTCTGACTCTTTGCGACCCCATGAATTGCAGCATGCCAGGCCTGCCTGTCCATCACCAACTCCCAGAGTTCACTCAAACTCATGTCCATCGAGTCAGTGATGCTATCCAGCCATCTCATCCTCTGTCATTAGTGTGCAAAAAACTCCTACAGCTCAATTAAAAAATAATAATAATCTCAAAAAAAATAATAATAATCTCAAAAAATAGGTAAAGGACTCAAAATGGACATTTTCCAAAGAAGATATATGAATGGCCAATAAGCAAATGAAAAGATATTCAATGTCACTAAACTTGGGAAATTAAAAATCAAAACCATGTGGAGATACTTCGTATCCACCAGGATGGCAATTATCAAAGAAAATAACAAAATAAAGCAAGAAACTAGAAGATGTTGACAAGCACGTGGAGAAACCTGAAACTGTTCACCGTTGGTGGGAGTATAAAGTGGTGCAGTCACTGTGAAAAACTGGTATGATGGTTCCTCAGAAAAAATCAAACATATAATCACAATGTGATCCATCAGTTCCACTTTAGAGTATATATCCAAAAGAATTGGAAGCAGGGACTTGAACAGATATGTGTACACTCAAATTCATAGCAGCATTATTCAAAACAGTCAAAAGGTATAAGCATCACAACTGTTCATAGACATGCATAAATAAATGTGATATATACATACAATGAACGTTATTCAGTTTTTAAAAGAAATTCGAATTTGATACATGCTACAACATGGATGAAACTTGATGGTACAATGCTAAGTGAAATAAGCCAGACCTGCTCTCAGGCTGTGCTCACTCACTTCAGTCATGTCTGACTCTGTGACCTGTGGACTGTCCCACCAGGCTCCTCTGTTTATGGTATTCTCCAGGCAGGAATACTGGAATGGGTTGCCATTCCCTCCTCCAGGGGATCTTCCCAACCCAGGAATCAAACCCATTTCTCTGGTGTCTGCTGTATTGCAGGCAGATTCTTTACCCAGTGAGCCACCTGGGAAGCCCAAGCCAGACATGAAAGTTCAAGTATTGTGTGATCCCATTTATTTGAGATACCTAGAATAGACAAACTCATAGAGACAGAATGTAGAATCGGCTAGTGGAGGTTGGGGCGGACACTGGGGAATTAATGCTGACAGAGTTTCAGCTTTGTAAGGTGAATAGAGTTCTGGAGATAAATGATGGTAATGGCTGCACAACAATGTAAGAAACTTAATGCCACCGAACTGTATTCACTTAACAAATGATCAAAGTGATTCATTGTACCTTATGTATATTTTACTACAGTAGAATAAACAAATAAATAAGGTTAGTAAAGGAAGAACTTTGTTTGAGCATGCCCAATATTCATCACAAATATTTGCAAGAGATCATCAGATTTTCATTTAAGTGAAGGGATGGCAAATATTTGCACTATGAAATTTTTTGGGAAAATGAAAGCTTTTAATAGAATATTCTTAAAAACCTATTATTAACAAGACCTCCTTGTAAACCTACTAATGGTATTAAGGAGTGGAGAATTCTTATCTTTAAAATGTTTTTAGCAAGGTACACAATATATGTGAAATTGGAATAACAAGATACATAGCTAGTCATGAAGGCTCATCATGCAAACTGTTAGAAAGCTGAGATGCTTCATAACTGAAATGGCTCCCTATTGATCCCACATGTTTTGATGGAAAGAAACTGTCAGTTATATCAGCTATATCTAAAACTCAGTTCATATTATTGTAGAAAGAAAAGGCACTTTATGGACTTTTCTCTGATGGGCATAGACTTTTCAAAAATATTTCTATAATAGTTTCATCTTCAAGTAGTATTGGGTTGCAGAGTCTTCAAGAAATCCTTTGATCTCTTGAATCTACTGGAGTTTGGTCCTGGGTAAAATCTATTATTCACTTTGAGTTTTCTTTGACAACTCAAAACCTTGTGTTATCATAGATGAATTATCCAATGAAAGAATGCATACAAATTTAGAGAGTAAAGATTTAAACTTTTTAAAGAATGGTATAAATTGGTACTTCTAAACAGTGATGGTGCTAGTGGTAAGTGGTGAAGAACCCACCTGCCAGGGCAGGTGACCGAAGAGATGCAGGTTTGTCTCTGGGTCGGGAAGATCCCCTGGAGGAGGGCATGGCAGAACATTCCAGTACTCTTGCCTGGAGAATCCATTGAACAGAGGAGCCTGGTGGGCTACAGTCCATGATGTTGCAAAGAGTTGGACACAACTGAAGTGATTTAACATAGCACCTACTAATGAAGGTAAGATGGCATCATTCAGTGTTTCCTTTTAATATCTCATGAGAATTATTAGTTCTAGTTTTAATATCTACCATGAGGAGGAGTATCTCATGAGAATTATTAGTTCTAGTTTTAATATCTACCATGAGGAGGAGAGATTGTTAGATCTCAGTGGAAAAAAGAAATGGGGATTAAATAATCAGGACAGTTGAACTTGGTATGTGGATTTGGGAAAAAGACATTTACTATATTAGTTGAATACTCGGAGAAGGCAATGGCATCCCACTCCAGTACTCTCGCTTGGAAAATCCCATGGAAAGAGGAGCCTGGTGGGCTGCAGTCCATGGGGTCGTGAAGAGTCGGACACGACTGAGCGACTTCTCTTTCACTTCTCACTTTCATGCATTGGAGAAGGAAACGGCAGCCCACTCCAGTGTTTGTGCCTAGAGAATCCCAGGGATGGGGGAGCTGGTGGGCTGCCATCTATAGGGTTGCACAGAGTTGGACACGACTGAAGCAGACTTAGCAGCAGCAGTTGAACACTCACAGCATAATTTTCCAGGTTCAGTTATCAAATAATGTCAAGTAATTTTATTCTAGAATCAGTCTTCACTGCCAAATAATAGCTTTTATCTCAAGACTTTAATGGAAGCTTGCTTTAAAATGTATGAATGCAAATATCTATGTTTTAAATTGCATGAGGCTTTAGATATTTCATTAATCATCAATTAATTTAAAATATTTAAAATGTACCCAGCAATTCTTGATAAACTATATGTTAGAAAAGTAAATCCTATTTTGTCATTTTTTTTTTACCATAAGAATTGTTATATGAAATTCACAGTAATAACATCTGCTAAGGAAATTCAGAATGGAAGGTGGAATTTTAAATAGTCTCCTGTCAGCAATAGGTAATCTATTCAGTCTTCACTGCCAAATAATAGCTTTTATCTCAAGACTTTAATGGAAGCTTGCTTTAAAATGTATGAATGCAAATATCTATGTTTTAAATTGCATGAGGCTTTAGATATTTCATTAATCATCAATTAATTTAAAATATTTAAAATGTACCCAGCAATTCTTGATAAACTATATGTTAGAAAAGTAAATCCTATTTTGTCATTTTTTTTTTACCATAAGAATTGTTATATGAAATTCACAGTAATAACATCTGCTAAGGAAATTCAGAATGGAAGGTGGAATTTTAAATAGTCTCCTGTCAGCAATAGGTAATCTATAGGTTTTGAAAACCTCTCTATTGACCTGCCCTGTGTACTAGGAAGTAAAAAAGCCTCTATACCGATGATACAAATAAGGCAAGCAATAGCACTTTATTTTGAAATTATTTAGAAACCTGAAGTGGTTATTGATAATCTAAACATGGGTAGATATCAAAAAGTGAGATTAGAAAATAAAATATTATCATAATTTAATTCTTAAATGGAATAAATTATTTGTATGTAATATACATGATTATTAAAATATAATAAAGGGGAAACTTTCTTTTTGTCTTTGCACTGTCTCTACAATTTTTTCAAGAAGGAATGGTAACTTCATTGCCCCTTAATGAAAACTTTGAATATTTCCAAGAATTTTTGGTTACAGTTAGGTAATACTGTCTTTTAATAATAAAATATAATACTGTCATATGATATATTGTACAGTCATATAATAATAGGACATATTGTGAGATTCCTGTCTTATAATAATAATCTCACTGAGGTTCAAACACATAGCATTGGTTTACTAATTTCATGTGTCCAAACTCATAATTAAGACATCAATTTGCATTTGAAAAGTGACTCCTAGGATTTCTCAAATAAGATATAGCTCAAATGAATTAATCTGCTTTTAGAGGATGGAGTGTGGTAGGTATCCCTCTAGCTCTGTATATTCCCTTTCTCATTAGAAAACTTTCACTAAAAACCAAAGCAAATAAGAAAGGTGATAATACCCTAAAAGGCATACAGTGTAAGCAACCATCAAAAGGAAGTTTATTCTCTAGTGTAACCCTACAGTGACTTTATGCTGGATCAACTTAACAAACCTGAATTAGATTTTCAAAATTATTCTTCCCTGTATAGTTCTATGTTGGGGTTGACTGCAAAAGAAATTTTCTTGACATGTGTATGACAGAGGTGGAATAGCATGAATTATCTTGCTGTGAAGGTTGGAGTGAGACCAGACATGGTTGCAGCTTGCATGCACTGTCCCCAGTCTAGAGCTTATCTTGTTGGCTTGGGCCAGCAGCTCAAAATGCAGCTCTTTTAGTATCTAGTAGATGTTTACCTTCAGTAGTTAGCTCCTGGACTAGGTACAGTTGTAGTTCTTTAGAGAAGGGCTCCTGTTTATCCTATTGTTTGCCTGCATCAGAGAAATTAAAAAGCATGAGAGAGAAAGAGATGAAGATGAAATGTATCATCACTGGGTGCAATTTGTTCTGATACCCTTCTCCTCTTGATAAAGAACCTCTTGATGAAGGTGAAAAAGGAGGGTGAAAAAGGAGAGTGAAAAGCTGTCTTAAAATTCAAAAAACAAACATCATGGCATCTGGTCCCATCACTTCATGGCAAATAGATGGAGAAAAAGTGGAAACAGCTACAGATTTTATTTTCCCGGGCCCCAAAATTGCTGTGGACTTTGACTACAGCCGAGGATTCAGTTCAGTTCAATTGAGTTAAATTGCTCATTCGTGTCCGACTATTTGCGACCCCATGAATCACAGCATGCCAGGCCTTGCTGTCCATCACCAACTCCTGGAGTTTACTCGAACTCATGTCCATCGAGTCAGTGATGCCATCCAGCCATCTCATCCTCCGTCGTCTCTTTCTCCTCCTGCCTCCAATCCCTCCCATCTTCAGGGTCTTTTCCAATGAGTCAACTCTTCGCATGAGGTGGCCAAAGTATTGGAGTTTCAGCTGATCTCCTTTAGGATGGACTGGTTGGATCTCCATGCAGTCCAAGGGACTCTCAAGAGCNAAAAAAACACGTCATAAAGTGAAGAAAAAAGACTTAACTCAAAAACTTTGTAAATCAAAAGACATCATTAAGAGAGTTAGAAGGAATATTAGAGAATTTAAGAAGATATTTGCAATACACATAGTCCACAAAGGATGTATATATAGCAAATCAAAATTTCTGCAAGTTAAAAATAACAACCCCTTGGAAAAATGGGCAAACGACATGAACAAGCAGTTTATAGAATAGAATATTCAAACAGCCAGCAACCATATAACAAAGTATTCATTTGCATTAGCTATCGATGCAGTACAAATAAAACCATATTGAAATACCACTATACTAGTATTACTTGTTCAACTGTGTCAGACTCTGTGACCCCACCAGGCTCCTCTGTCCATGGAATTCTATAGGCAAGAATTCTGGAGTGGATAGTCATTCCTTTCTTCAAGGGATCTTTCTGACACTCTCTGAGCCACAAAGGAAGCCCAAGATACCACTATGTTGCTGCTGCTGCTAAGTTGCTTCAGTCGTGTCCGACTCTGTGTGACCCCATAGACGGCAGCCCACCAGGCTCCTCTGTCCCTGGGATTCTCCAGGCAAGAACACTGGAGTGGGTTGCCATTTCCTTCTCCAATGCATGAAAGTGAAAGTGAAGTTGCTCAGTTATGTTTGACTCTTCACGACCCCATGGACTGTAGCCTACCAGGCCCCTCCATCCATGGGATTTTCCAGGCAAGAGTACTGGAGTGGGGTGCCATTTCCTTCCCCAAATAGCACTATACATACACCATAATGGGCTTCCCTGGTGACTCAGATGGTAAAGCATCTGTCTGCAATGCTGGAGACTTGGGTTCGATCCCTGGGTCAGGAAGATCCCCTGGGGAAGAAAATGGCAGCCCACTCCAGTACTCTTGCCTGGAAAATCCCATGGACAGAGGAGCCTGGTAGGCTACAGTCCATGGGGTTGCAAAGAGTCGGACATGGCTGAGCGACTTTATTTACTTACTTATACACCATGCTGCTGCTGGTGTCTCCACTTATCACTATAATGATTAGAGTTTATATACTGATAATTAAATGAATTTTGATGTGTATATGGAGCAACCAGAACTCTCAAACACTGCTAATGGAGCTATAAATTAATAAAACCAATTTGGCCAATGTCTACTAGTAAATATGAACATACACATACCTTAAGCTCCAATATACATATTATCCACAAAAGTAATATAAAAGATTAGTCACAGCAATTGTTTGTAGTAGCCCTAATTTGAAAACAACCCAAGCATTTATCTGCAGTAGAATGGATAAGTTATTGTACATTCACCCAATAGAATGTTATATATAACAAAAGTAAACAAAAGCTTCTTTCCTGTTTTAATTTTGTTTATCGTTTTTAAGCTGTGTTCCCCATCTTCATGTTTTTGTCTGTTTGTTCTTTTTTTTTAATAAGTAGAGTAGGAGTTGGATTGGCATAAATGCAAGGATTTCTATCCTTTGTGAGTTGAGATAAAAACATGTAAATTGCAATAAGTGGTAAGAGCACGCTGCTTTCAGCACAGAAAACGATTTTCTTAGTGGTGGCACTAGATTTCCTAGGGGCAGTAGCATCTGAGCTCATTCCTGAATTAATGAGTGTTTATATGTGTGTATATAGCAGAGTGGAACAAACTATTAATAAAAATTTAGGAAAATGTTGAATTAAAGTTTGATTAAGTATTTGAAAATACATACTGGAAGGCCTTTAGCATCACTGGTCAAACAGTAAAGTTTTAAATTGAAATATAATGTTGAGAAGGCAGTGATTTTTAAGGTTTGTAAACAAAAGTGATGTTTTCTTCTTATTTTCCACTACTGTCTAATTTCATTGGATTCATAGGATTCTGAGCTTCTGTGGGTCTGAGAATTTCAATGAATACACATGAACATATTTTCTCAGTTATCCCCAGGAAAGCAGCTGCAGATTATCTCAAGATTTATCTTAACTAACCTTCCTCTTTACTTTACCAACAAAGGTCCATCTAGTCAAAGCTACGGTTTTTCTAGTAGTCAGGTATGGATGTAGAGTTGGACTATAAAGAAAGCTAAGCATCAAAGCATCAATGGTTTTGAACTGTGGTGTTGGAGAAGACTCTTGAGAGTCCCTTGGACAGCAAGGAGATCCAACCAGTCCATTTTAAAGGAAATCAGTCCTGAATATTCATAGGAAGGACTGATGCTGAAGCTAAAACTCCAACACTTTGGCCACCTGATGCAAAGAACTGACTCATTGAAAAAGACCCTGATGCTGGGAAAGATTGAGGGCAGGAGGAGAAGGGGATGACAGAGGATGAGATGTTGGATGGCATCACTGACTCGATGGACATGAGTTTGAGTAGGCTCTGGGAATTGGTGATGGGCAGGGAAGCCTGGCGTGCTGTAGTCTATGCGGTCACAAAGAGTCGGACACGACTGAGTGACTGAACTGAACCGAACCTTCCTCTCATGGTATGTCAGAATATTTCATAATGGGATGGTTTACTTTTTGTGTTAGGTATGTGGTTTGTATCGTTTATATCCTTCGCTAAATTCCTCTAGTCATGCTGAAGAAGAGAAAGTGGTCAAATCCTTATATTTGCACTATCCACTACCATGAATTTGATAAACTGTAGAACACTGCATATCTTAGCACCACAGTTTCTCTAAGGTTAGCAGAGCAGACATGGGTGCCCAATAAATATTATCACAATAACAGAAATTATCATGAGCAGAAGTAAAAATGTATAAAGAAAATTCAACTTTTCAGAGCTATTTGTTATGTCCTGATTTTTAAATCAAGATTAATCAGAGATTATGATAATGAAATCAATGACCATCCTAAAATTAATTAAGGATCTTGTTGTTTGGTAATGAATAGGAAAGGACTAACTTGGCTTGACAAGAGAGGTTTCTTTTCTCGACTGCAATAATTATTCTTGAGAAATAAGGAGCAGTAACCCGTAAGGTATATAAAATCTGGCAAAGCAGAGAAGTGATCCTGGCAGTTTAGTAAGCTTGTCAAAACTCTGCATCTAGCAAGAATTTCCCTTTAAAACACTCAAATTTAAAGCAGTTCCTATGTTGCATTATTGTTACTATTACTCAGATATTTTTGATTGAGGCTACTCACTTTTGAATTGGTTCCAGGACCAGTTTATGAGCTTGATAGTAAATTACTTATTTTACAATTCTATATTTTGACCAAAATTAGTATCACATAGCTTGTCTACATGCATACTGTTTTTTAAAATCCAAAATTTGTGGGACAAGGAATTCATGGTATCTCTAAAGACTTTGTAAGATAGTAGTAAGTAACAAAAGCTAAGTTTTTAGATTGCTGTATAAATATTTAGAACAGTGCCAATAGTCATTTAAGTTCTTTTGTTATTGTTAGAGAATCATTGTATTTGCTTTGGAGTGCCACCTCAATAGGTATTCTGTTAAAGATGATTTTGAACTTTTTTCATATGATACTAAAGAAGGTTCTATAAATATTATATGGTGAGATGTTAATGATGGAGTGCTTTGAGAAATAGCAAACAGTCAATGAATTATTACACTTTCAGTAGCTTTTATTTAAAAATGAACTATAACATAGTGTTAAGTGTTAGTTGCTCAGTTATATCTGACTCTGAGACGCTATGGACTATAGTCTGCCACACTCCTTTGTCCATGGGATTCTCCAAGCAAGAATACTGGACTGAGTAGCCATTCCCTTCTCCAGGAGACCTTCCTGTCAGAGATTAAACCAGGGTTTCCTTCATTGCAGGCAGATTCTTTACCACCTGAGCCATTAAGGAGCTGAAAGTATAACATAGCTTTGATGTAAATAGAATAATTCAGATAATTTGATGTGAGTTGCATTATATTGAAAATATGCTTTGTATGTTCAGCTGCTGAATGTATCCCTTTAATGATGAGGATTTAAACTACTGTATCTTGTCAGTTTTGAAATACAAATAAATATTTTAAAGTACAAATAAAACACCTCTTTACATCTCAGAATTCAGAACATGCCCTACTATCAATGATGTCTTCAAATTACTAGCATCCGGGTAAGGCTGGCAATGTAGTTGTTACTGCTTGTCAGTACAAACTTGTCATAGCTGTTCATGTTGTCATCACTTTGTAAATTCATCCAAATTATTGTGCATTAATGGTGCTTCCCAAATTGAGTTTAATTGTTATTTAAAACATCCTCATAAATATTATACTATGACTTGGCCTTGAAATGAAAAGCTATTTTGTACAAAGAAAGGCATGGTAAAACATTACTGAAATAGCTAGGACATGGAAGCAACCTAGATGTCCATGGGCAGACGAATGGATAAGGAAGTTGTGGTATATATATACACAATGGAATATTACTCAACTATGAAAAGGAACATATTTGAGTCAGTTCTAACAAGGTGGAAACTGAAGCCTATTATACAAGAGTGAAGTAAGTCAGAAAGAGAAACAGAAATACTGCATATTAATGCATACATATGGAATTTAGAAAGATGGTAACAATGATCCTATATGCAGGACAGCAAAAGAGAGACAGATGAAAAGAATGGACTTTTGGACTCAGTGGGAAAAGGTAAGGGTGGGATGCTTTGAGAGAATAGCATTGACACATGTATATTACTGTGTGTGAAATAGATGACCAGGGCAAGTTTGAGGCATGAAGCATGGTACCCAAACCCAGTGCTCTGGGACAACCCAGAGGGATGGGGTTCAGGGAGGGAGGTGGGATGGGGGTTCAGGATGAGGGGACACATATTTACCTGTGGCTGATTCATTTTGATGTATGGCATCACAATATTGCAAATAATTAGCCTCCAATTAAAATAAATCAATTAATTAAAAAGTTGAATGAACATTTTTTGTCAATGAAGCAAATATTCATTATTGGAGGAAGAACTACAACTTCATATTTTCTTGCAAAGCAACAATGAACAATGCAACAATGAAATACTATACACAGACCAAGAAAGAAGAACACCCTGAAGTAGAAAAGGTCTGCTACATTTTGCTACTAAGATTTATGCATAAAAGATTGCTCATCATGCACAGAGACACAGAAATTAAGGAAAGAGAAATGACCAAATCTCTCAAAATATGTAAATTCAAAGCAGTCTGTAATGAAAAGAAAGCTGAGCACTGAAGACTGATGTTTTGAACTGTGCTGTTGGAAAAGGGACTCTTGAGAGTCCCTTGGACTATAACAAAATCCAACCAGTCCATCCTAAAGGGAATCAGTACTGAATATTCATTGGAAGGATTGATGCTGAAACTAAAACTCCAATACTTTGGCCACTTGATGTGAAGAATTGACTCATTGGAAAAGACCCTGATGCTGGGAAAGATTGAAGGCAGGCAGAGAAGGGGACAACAGAGGATGAGATGGTTGGATGGCATCACCAACTCAATGGACATGAGTTTGAGTAAACTCTGGGAGTTGGTGATGGACAGGGAGGCCTGGCGTGCTGCAGTCCATGGGGTTGCAAAGAGTCAGATACAACTGAGCAACCGAACTGAACTGAACTGAATGACTGATGCACACACTGTGCAAGTTGTTGAATTTATTGTAATGAATTTCCTAGTGACATTGAATGAAAGCTGCTTAACTTCCACCCCAGTGTGATTCAGTTGAGAAAGTGAAGATGTAAGTGCCACCGAACAGGGAAACAACAGAACCAAAACTCACAGAACTGGTGTTACCTACTTGGAATCAAGAACTTCCCAGGTCCCTCTAGTGGTAAAGAACCTGCCTGCCAATGCAGGAGACTTAAGAGAAGTTTGATCCCTGGGTTGGGAAGATACCCTGGAGGAGGGCATGGCAACCCACTCCAGTATTCTCACCTGGAGAATCCCATGGACAGAGAAGCCTGCCAGACTACTGCTCATTGGGTCCTAAAGAGTCGGACATGACTGAAACAACTGAGCACACACGCCTTGGAAGCAAAAACGGGAGACAAAAATGGAGCACTCTTTTAAGTAATGCTATATCACCACTGCTTTTGATGGTAAAGAACGCTGTGTGGAAAATTAGGAAAGTTTACAACTCTTGAGCCAAAAAAGAGATTCAGAAGATTTGGACTCCAAAAAGTGAGAAATTTGAGGAAGACCTTTACACCTTTATTTAGCTATGATTAACTTTTTATAGTAAACTGATGTGTTATAAAATGATGACTAAATAATAGTTCTTTCAGTAAGTATAAAATAAAAATTCCAAGTGGTGAGAAAGCATTGTGTCATGGTTTCATTGACAATCATTTTTCATTCTTACACTGGTACGTAAGAAATTGTGTATCTACAATGGGTGGCATCTTGGAGTTGATGCAATATTGTATGAAGAACAGCAAAAAATTATGAATACAGTTATAAGGTAATATCACACTATTGTAAGACTCTATTATTATCTCTTAGTGTACTATATTTAATTTTTCTGCCTCCCTTTTGTGTTAAAGTTATAATAATCAAAGATCTCCTTCTTTCTCTCTTTCTGTTAAACTTTACTATGTATAATTATTTGGATGGATTTCTCAAAAACTATAGATAAAGGTAGTGATTAATTCCAATATATTGCTTCTTTATGCCCTAATTGGTCCTTGTCTGACCCTTGCCAGATTTACTGTGTACATGCACTCCTGTAGACAAAGTATCTATGTCTTATCATATTCTCAAAGGAAATTGTTTTCTAAGAAATATTAAGGACCACTGTAAAATAATATATGTAAGAAAAGAATATGATTTTTTAATAGAAATCCTTCTTTACACTTTTAATTATGTATTTAAGTTTAAAATTGAACCTGATCCATTCTTTAGGTCCTAGGAATAGATGTAATATAAAAAAGAAACAGCTCAAGTCAGAAAAGGATAATGGCTAAAAGTTTCTGTCTGCCTTTTGGTATGCTGCTAAGTCGCTTCAGTTGTGTCCGACTCTGTGTGACCCCAAAGATGGAAGCCCACCAGGCTCCCCATCCCCAGGATTCTCCAGGCAAGAACACTGGAGTGGGTGCCTTTTGGCATAGATGATTTCATTTTACTGAAGATATGCTTTGCTGCTAAGTCGCTTCAGTCGTATCCAACTCTGTGCAACCCCATAGATGGCAGCCACCAGGCTCCCCCATCCCTGGGATTCTCCATGCAAGAGTATTGGAGTGGGTTCCATTTCTTTCTCCAATGCATGAAAGTGAAAAGTGAAAGTGAAGTTTCTCAGTCCTGTCTGACTCTTAGCGACCCCATGGACTGCAGCCTATCAGGCTCCTCCACCCATGGGATTTTCCAGGCAAGAGTACTGAAGTGAGGTGCCATTGCAGTTGTCAATTTGATAGTTTTTTTGTTATGGACTTTTTAGGGGATTGAAGTGATTACTACAAGGGTTTTGATGCAGTAATTCCCTACAGATGACATTTCCTGGATCAATAGATATAAAAGTAAGAAAGATCATTTCTGCATCCAAATAAGTAATTTTATTTTTTGGCAATAAATACAATTTATACTGGAAAAAGTTGATTTACAACTTGAAATCAAAGCTATATACATATTATGTTGGACTGCTGGCAACCCACTCCAGTACTCTTGCCTGGAAAATCCCATGGACGGAAGAGCCTGGTAGGCTACAGTCCATGGGGTCGGGAAGAGTCGGACACGACAGAGCGACTTCACTTTCACTTTTCACTTTCATGCATTGGAGAAGGAAATGGCAACCCACTCCAGTGTTCTTACCTGGAGAATCCCAGGGATGGCGGAGCCTGGTGGGCTACCGTCTATGGGGTTGCACAGAGTCGTACAGGACTGAAGCGACTTAGCAGCAGCAGCAGCTGTTAATTTATATTAAGCATAAAAAGCAAAGAACTTTTTTCTGAATTTTCCATTATGAATATATTGCATGTTCCTAAATTTTGTTTTCAATTTAAGTTGAAACCTAGTTCATATTTTTACAATGTTCATTTGAAAGAAAGAAAATGATCTCATAAAACTGAATTCTTAAAGGATGGGGTCAACAGCAGTCTTACTTTTAGAATTGAAAAAAAAATTTTTTTTAAATGGAAGATAGTTCCTTAACAGTGATATGTTAATTACAGGTGTGCAGTAAAGTGAATCAGTTTTACCTATACAAGTATCCATTCTTTTGCAAACTCTTTTTTTCATTTAAATTATTATAGAATGTTGAGTTTAGTTCCTTAGCTATGCAATAGGTCCTTGTTTGTTATCTACTTTGTGGGTCTCCTTAACTTGCTCTTATCTCTGTTTAGTAGTGTGTACATTCAATCCTGAACTCCCAAGCACACTCATTTTTGTATTTCCAGAGTTTGCCTCTTCAGAACCATTCTCCTCTCTGCTCTGGACTCTGCCCTTAAAGGTCCAGCTTAATGGGTTGCATCATCCAAACTCACTAGCCTTGTGAATTTAGTTAAACTATTAGTCCAATGCCTGAGATTTCTCAATGTTTTTTGCTATCTTTTTGACTGACAGAATACAATTTTCACTGAATAAGTTAAGCTTATTCAGTGTTAATATATGTATTAAGTTTTACTTTTCTTACAGAATTTTAAGATATTTTATGATTGGTAATTTTTTTACATTGGCAAATTCATTATATATAAATGAATTAATTAATTTATTAAAAATAAACTCCAGGAGTTGGTGATGGACAGGGAGGCCTGGCGTGCTGCAGTCCATGGGGTCACAAAGAGTCAGACACGACTGAGCAACTGAACTGAACTGACATACAGGAAGTTGTCAACAAGTTACAAAATGACTTATTCAAAATCATATTTGTTAAAAATTTGTAGACTGGTTCTGAATATTAGTTTGGAAAGATCTTTATTCTTATTTTAACTATATGCTACATCTCTGATATATGAAAAAATGAATGATCAAAAATGTCATGTATAATTTTAAAAGTTAATTATTGAACATTTTTTATTTTATGCCTTCATCATGAGAAATTAACCTGAAATTTACTTCTCTCTACATAGTTCTATTAAGAAAAAAACACATTTTACTTTTTTAATAAACAAGAGAAACATAGTTTTTTGCCTTGTAATTAATGCTAAGAAAGTAAAATTAGTTTTGGAGCAAGGGCAATAATATTCTGTGCTAAATAAAAAGGCATTGACCTAGAGACCTTTTTGAAAATATAATTAATTTATCTTAAAAGAAATATTATATTAGAACCTGCAATTTCTTTTGAGTTATCAATAAGGAGCATTATTTAGAATTGTCAGGAAAATCAATATTGAAACACATACTAGGTAAAATTTATGTATCATTATTAATGGTTATTTGATAGGGAAAAGTGTAGCCTTTACATGTATAGGAGTCTCAGTCTCAGTTAAGCACACTTAAATGAAAAGCTTCAACTTTATTAAGTAATTTTGTGCCCAAATAGCTCATTTTTTATAGTTGAAACTTACCTATAACTATTTTCTGGGGAAAGTCTTATCCTTGTCCATAGTTATTTCTTCATATGGCATCTGTTTAGGATGGGTATATATACAAAGTCTTTAATGTCAAACCCAGAGTCTATTTGCTTGATTTTTACTCAGTAACATATTATTGAGTAAATGGAAGATTATTCACCCATTATTGGAAAATTTTATAACTGAATTCATAATTGGCTAGCTTTTGTGAATAGAGTATTTTTATAATTAATATTAAAGGAGAAATATTTAAAGGATACATGGTTTATTGATTCTGCTGGATTATTGGTGCTGATTTAATTTTTTTCTGTCTTTAGTAATTACTATTTTCATTAAGTTCTAGTTAGTTCAGTCATTCAGTCATGTCCGACTCTTTCTGACTCCATGAACTGCAGCAGGCCAGTCCTCCCTGTCCATCACCAACTCCTGGAGTTCACCCAAACCCATGTCCATTGAGTCGGTGATGTCATCCAGCGATCTCATCTTCTGTTGTCTCCTTCTCCTCCTGCCCTCAATCTTTCTCAGCATCACAGTCTTTTCCAATGAGCCAGCTCTTCGCATGAGGTGGCCAAAGTACTGGAGATTCAGCTTCAACATCAGTCCTTCCAATGAATATTCAGGACTGATTTCCCTTAGGATGAACTGGTTGGATTTCCTTACAGACCAAGGGACTCTCAAGAGTCTTCTCCAACAGCACAGTTCAAAAGCACCAATTCTTTAGCACTCAGTCCAACTCTCACATCCATACGTGACCACTGGAAAAACCATAGCCTTAACTAGACAGACCTTTGTTGACAAAGTAATGCTCTGCTTCTTAATATGCTATCTAGGTTGGTCATAATTTTCCTTCCAAGGAGTAAGCATCTTTTAATTTCATGGCTGCAATCACCATCTGCAGTGAGTTTGGAGCCCCTCAACATAAAGTCAGCCACTGTTTCCACTGTTTCCCCATCTATTTTTCACAAAGTGACGGGACCGGATGCTGTCCCGGATGCCATGATCTTAGTTCTCTGAATGTTAAGCTTTAAGCCAACTTTTTCACTCTCCTCTATCGCTTTCATCAAGAGGCTCTTTAGTTCTTCTTCACTTTCTGCCATAAGGGTGGTGTCATCTAAAATCACGAATTAGTTTCAATTATTTTGTCTAGCTTTATTGAGATATAATTGATGTATATCACTATATAAGTTTAAGGCATATAACATAATAATCTGACTTATGTACATTATGAAATGATTACCATAGTAAGTTTAGTGAAAAGTCATCATTTCTTATAGACAGATTTAAAGAAATAGCAAAAAAATGTTTTTCCTTGTCAGAACTCTTGGTATTTACTCTCGACAATTTTTATATGTAACATTCAGCAATGTCAATTGATTTATCATGTAGTACACTAATGGCTCATATGGTAAAGCATCTGCCTACACTGTAGAAGACCCGGGTTCAATCCCTGGATGGGGAAGATCTTCTGGGGAAGGAAATGGCAACCTACTCCAATATTCTTGCCTGGAAAACCCCATGGGCTGAGGAGCCTGGTAGGCTACAGTCCATGGGGTTGCAAAGAGTCGGCATGACTGAATGACTTCACATCACTTCACAGTACGTCCCTACTACTTATTTTCATTATAACTGGCATTTTGTACTTTTTGACTGCCTTCATCCAATATTGCCTCCTCCTACCTCCTCTCTCGTAACCACAAATGTGATCTCATGTAAGTTTGTTTGTTCTTGTGTACAACATAGTGATTCAATATTTCTATATACTTCAAAATGACCACCATAATAATTCTAATTATCATGTGTCACCACACCAAAATATATAATTATTGATCTATTCTCCATACCCTGCATCTCATACCAGTGACTCATTTATTTTGCAACTGCAAGCCTGTATTATACCTCTTGTTGCCAAAACTCAGCCTCTGTTCACTGGTGCCAAATAGAAACATGGAAAGAGGTTTTGGTGAAGTAGAAAAGAGTGGCTTTTATTGCTTTGCCAGGCAAAGGGGGCCAAGGTGGTCTAATGCCCTCCAGACCATGTGATCCACCTTGGAGGGGATAGTGAGGAGTTTTATAGTGTTCAAGGCACAGGGTGTTATCAGCTCATGGGCAATTCTTGTACTGGTTGGGATAAAGGTGAAGTTTCAAGCATCTCTAGTTCTCTAGTTTCAGCCAGCCTAGGTCTGTGTTCTTGTGGTCAGCCATTCTCATCTGGAGGGGGTCAGCTTCCTGTAGAAACACCTTAGAAATGTGTGTTTGCCCTTTATCTGTATCTTTCAGGGAACTGGAAGTTTGGTGATTCTGCTATGTGGGAGAATTATAGTCTTAAGTTTTACCAATTCCCTAGTCTAACAGCTGTTCTTTGTTTCTATATCTTCATATTTCCCAATCATTAACTCTTGAGTCAGAATTTTACTTCAGAAGATAAGGACACAGGGCCTTGTTTACCCTCCTTCCCCTATTTCTCTACTCCTCCTATCTCACTTCCCTCTGGCAACCTGTTTGTTTTTTGTATATATGACTCTGTTCCTGTTTTGTTATCTCTTCATTTGTTTCATTTCTTAGATTCCACATGTAAGTGCAATCATAGAGTATTTATCTTTCTCCTAGCCTAATACCTCTAGGTTAATCTGTGTTGTCATAAATGGCAAAATTTCACTATTTTTATGGCTGAGTAATATTCATTTGTATGTATATACCCCTCTAGGTTGTCTTTCCAACCCAGGGATATACCACATCTTCTTTATCTATGTATCTATTTATCCATGTATCTGTTGATTTCCCTGTAGCTCAGATGGTAAGGAATCTGCCTGCAATGAAGGACACCTGGGTTTGATCCCTGGCCGGGAAGACCTCTGGAGAAGGGAAGGGCAACCCACTCCAGCATTCATGCCTGGAGAATTCAATGGACAGAGGAGCCTGGTGGGCTACAGTCTGTGGAGTCGCAGAGTCAGACATGACTGAGTGACTAACAGTACTACTACTATTGATGCGCACTTGGGCTGCTTCCATATCTTGGCCATTGGAAATAATGCTGCAATGAACATAGGTGTGTGAATGTTCATTTGAATTAGTATTTTTGTTTTCTTTGGATAAATACTCAGGAGTAGAATTGCTAGATCATATATTAGTTCTATTTTTAGTTTTTAGAGGAATCTCCCTACTGTTTCCATATTGGTTGCACCAGTTTACTTTCCTACCAGCAGTGCTTGGGATTTTCCTTTTCTATACATCCTTGCCAACTTGTTATTTCTTTTTTTTTTTTTTTTTTACAATAACCATTCTGACAGGTGTGAAGTAATATCTCATTGTTGGTTTTGATTTGCATTTCCCTATTAGTGATGTTGAGTACCTTTGCAAGTGCCTGTTGGCCAACTGTATGTGTTCTTCAGAGAAATGATTTAAACTTTTTCTCTTAATTGACACACTTGAGTGGCAGAATGTTTTCCAGTTAGCAGCTCTTTACTGTAGTGACTTAGACCAGGAAGAATCCCAGCTAGACAGGATAAATTACAAGATGTTACAAAAATAAACAAACAAATGGAACCATCTTTTGGCCAACCCAATATAGACATATATTGTTTTATATATATATCTATATATATAGCTGTATTGAGACATCTGAATTTCTTTCAAGTAGCCCTGATGCTTCTTGGTGGTTTTTGTATTTCTTCTCTGCCAAGTTGACAAGTAATGAAGACAGTGATTAGGATGATGTAGACTATTCTCAATCTCAGAGAAAACCTCTGTATTCTCTTCTCTACTATGGGGATAAAGTTAAAACAAAAATGCAGAGTTATTTTGAAGATTAAAGAAGTGACTTTATCTAAAGTTTCTAGCATTTGTACATTATATATTATAAACACTCATTATGGCTATGGAGCTTCCCAGGTGGCTCAGTGTTTTAAGAATCCACCTGCCAAACAGGATACATAGGTTAGATCCCTGGGTTGGAAAGATCCTCCTGGAGAAGGAAATGGAAACCCACTCCAGTATTCTTGCCTGGGGAATCCCATGGACAGAGGGACCTGGCAGGCTACAGTCCATGGGGTTACAAAGAGTCAGATACAACTTAATGACAACAACAAATGTGCTATCAGTTGTGATTATTATTTAATGGTTGATACTATTTTAAGCTTTATCTCAGATAAATCTATATTCTTTTAAAAATACTTTTACTGAAGTCCTTGGTTATTATTTCAGCTGAAAATGAGGAGAATAAGGAGTATAAAATTTGCTTCTATATATTTTATAAAAAAGTTAAAAGGATATCATCAAAATTATTGTTTTTCCTTTATGAGCCTTCATAGGAAAAACTCTGAATAACTTTATAACAATTTACTTCCTTTATTAGTTAGAAAGCTTAACACACATTTCAACCTTTTCTAGCTGACTCATGGTTATTAACAATAGCAATTATTTTGCAGAAGTGTGATTATGTCCTAAGGCCTACTGAACAGCAAAGGAATATTTGCCCCAAAAGACTGATAAGATAACTTGACTGGAGTTAATAAAAGCAATCTTGTTGAGAAAAAAGTTTTGAATAGATACATGAAAATTTTTAATATGATGAGCTAGTCTGCAGAAAAAAAAATTAATTTTACAATGAATGTGTAGAAATTCCCTTCCTGGAAAATTTAACTTGAGTACATCATTATTGTTACATTTGAAATATGTGCTGTTGTGTTTATTTATGGCCACTACATACCAAGGGAACATTTCATGCAAAGATAGGCTCAATAAAGGACAGAAATGGTGTGGACCTGACAGAAGCAGAAGATATTAAGAAGAAGTGGCAAGAATATACAGAAGAACTGTACAAAAAAGATCTTCATGAGCAAGATAATCACAATGGTATGATCACTCACCTAGGCCAGACATCCTGGAATGTGAAGTAAGTGGGCCTTAGAAAACATCACTATGAACAAAGCGAGCAGAAGTGATGGATTCCAGTTGAGCTGTTTCAAATCCTGAAAGATGATGGTATGAAAGTGCTGCGCTCAGTATGCCAGCAAATTTGGAAAACTCAGCAGTGGCCACAGGACTGGAAAAGGTCAGTTTTCATTCCAATCCCAAAGAAAGGCAATGGCAAAGAATGCTCAAACTACTGCACAATTGCACTCATCTCACATGCTAGTAAAGTAATGCTCAAAATTCTCCAAGCCAGGCTTCAGCAATACGTGAACCGTGAACTTCCAGATGTTCAAGCTGGTTTTAGAAAAGGCAGAGGAACCAGAGATCCAATTGCCAACATCCGTTGGATCATGGAAAAAGCAGGAGAGTTCCAGAAAAACATCTATTTCTGCTTTCTTGACTATGCCAAAGCCTTTGACTGTGTGGATCACAAGAAACTGTGGAAAATTCTGAAAGAGATGAGAATACCAGACCACCTGACCTACCTCTTGAGAAACCTATATGCATGTCAGAAAGCAATAGTTAGAAATGGACATGGAACCACAGACTGGTTCCAAATAGGAAAAGGAGTATGTCAAGGCTGTATATGTCACCCTGCTTATTTAACTTATATGCAGAGTACATCATGAGAAATGCCTGGCTGGAAGAAGCACAAGCTGGAATCAAGATTGCCGGGAGAAATATCAACAACCTCAGATATGCAGATGCCATCACCCTTATGGCAGAAAGTGAAGAGGAACTAAAAAGCCTCTTGATGAAAGTGAAAGAGGAGAGTGAAAAAGTTGGCATAAAGCTCCACATTCAGAAAATGAAGATCATGGCATCTGGTCCCATCACTTCATGGGAAATACATGGGAAAACAGTGGAAACAGTGGCTGACTGTATTTTGGTGGGCTCCAAAATCACTGCAGATGGTGACTGCAGCCATGAAATTAAAAGACGCTTACTCCTTGGAAAGAAAGTTGTGACCAACCTAGATAGCATATTCAAAGCAGAGACATTACTTGCCAACAAAGGTCCGTCTAGTCAACTCTATGGTTTTTCCAGTGGTCATGTATAGATGTGAGAGTTGGACTGTGAAGAAAGCTGAGCGCTGAAGAATTGATGCTTTTAAACTGTGGTGTTGGAGAAGACTCTTGAAAGTCCTTTGGACTGCAAGGAGATCCAACCAGTCCATTCTAAAGGAGATCAATCCTGGGTGTTCTTTGGAAGGAATGATGCTAAAGCTGAAACTCCAGTACTTTGGCCACCTCATGTGAAGAGTTAGCTCATTGGAAAAGACCCTGATGCTGTGAGGGATTAGGGGCAGAAGGAGAAGAGGACAACAGAGGATGAGATGGCTGGATGGCATCACTGACTCAATGGAAGTGAGTTTGAGTGAACTCCTGGAATTGTTGATGGAGAGGGAGGCCTGGTGTTCTGCGATTCATGGAGTCGCAAAGAGTCGGACATGACTGACTGACTGAACTGAACTAAAATAAGGCCATATTGAGTATGATCTGCCCTACTACAGTTGGGCCATTCATAGAAGTCAGGAAGTAAGTAGTAACCCTTGAAGTAGTTCACAGAACAGTATTAGTGATCTCTACGTGGCTCTGTAATTATTATATACTGACAGCCATGTGCTTTACATAGATTACACTCATGTGGTGCTACAAGAGAAGTTTTAATGTAAAGTCATATTGCTATTATACAGCCCTCTTCTATAGTGAATTTTAGTATTAGAAAATATTACAACAATTGCTAAATTGATATTGTTTAAAAAAAATTCAGGTGCCCTTGAAAAACAGATAATACAAATTTAATTTGAAAAAGTAAAACTGAAATGTCTTTCTAAACTGAGTAGTGCATCATTGGAGGAAACTATATTTTCCCACTAAAGTTATCTCAACTCTTTTTGAACAATGAGTAAAGAACAAATAAGATGAAATGGATTTAAATAGTTATATCTATTTGGAAGGCAATGTTCATCCAGTTGTAAAAATAACAGTGAAAACATAGACTTTGCTTACCATATTCACTGTAGTCTTGGCCACTGGCAATTCAGCCAACCCCTCTGACATGTCACAAGCAAGACATTCCTTAGAAAATAAATTAATGCCTATGGCTGATTCATGTTGAGGTTTGACAGAAAATAACAAAATTCTATAAATCAATTATCTTTCAATAAAAAAAATAAATTAAGTATATATATAAATACCATCAAAAATAGCAACATAATTAAATTTTTAAGTATGTGTAAGATATAAGTTTAAGTGATTAATACAATGTCACTTCTTGTTCATATTTATAAAATATTTCATTATAAAAAAATTCAGTCTTTTATTACTTATTCCTATAGCCACTTGACATTTTGTACATAATATAGGCAGATTGTGGTTAAGCAAATAGTC
Organism: Aepyceros melampus; assembly: GCA_006408695.1. Lineage (NCBI taxonomy): Eukaryota > Metazoa > Chordata > Mammalia > Artiodactyla > Bovidae > Aepyceros > Aepyceros melampus. The sequence goes on along the minus strand of SJXQ01000312.1, from coordinate 152,534 downwards.
TCCTATTGACTCTAACATTTTATCAATATACAAGTCACGGACTTTAAGAATTTTTTGTGAAGTGTTTAGATGCACAGAGTCTCATACCAATAAACAATTGATTTTTAAGTGAGTAATTTTAATTTCTGTGATCATAAATATTTTAATATTAGACATTGTATTAAAATAGAATGCCTTTTTTGGGTGTCATCAGTTAAATACTATGTGTTTTTAAATGTGTAAACCTACCTATGCTTTGCATGTTATCCACTCAGTGTGTTACAGTGAACAGTTTAAATGTCTAAATGCTCAGTTTATGATATTTGAGTAGGATGATAATTCTGTTTGGTGCTCTTATCTCTGGCAGGTGCTTTGCTCCTGGTCTTGATGCTTTGTCTCATAATTTAAGGGGATATTGATTTACTATCTCACTGAGTTGAATGTATCTGGCATTATAGATGCCAAATGATGCAAATTTTTCAGCTCCTGAAGTTATTTGATAGATCACTGAAACCAGCAGAGTCCCCCAGGTCTTCATTCTGTCTTTTAGAGCTTAAGATGGAAAAATTTATAGCATAGCGAGCAACTTGTGCCATAGTGGAACATTCGGTTGCTGAGCCACAAGGCTAACTTGCTATTTTTCATTTTCTAAATATCAGCATCATTTTTCATTTCAGGTAGACTCTTAGCTCAGTCTTGTGGAAATTGTATCCATCCTTTAAACATTTATGCAGTACTTCTCAGCAGACTTGGGAAAAAGGAAATTAAAACTGGTTGATCCAAAAAATAAAGGAAAAAGAGTTTCTTTGGAATTATTGTGAGAGTTAAGTATAGATTTGCTGCCAAAAGTAAGAAAAAAAGGAAAAAAAGCCCTGTGGTTATAAAAAGACAATCCTGAATTTCCAAGGTAGAAGGAACTCATTAAACCTGGAATCAGGTGTCTACATTCTGCGCCTGGTTTTGTATCTAGCTATTGATTGATTTTAGGAAAAACATCCCTTCAGACCTCAATTTCTTTCCTGTACCTTTTCTCTTAGCTTTCACACCTGGATTTGGGGCAGATCATTTCTATGACTACATAAGGTTCTAATATTCTGTATTTCTATAAGCAACACTGGGTAAGGAATTTAAATGTCTTTGCTAAATTCTCTTGGGATTTGATGAGAAAGTATAAATATTATTATCTGGATGTCTACACACATTTTGATTTTACAGAGAGCAAATTAACTTTTCTTTAAAAAAATTAATCATTTTATTGAATTTTACCTATATATAAAAACTATGCCAATTGAAAGTGTTAAACTCAGTGATTTCTTATCAGAGTAAAAATTGTACCAGGAATTCTCCACCCATAAGAAAGTAGAGTATATCATTACTCCAGAAATCCTTCTTTTTCTTAGAAATCCTGATTTCTAACACCAAAGATTAGATTCATATAATGTGTTGAACATTATAAAAATTGAATCAAATGTATTATTTGTGTCTGACTTTTTTCATTAAAAATTATGTTTCTGTGTTGTTCAGTTGCTCAGTCATGTCTGACTCTTTGCGACCCCATGGATTGCAGCTTGCCAGGCTTCCCTTTCCTTCACCATCTAGAGCTTGCTCAAACTCATTTCCACTGAGTCAATGATGCCATCCAACCGTCTCATCCTCTGTTGTCCCCTCCCGCTTTCAATCTTTCCCAGCATCAGGGTCTTTCCAGTGAGTCGGTTGTTTGCATCAGGTGGCCAAAGGATTGGAGCTTCAGCTTGAGCATCAGTCCTTCCAGTGAATATTCATGACTGATTTCCTTTAGGATGGACTGGTTTGATCTCCTTGCAGTCCAAGGGACTCTCAAGAGTCTTCTCCAACACCACAGTTCAAAAGCATCAATTCTTTGCAAGCCTTCTTTATGGTCCAATTCTCACATCCATATATGCATACTGGAAAAACCATAGCTTTGACTATATGCGCCTTTGTCAAGTGATGTTTCTGCTTTTTAATATGCTGTCTAGGTTTGTCATAGCTTTTCTTCCAAGAAGCAAGCATACTTTAATTTAGTGGCTGCAGTCACCATCTGCAGGGATTTTGGAGCCCAAGAATGTTTCTGAGATTCATCCATATTTCTGGTGGATCAGAGGTTAAAGCATCTGCCTGCAATGCAGGAGACCTGGGTTCGATCCCTGGGTCAGGAAGATCCCCTGGAGAAGGAAATGGCAACCCACTCTAGTATCTTTGTATGGAGAATCCCATGGACGGAGAAGCCTGGAGAGCTACAGTCCACGGGGTCGCAAAGAGTCAGACACAACTGAGCGACTTCACTTTAGTAGTCTGTTTTTATCTATATGTTATTCCAACAAAAGGATATATCAATTTATTTATCTTGTTGACAGACATTCTATTGTTTCTATGAATATAATTCCTCTGAATATTTGTAAACATGTTAGTGAATATTTGTATGAATAGCAAAGATATATAGCTATCATATAATTTATTGATGATATGGTGTGCATATTTTCAGTTTTAATGGATACCAGCAAGTGTTACAAAATGGATGTCCCAGTTTACATACTCAGCAACAATATACAGTAGTTCTGGTGACAGGACTTCTTATAAATACTGGATATTTTCAGAATTTTTAATGTTAGCCATTCTGCTAGGTGAGTACTTGTTTTTTTTTTCTCAATGCCTAACAACACTGATCAACTTTTTATATTTTAGGACATCGTTTGAGATTTACTTTTTGAATCAGGAAAGCCAGTTTTTTTTTTTTTTATTGAAGTATACTTGGTGTACAATATGACATAAATTAAAGGTGTACAATATGATTCAAAAATTTTTAAAGGTTACGCTCCATTTATAGTTATAAAATATTGGCTATATTCTTATAAAATATATCCTTGTAGATTATTTTATGCATAATAGTTTATACCTCTTCATTCCATACCCCTATATTACTCTTCCTCTTTCCCGTCTCCTTACAGTAATCTTGAAATTTGGTCTCTATATATGTGTCTGTTTCTTTTTTAGTATATTGATTAGTTTGTTTCATTTTCTATATTTCATGTATAAGTGATATCATAAAGTATTTGTTTTTCTCTGCCTGACATATCTCACTTAGCATAATACCCTCAAAGAAAATCCATGCTATTGAAAATAATGAAATTTCATTCTTTATTATGCTGCTGCTGCTAAGTTGCTTCAGTCGTGTCCGACTCTGTGTGACCCCATAGACGGCAGCCCACCAGGCTCCCCCGTCCCTGGGATTCTCCAGGCAAGAACACTGGAGTGGTCTTTATTATGATAAAATAACAAATTAGCTGTAAAAGTTCCTGTCTAAAAAGTTTTGAATACATGAGATGCATAAATTTCCCTAGCTCAGTAATACAGTATCCTTGGCAGATGCTGAGACAACCTTTACAGAAATATCTCTACTGTTTTGAGGCAGCTCATTTTATTTGGGCATAGTTCAAATTGTTATAATGCGATTTGTTATATATTGATTCAAAATATGCCTTCGTCGTGAAGACCCCAATATTGGTTTTTGAGCGAAATAGAATAAATTGACATACTTTCCCATCTGCCAAACCTTCGCATATGTGATTGGAACCATCCCTCTTGTGCCCTTTAAGCTCTGTGTCTGAAAGCTAAACCTACATTTCACAACAATTTCATATTTGTCTTTTGCTTGCTAGACAATTCACTGTTCTACATACATTTCTATGAGCATACCTGAATTCGTCCTTGACTTTTCAAATCTTGATGTCTAAAATTACACTTAGTTTTCCATATATCATCCTAAAATGATGAATTGCAACCTCTGTGGTCTATAAACTATTACATTTTCAAGGTTATATAAGTACTATAATTAATGGCAAGTAGCTCTGCTATCAAAGGAAAACTAATCTATAGACATATAAGTTATTATTTAATAAAGATCCGAGGACATAGTTCATTTTTATAATAAATAATACAACATCTAAGTGTATAGTGAATAAAACTGGTAACTGAAAGCACAAGTTGTTGGTGTTTGCACCCATATTTATTTTGCATTAAATACTTTTTATTATTTAAAAGATGTAGGCTATGGTTTAGTTATCTGACCTTATTTTATTCTTCTTTTCCTCGGAACTGGTTTCAATATATTTAACATAAACGAAAAATAGAAAGTTAAGTAAAGTTATTGGCATATGTGAGTGTAATGTGTGTAACTGAGATCTTATGTCAGTTGTTATTACTTTTACTATATGTTGAACTCATCTGTGGCAGGCTCTGGTCATTACATTCTATTTCATTCAGTCTTCACAACAGAATTATTGCCATTTTACCAGAGAAAACTGATGGAAGAGAGGATAAGTAACTTACTCAGAGTCACACTGAAAGTAATTTATAGAGCAAAATTAATCCAGATTTGTGAACCACCAATGCCCGTGCTGTGTCAGGCAAATTTTGCCCCCTGGCAAATGCACGTATTCATGTATTGTATTGTTTCCCTAGAGATGCCATAGCAAATACCACAGCAAGATTGTTGTGGTCATCTGTTATTGGATTTACAGTCCCTCTTATCCAGTATGACTTTAATTTTTCTCTATTACATGTATAAATACCTTGTTTCCAAATGAGGTCATATTCACAGGTATTGGGAATTAGAACTTCAGCGTGTCTTTAGGGTAGAAACAGTACAATGTACAACCTGTCTAGATAGAGGAAAATGTATTGATATAATGCTCATATACTCATTTGTATTTATATACAGTTAATCCCTGGTGGCTCAGTGGGTAAGAATTTGCCTGCAATGCAGGTGACATAGGACACAGGTTTGATCCCTCAGTTGGGAAGATCCCCTAGAGGAGGAAATGACAACCCACTCCAGTATTCTTGCCTGGAAAATCCCATGGACACAGGAGCCTTTGTGTCATAGGGTCACAAAGAGTTGGACATGACTGAGCATGTTAGTACACACACAGTTAACCCAGAACAGCAGGACAACTTGTAGGTACCAGATGCTTATGTTAAGTAAAAAATAGATTTTGATTATTAACATTCTAATTAATATATGTCTATGCAGTCCTTGTAAATGTATTGCAATTGCCAATGATAGGATGAACCCAAATTATTTCTCAGCTATTTGCAAGCACCAAAAGTTAAATATTAAATACTTACAATAATTGAATTATTACATTAGAAGCAACTACAATGTCTTCCCTAATTTAAACATAACTAAATTTTGACATAGCATTTATTATCATTTTTAAGGAAGTCCATTTCTTCATAGATAATTGCCCTTGAAGAGTGGTTTAAAATTCATGGCTTCCAATTGTCATTAAATGATTTTATGTGGGTGTAATATCTGCTTTCTTTAAATAAATCAACGTGAAAGAAGCCTTTGAAAACACAAATATGCATATGTGGATAAAAATGTGATCCATTTGCCACTGTAGATCTATAGCCGTTCATTTATTTTTTTCTCAAAAAGTGTTTTAATTGTGATCAAAATCACATAATCTAGAACCAACCATCTTCATGATTTTTAAGTGTACACAAGAATGTTAAATATATTCACAGATCTTTCAATTTTCTTCATCTTGCAAGGCTGAAGCTCTGTACCCATTGAAAAACTCCCCATTTCTTCCTTTCCCTAGTCCTTGGAAACCGCCATTCTACTTTATGTTTCTGAGTTTTACTACCATATAAGTGGTGCTATATGGTATTTGTCATTTTGTAACTAGCCTGTATCTCTTATCATGAAGTCTTCAAGGTACATTCATGCTGCAGCATGTGATAGAATTTCTTTCTTCTTTCAAGCTTAATAATAATTCAGTGTGTGTATATATTATATTTTCTTTATCCATTCATCTTTCAGTGAGCATTCATCTTTCATCTTTTAGATTGCTTCTACCTCTTGACTATTGTGAATAGTGTTTCCCTATCTGATATGTGCATATATATTACCTAAATTTTAATCTAAGGATTTTCTAAACCTTCCTATTGATTAAAATAATCCAACAGACCACTGTTATTCTCTGTCCTTTTGGGAATCTGCTTCCTCAACACAGTACATTTTGATGTTTACTTTTCCTCTTTCCCATATTGAAGAAGAGCTAAACTTCGCTTCTGTAACTTAAAAGCTTGGTATATAGACATTTCCATAAAAATTTAAAAGTATAATAGGACTGCATATGCAAAAACAAAAATCTGTTTATCAACCAGGCACTTACCTTGTCAAAAATGTGTAGAAACCTTTACTGATCCAATCAATATTTAGCGTATGTTTATTGAAGGCCTACTATGGATTAGATTCTATCTATTCTTTAGAAATAAAACAATGAATAAATCAGAAAAAAAAAGTGAGTATAAATCATGGTGATGATGGTATGTTTATTTGTATAGGACAGTGAGAAAAACTTGCTAATGAGAAAAATAAAGTAGTGAGCATAATTTTATGTGCGATAGGTTGGAAATGTTTAACTGAGGTAACTATTGAGTAAAGATGTAAAGGAGGCCAAGGAGTAAACCTTGTGGCGATCTAAAAGAAGAGTGTTCCAGGTGTGAAAGCAGCAAGTGCAAGGGCCCTCTAGTAAGAAAAGTCTAGTGAGGAGGACAGTTCAGGTGCTCAGTCGTGTCTGACCCTGTGACCCCATGGAGTGCAGCACACCAGGCCTCCCTGTCCAACACCAACTCCCGGAGTTTACTCAAACTCATGTTCATTGAGTTGGTCATGCCATCCAACCTCACTGCTATCAACCAGTGAGGAAGACACTGTGATTCAAAAGATGGGATGGGAAGAGAATAAAAAAGGTTGAGAGTGAGACACAAATTAAGTCAGGAGGTCATGGGACTTGTATTTCATTTTAAAGACCTTAAGTTTTACCTTGAGAGAAATGGGAAAACATTGTGAGCTTGTTAGCAGAGTAGTGACACTCTCTGCCATGTGCTTTCACAAAATCCCTCTGGTTACTGTATTGATTGTTTAGTAACTCACTTATTCCCAACTCTTTTGCGACCCCATGGACAGGCTCTCTGTCCATGGGATTTCCCAGCCAAGAATACTGGAGTGGGTTGCCATTTCCTCCTCCAGGGGACCCTCTTGACCCAGGGATTGAACCCACATCTCTGCATTTCCTGCATTGTAGGTGCATTAATTACCACTGAGCCACTGGAGCCACCTTAAAGGATGATCAGTCTAAACTAATGATATGTGGATTTTTATCTTTTTAATGAAAAAAGGAAACATTTTGATATATGAAAATAGTCCAATATAATACTTTCTGCTGGAGGAATTTCAACATAGATCACCGAATATGTTTTACATGCCCACTTTATGTAAGGATTGATCAAAACTTTTGGGGCTACTAGGTAAATGCCATCATCTTCCTTCAAGAAACTCATAATTTAACTGTAATAAAAATTCATTTTGATAATGAAAGTAAAAATAAGTATTATAAGAATTTGGAAGAAGAAACATTTAATTTAGATTGTGGCAGTCTGGGTTATCTTCATAGATGGAAATACATTTGACTTGGGTCTTGAAGGAATAATAGAAAACTGGCAAGTTAAAAAGGCACAGAGATAGTATTCCAAAACAAGGCACAAAAATGCCTGCACTGTAGGTACTAAAAATGTACAAATAATGTAATCATGAGTGTCTTTGTTTAAAGGGAAAATATCTCACTTTTACCCAATCACCCTTCCACCCTCCCCAATATATTTTATGGTCTTTCTACTTTTAAAGGATTTCCAACATACCACTATGTTCATTGGAAGGACTGATGCTGAGGCTGTAACTCCAATACTTTGGCCACCTCATGCGAAGAGTTGACTCATTGGAAAAGACCCTGATGCTGGGAAGATTGGGGGCAGGAGGAGAAGGGGATGACAGAGGATGAAATGGCTGGATGGGATCACCAACTCAATGCACATGAGTTTGGGTGAACTCTGGGAGTTAGTGATGGACGGGAAGCCTGGTGTGCCGCGATTCATGGGGTTGCAAAGAGTCAGATACTATTGAATGACAGAACTGAACTGAAATGTGTTATTTGCTTCTTGTGGAAAAACTCAGGCTTCCCTGTAAGCAACATATTTGCCTTTCTACTGATACATATTGACCCGCCTCTTGAGAAACCTGTATGCAGGTCTGGAAGCAACAGTTAGAACTGGACATGGAACGACAGATTGGTTCCGATAGGAAAGGGAGTACATCAAGGTTGTATAATGTCACCCTGCTTATTCAATTTATATGCAGAGTACATCATGGGAAAAGTGGGGCTGGAGGAAGCACAAGCTGGAATCAAGATTGCTGGGAGAAATATCAGTAACCTCAGATATGCAGATGACACCACCCTTATGGCAGAAAGGGAAGAAAAACTAAAGAGCCTCTTGATGAAAGTGAAAGAGGAGAGTGAAAAAGTTGGCTTAAAGCTCAACATTCAGAAAACTAAGATCAGGGCATCCAGTCCCATCACTTCATGGCAAATAGATGGGGAAGCAATGGAAATAGTGGCTGACTTTATTTTGGGGGGCTCCAAAATCACTGCAGATGGTGACTGCAGCCATGGATGAAATTAAAAGACCCTTGCTCCTTGGAAGGAAAGTTATGACCAGCCTAGATAGCGTATTAAAAAGCAGAGGCATTACTTTGTCAACAAGTGTCCGTCCGGTCAAGGCTATGGTTTTCCAGTGATCATGTATGGATGTGAGAGTTGGACTATAAAGAAAGCTGAGTGACAAAGAATTGATGCTTTGAACTGTGGTGTTGGAGAAGACTCTTGAGAGTCCCTTGAACTGCAAGGAGGTCCAACCAGTCCATCCTAAAGGAGATCAGTCCTGGGTTTTCATTGAAAGGACTGATGTTGAAGCTGAAACTCCAATACTTGGCCACCTGATGCAAAGAGCCAACTCACTGGAAAAGACCCTGATGCTGGGAAAGATTGAGGGCAGGAGGAGAAGGGGACAACAGAGGATGAGATGGTTGGATGGCATCACTGGTTCAATGGACATGGGTTTGGGTGAACTCCGGGAGTTGGTGATGAACAGGGAGGACTGGCGTGCTGTGATTCACAGGGTCGCAAAGAGTCTGACACGATTGAGTGACTGAACTGAACTGAATTGAGACATAGGAGATATAGAAAGAGGAAAAAGTGTCTGGGCTGATGAAGAACAAGGATTTGTTTTTACATTTCCTTTTCCTCTTCCTTTTTTCACATTTCACTTTTCCTTTTCCTTTTACTTCCTCTATTCTTTCTTTCGCTTACTTTCTTTGTCTATACTATTTTGTCTGACTGTCTTTGCTCACCCCAGAATTTATTCCATGACCCAAATATAATACATAAATGTATGTTATTGTTTATGTTTATAAATGACTTCATTCTATTTTAACATAGTAATATTTTATAAATTATCAAAAAAAACCCACATTGTTAGTGTTCCCATTAATTTTGTTTCCTGTGATTTAGTAGTCCTGGGCAGGAAAAATTTTCCCAACTTAATTATTAATATATTACAGGTTATATGATACTTAGCTGAATGTAGTTCATTTTTAAGATATGATTTAAGTTATAGTATGCTCCTTTCTTGTTTTAATGATTTTTGCTAGGAATTAATGAAAACACTGTGAATTTCCTTTACATTTATTACACAGCAGCTCTTGAGTATATAATGTGAATTTCAAGAGATGGTTTGTTCATTTAGTGACTTTTGGAAATAGGTGTTCTATTTTTAAATTTACCGTTTAGGAGAAAAATACCCAAGGAAGATTTGAGATTATTTCTAGTTATGAAGAGAGATTGTTTAGGGATGACATTTGCACTTGAGAGCTGCTGCAGAAATGGGTTCATCTAGTTAACCTTCATCCGAATTGCCATCCTCTACTTTATCCTATGAAACAACTGGTGAAGAGAAAATGTTAATTAGGAAGCTTTTCAAGATTAATTTTTTTCATTTTCAGAAAGTGAAGTGTTTGCCACTTTCCATGTTAAATAAGGTTCCTCGCTTGGCAACATAGGCTTTGCTGCAGTAATTGTGTGCTCCCAGCAAATACTTGATGGTGGAAAAGACAAGTGCAAAAAGCAATTTTTGCAATAGCCAACCAGAACAGCCTGTTCTGTTCCCAATAAATTAATGGATTTAACCTTGCAGCTGTAGCGGTGTTATTATGCAAATATTCTCTGAGTATTATGAAAGCCACTGATTCTCTATAGAGAAAGTTGTTTCTTTCTTCCTGAAAATTCAAATGACTAGATAATTGACACATTGTATAACCATGTTAAATGAAGAAAAAAAAATATTTTCAGTAAATCAACTGAGTTTCATTTTATGTTCCAATGTTTTCAACGATTTACTGAGGCTTTTACTTAGAACAATATTATTTAGCACAGTAAATTCAAGTGTCCACAGACAACCTCCTAGAAAAAGAAGGAATGAAAAATATTATATGACACTTTGCTTTGTATTTTGCTGATTTTAATTCATGCAGAAATTAAAATTTGCCTTAATATTATTCAAGTGCAGTGGTCTGGTCATGCTGAATGTCTTCAAAGCATTGTATTGAATATTTGCATTCTGATTAATGATGGGCTAGAGAATTGTGCCCTAATTATTTGATCAAGTTGATAGCCACTTTGATTTTTAAAGCTGATCTTAGATTTATGCCACATAAAAGACACTTAGAGTTGAAAGTTCACTCTGAGTAATTGACCAGTTGTGAAGATCACTCAAAGTGCTCTTCACTGGACTGAAGTTTCATGGTTAATGAAATCTTTGATGATGTAAAAATATTTAAAAAGAGAAAGTGTTAGAGTGGGAACAGTGGTGGCTTCATTGTGATAAGGCTCTAGTCATTTGATGGGGAAAGGATGAACTTGGGGATTGTTTCAACATTTCATATGATCAATTTGCATATAAAATTTTTGGTTTTGTATAGCCAGTGTTCACACTATGTGAACTTTATATTATTAGGTCATATAAAATCAGTTTTTAAAAAGTATACCTCGAAGTGTTTTGTAAACCATTATAGACATATATGCAGATAAGATTATAATTGCAGCTATACAATTTAAAGACTAGTACATTTCAATTCTGAAGTCCTACCTTTTTGTACTTTTTAAAATTTTAACCTATTACAGATTTCTCCTTTGTATATAAATAACAATGCCAGAGAGTATGTTAAATGAGACAGTATATGTAGAAGAGCCTTGTAAACTTTAACTTTCAGGATAGATATTTTATTATTCTTTAATGATGTTAATCTATATTTGTTTTTATCTTTCAGTAAATTACTCACAAGTCAGCATTTCACCTCAAGTTACTAATTCTTATATTTGTATTCCAAACAAAATATTTTAAAATTTTTATATCACAGTTTTAAGTGTATCAAGTAGTAAGTCATTATAGAAAAGTATTTGTAAAAGCTAACAATCATATTTAATAAGTATAACACTGCCATTGCTTTTAAAGACTCTGTTATATATAACCAGATTCACCAAAATTCTGGATTTTTGATACATTTGTCATGTATGCATTTTCTAGCATCCATTCTTTATTCCTTCCCTATGTTTTTATAATACCTTTGTACTCACTATTGAACTTTTATCTATGGAAATGTTTCTCTTCTATCATATCTTTCTGTCTTCCCCTAGTTCTGCAGAGACTATCTTGCAATAGCATTTGTGATTTCTTTGCTTTTAACCTTCATGATTTGACATATGTGTTTGTGTCCTTGAATGATACATTGTTTAGATTTGCATGGTTTTGAATTTTATGATTCAGTGCTGAATTTACTCCTGAAACTTTTAAAACTCAACATTGTATTATTTTGTCATTCATATCATAGTCTTAATGTAATTAATATATTAATGCATCATGTTATACATACTAATTCATGTTATTAATTTTCACAGCTGCATTACTTTTGAATATATATAAATATATTCAAAATGAGTTATCTTTTGTATATACTTTTTTTAAATTAATTTTTATGTTTTTAGTTTGTTTTGCTTTACAATACTGTATTCGTTTTGCTACACATCGACATGGATCAGCCACGAGTGTACATGAACTCCCAATCCCGACCCCCACCTCCCCCCTTCCGCCCCACACCCTCTCTCTGGATTATCCCCGTGCATCAGTCCCAAGCATCCTGCATCCTGCATCACACCTGGACTGGCGATTCGTTTTACTTATGATATCACACATGTTACACTGCCACTCTGCCAACCCATCCCACCCTCTTCCTCTCCTACAGAGTCCCTTTTGAATATATGTCACTATATTCAAAATGATTATATATATCATGAATATATTTTTATTGATTTAGATTTTCTCCTGTTAACATTTGGTTGCTTATTTTATATGTGTGTGTGTATATACATATATATTTCTTTTCTTTTTTATTTCTAATGTAGATAGTGCTTATTTACAGTCTGTGTGTTCTGTATGCTCAGTTGCTCAGTCGTGTCCAACTCTTTGCAACCCCACGGACTGTAGCCTACCAGGCTCTTCTGTATATAGGATGTTCCAGTCAAGAATACTGGAGTGGGTTGCCATTTCCTCCTCCAGGGCATCTTTCTGTCCCAGGGATCGAACTCAGGTCTCTTGCATCTCCTGCATTGGCAGGCAGATTCTTTACCACTGTCCCAACGTTTTATGCTTATATACAGTCAATTCTCATTATTTATGGCTGTTATGTTTTATAAAGTTGACTAGAACACTTAATTAGCCAATACTAAATCATTGCCTGGAAAAATACAAGGTTAAGTTCCTAGGAATCTCTGGTCACATTTTCCTTAAATGATCAGTATATAGCCTTAAGTGTATTTCTGCTTAAACATAACTTCAGTTCAGTCAGTTCAGTTACTCAGTTGTGTCCGACTCTTTGCGACCCCATGAATCCCAGAACGCCAAGCCTCCCTGTCCATCACCACTCCTGGAGTTCACCCAAACCCACTCCCATGGAGTCAGTGACCCATTCAGCCATCTCATCCTCTGTCGTCCCCTTCTCCTCCTGCCCCCAGTTCCTCCCAGCATCACAGTCTTTTCCAATGAGTCAACTCTTTGCATGAGGTGGCCAAAGTACTGGAGCTTCAGCTTCAGCATCATTCCTTCCAAAGAAATCCCAGGGCCAGTCTCCTTCAGAATGGACTGGTTGGATCTCTTTGCAGTCCAAGGGACTCTCAAGAGTCTTCTCCAACACCACAGTTCAAAAGCATCAATTCTTCTGCGCTCAGCCTTCTTTATAGTCCAACTCTCACATCCATACATGACTACTGGAAAAACCATAGCCTTGACTAGATGGACCTTAGTCGGCAAAGTAATATCTCTGCTTTTGAATATGCTATCTAGGTTGGTCATAACTTTTCTTCCAAGGAGTAAGCGTCTTTTAATTTCATGGCTGCAGTCACCATCTGCAGTGATTTTGGAGCCCAGAAAAATAAAGTCTGACACTGTTTCTACTGTTTCCCCATCTATTTCCCATGAAGTGATGGGACTGGATGCCATGATCTTCGTTTTCTGAATGTTGAGCTTTAAGCCAACTTTTTCACTCTCCTCTTTCACTTTCATCAAGAGGCTGTTTAGTTCCTCTTCACTTTCTGCCATAAGGGTGGTGTCATCTGCATATCTGAGGTTATTGATATTTCTCCCAGCAATCTTGATTCCAGCTTGTGTTTCTTCCAGTCCAGGGTTTCTCATGATGTATTCCGCAAATAAGTTAAATAAGCAGAGTGACAATATACAGTCTTGACATACTCCTTTTCCTATTTGGAACCAGTCTGTTGTTCCATGTCCAGTTCTAACTGTTGCTTCCTGACCTGCATATAGATTTCTCAAGAGGCAGGTTAGGTGGTCTGGTATTTTCATCTCCTGCAGAATTTTCCACAGTTTATTGTGATCCACACAGTCAAAGGCTTTGGCATAGTCAATAAGGCAGAAATAGATGTTTTTCTGAAACTCTCTTGCTTTTTTGATGATCCAGCAGATGTTGGCAATTGATCTCTGGTTCCTCTGCCTTTTCTAAAACCAGCTTGAACATCAGGGAGTTCACAGTTCACATATTGCTGAAGCCTGGCTTGGAGAATTTTGAGCATTACTTTACTAGCATGTGAGATGAGTGCAATCGTGTGGTAGTTTGAGCATTCTTTGCCATTGCCTTTCTTTGGGATTGGAATAAAAACTGATCTTTTCCAGTCCTGTGATTCATTAACATTGAACTCATGGCCAACAGTACTGTAACTCATGACTTATTTCTAACAGATGTATTTTGTCCATAAGCCATATCACAGCTTCTTGTACTACACTTGGGGGCCATTATAGAAAGCAAAACAAAACAAGAAGCACAGAAATGCAAAGTGTGTAGCACTAAATAGACCAGAGAAAGGACACATGTTTATAGTATGGGAGTTTTCTGTCTTAGCTGGGAGTAGGAGTGGAGGTGCATGTAGGATGGCATAAACTTTTGCCACTCTGTGCATGCACTTATCTTTTAATAACAACAAAGACACAGCAGGATACAAATAAATTTTAAAGAGTAACTGAATTCACAGACACAAAATTCATGAATAAAGAGGATAGATCATATATGTTTTACTGAAGTGGTCTTCTCAAATACTAGCTTGGTAAAAGTCAGATTCCTGAGCCCGGACCCCAAGATTCTGATTTAGTAATCTGGGATGGGGTCTGATATTTTGGATTGCTAACTAGTTTTAGGGTGATGCTAATGATGTCAATTCTTGGAACACACTTCTCATTGCTCTTTCTTAGTGATCAGGTATAACAACTCTCTAAGGAATATGCCTTCCTGAAGTTGCCTTTCAAAATGAGGAGGTCCAAGATATGAAGTTAAACTATCAAAATTTTAATGAATGTTTGTTTTTTAGGTTGTGGTTAATACAATCACCACACAAACACACAAAATATATTATAACAGTGGAAAATAAGAGAAAGGATTATTATTTGCAGATGATTCAATCAGAGATTTGGAAAATTAATAATTGGTTAAAACACATCAATGATAAAGTAAATAGATTCAAGGGAAAATATTTATATATTAAACCTATTTTTTTACCATCATGAAATATTAAAACGAAATAAAAAATCTTTTTCATAATAATGAAACAAGTTTTAAAACAGTTAAAAACATTTTACTGTTTTACACAAATGGTCCAGAATCACAAAGTTGACTTTATAATATTATTAAAGAATATAATTTTTTAAAATAATTATAGACACTTAATTGCTGTGAAAACATTCTATATTTCTAAATGGAGTGATTTAACACACTCTAGAACCAGTCCCAAATTCTTAAGGTTGCATATCATCCTATTGCTGAGTGTTTAAGAAAATCTTGGGAGTAGGAGAGATCAAGATGGCAGAGTAGGAGGACACTGGGGACTCACCTCCCCTCCTGAAAAACATCAAAAGTATAACTATGTATAAAGTGACTCTTGCCGAAATCAACCTGGTGCCAGCAGAGCTCTTCAAAAACAGGTCTGTAGAGAAAGACTCACATGGACTCTTGTAGGAAGGGAAGAGAAGCAGTCTGGTTAGGACCCACATCCCTAGTAGAGGACAGAGAGAGGAGAGACATATCCCTAGCTTGGAGATCCTTCCTGAAGAGTGATGAGTTTGAGCTAGATATCAGACATCACAAATCTGGGGTCCCACATGGACCTGGGGAGATGAGTCCTCTTCGTTGGTTTAAAAACCAATAAGAATTACCATAGGGCTATAAGAAAACCAGACTTTTCTTTTTTCTACCTGATTCTGGCTCTAGTCCTTCAAACTCCATCCATACTCCCACCAAGGTAGACACAGCAGCCCCCTAAGGAAGACACAGCCCATGTTACTTAAGATCTAGTTCTCCCACCAAAACCACCAACATGCACAGATTGCATAGAAAAGCTCTCATACGAGAACTTGCTTTCAAAGCTGGGTAATTAGGTTACTATTTCTCCTAATGTCCTCAGCTCAGTTCAGTCACTCAGTCACGTCTGACTCTTTGCGACCCCATGAATCGCAGCACGCCAGGCCTCCCGTCCATCAACAACTCCTGGAGTTCAGTCAGATTCACGTCCATTGAATCAGTGATGCCATCCAGCCATCTCATCTTCTGTCATCCCCTTCTCCTCTTGCCCCAATCCCTCCCAGCATCACAGTCTTTTCCAATGAGTCAACTCTTTGCATGAGGTGGCCAAAGTACTGGAGCTTCAGCTTTAGCATCATTCCTTCCAAAGAAATCCCAGGGCCAGTCTCCTTCAGAATGGACTGGTTGGATCTCTTTGCAGTCCAAGGGACCCTCAAGAGTCTTCTCCAACACCACAGTTCAAAAGCATCAATTCTTTGGCACTCAGTCTCCTTCACAGTCCAACTCTCACATCCATGCATGACCACTGGAAAAACCATAGCCTTGACTAGACAGACCTTTGTTGACAAAGTAATGGCTCTGCTTTTGAATAGGCTATCTAGGTTGGCCATAACTTTCCTTTCAAGGAGTAAGCGTCTTAATTTCATGGCTGCAGTCACCACCTGCAGTGATTTTGGAGCCCCCCCCCCAAATAAAGTCTGACACTGTTTCCACTGTATCCCCATCTATTGGCCATGAAGTCATGGGACCAGATGCCATGATCTTCGTTTTCTGAATGCTGAGCTTTAAGCCAACTTTTTCACTCTCCTCTTTCACTTTCATCAAGAGGCTTTATAGTTCCTCTTCACTTTCTGCCATAAGGGTGGTGTCATCTGCATATCTGAGGTTATTGATATTTCTCCCAGCAATCTTGATTCCTGCTTGTGTTTCTTCCAGTCCAGGGTTTCTCATGATGTATTCTGCATAGAAGTTAAATAAGCAGGGTGACAATATAAAGTCTTGACGTACTCCTTTTCCTATTTGGAACCAGTCTGTTGTTCCATGTCCAGTTCTAACTGTTGCGTCCTGACCTGCATACAGATTTCTCAAGAGGTAAGGTGGTCTGGTATTCCCATCTCTCTCAGAATTTTCCACAGTTTGTTGTGATCCACAGTCAAAGTCTTTGGCATAGTCAATAAAGAAGAAATAGATGTTTTCTGAAACTCTCCTGCTTTTTCCATGATCCAGCAGATGTTGGCAATTTGATCTCTAGTTCCTCTGCCTTTTCTAAAACCAGCTTGAACATCAGGAAGTTCATGGTTCATGTATTGCTGAAGCCTGGCTTGGAGAATTTTGAGCATTACTTCACTAGCATGTGAGATGAGTGCAATTGTGCTGTAGTTTGAGCATTCTTTGCCATTGCCTTTCTTTGGGATTG
This sequence comes from Aepyceros melampus, assembly GCA_006408695.1. Classification (NCBI taxonomy): domain Eukaryota; kingdom Metazoa; phylum Chordata; class Mammalia; order Artiodactyla; family Bovidae; genus Aepyceros; species Aepyceros melampus. Next base: position 135,303 of record SJXQ01000312.1, on the reverse strand, counting down.
TAATGAAAACTGACCTTTTCCAGTCCTGTGGCCACTGCTGAGTGTTCCAAATTTGCTGGCATATTGAGTGCAGGACTTTCACAGCATCATCTTTCAGGATTTGAAATAGCTCCACTGGAATTCCATCACCTCCACTAGCTTTGTTCATAGTGATGCTTTCTAAGGCCCACTTGATTTCACATTCCAGGATGTCTGGCTCTAGATGAGTGATCACACCATCGTGATTATCTGTTCATGAAGATCTTTTTTGTACAGTTCTTCTGTGTATTCTTGCCACTTCTTCTTACAGATAATGAAAGTCAAAGTGAGAAGACAGAGAAATATGTTTGACGCAAAAGAACTAAAGAAAAACCCCAATGAAAGAGATAAATAATTTACCTGATAATGAGTTGAAAGTAATAGTAATAAGAATGCTAACTGAACTGTGGAAAAAAAGAGATGAATTCAGTGAGAATTTTAACAAACAACTAGAAAATATAAAAAAGAACCAGTCAGAGCTGATGTATACAAAAACTGAAATAAAAAAATACACTACAGGAAATGAAAAGTAGTTTAAGAGATACAGAAAAATATGTAAACAATCTGGAAGATAGAATACTAGAAATCACCCAATTGGACCAGCGAAAAGAAAAACAGGTATTAAAAAATGAGAACAGATTAAGGAACTTTGGTAAAACATCAAACATTCTAACATTTGCATTTATAGGGTACCAGAAGGAGAAGAGATTTAAAAAAATAAGACAAAGCAAAAGTAGAAGTAGATGTTTTTCTGGAATTTTCTTGCTTTTTTGATGATCCACAGATGTTGGCAATTTGATTTCTGGTTTCTCTGCCTTCTCTAAATCCAACTTGAATATCAGGAAGCTCATGGTTCATGTATAGTTGAAGCCTGGCTTGGAGAATTTTGAGCATTCCTTTGCTAGCGTGTGAGATGAGTCCAATTGTGCAGTAGTTTGAGCATTCTTTGGCATTGCCTTTCTTTGGGATTGGAGTGAAAACTGATCTTTTCCAGTCCTGTGGTGACTGCTGAGTTTTCCAAACTGCTGGCATATTGAGTGCAGCACTTTCACAGCATCATCTTTTACGATTTGAAATAGCTAAACTGGAATTCCATCACCTCCACTAGCTTTGTTCATAGTCATGCTCCTAAGGCTCACTTGACTTCACATTCCAGGATGTCTGGCTCTAGGTGAGTGATCACATCATCGTGGTTATCTGCGTCATGAAGATCTTTTTTTGTATAGTTCTTCCATGTATTCTTGCCAGCTCTTCTTAATATCTTCTGCTTCTCTTAGGTCCAGACCCTTTCTGTCTTTTATTTTGTCTAATTTTGCATGAAATGTTCCCTTGGTATCTCTAATTTTCTTGAAGAGATCTTTCCCATTGTACTGTTTTCCTCTATTTCTTTGCATTGGTCATTTTGGATCATTGAGGAAGGCTTTCTTATCTCTCTTTGCTATTCTTTGGAAGTCTACATTCAGATGGGTATATCTTTCCTTTCTCCCTTGTCTTTAGCTTCTCTTCTTTTCTGTTATTTGTAAGGCCTCCTCAGGCAACTATTTTGCCCTTTCACATTTCTTTTTCTTGGGGATGGTCTTGATCCCTGACTCCTGTACAATATCATGAACCTCTGTCCATATTTCATCAGGTACTCTGTCTATCAGATCTAATCCCTTCAATCTATTTGTCACTTCCACTGTATAATAAAAAGGGATTTGATTTAGGTCATACCTGAATGGTCTAGTGGTTTTCGCTACTTTGTTCAATTTAAGTCTGAATTTTACAATAAAGTTTTCATGATCTGAGCCACAGTCAGCTCCAGTCTTGTTTTTGCTGACTGTATAGAACTTCTCCATCTTTGGCTACAAAGAACATAATCAGTCTGATTTTGGTATTGACCATCTGGTGATGTCCATGTGTAGAGTCATCTCTTGTGTTGTTGGAAGAGAGTGTTTGCTCTGACCAGTGCGTTCTCTTGGAAAAACTCTGTTATCTTTTGCTGCCCTGCTTCATTTTGTATGTGTGTGTATATATATATATATGTGTGTGTGTGTGTGTGTGTGTGTGTGTGTGTGTGTTATCTGTGTCATGAAGATGATGCAGATGTGTGTATATATATATATATATATATTCTTTTGTATTCTTTTCCATCATAGGTTATTATAAGCTATTAAATGTAGTTCCCTGTGCTATAAAACAGGTCCTTATTGTTTGCCTACTTACTTTGTTATTTACAAGATGAAGAGTGACTCTTTGTTCAACCTTTACAGTTTTAATGTAATTCTTATTAAAACACCATGAGTTTCTCAGAATTAGACCAAGTCATCCTAAAATCTGTGTCAAACCACAGAAGATCCTGAATAGGCAAAGCAGTAGGGAGAAAAAAGAATAAAGCTAGAGGTATTATACTCCTTAACTTTAGGCTATACTACAAAGCTATAATAATCAAAACATAAGGATTGTGGAACAAAAGCAGACACCTAAATCAGGGAACAGTACAGAGAGCCGGGAAATAAATCTATGCAAATATAGTCAATTAATCCATGACACATGTATGGATGTGAGAGTTGGACTGTGAAGAAGGCTGAGCGCCGAAGAATTGATGCTTTTGAACTGTGGTGTTGGAGAAGACTCTTGAGGGTCCCTTGGACTGCAAGGAGATCCAACCAGTCCATTCTGAAGGAGATCAACCCTGGGATTTCTTTGGAAGGAATGATGCTGAAGCTGCAGCTCCAGTACTTTGGCCACCTCATGCGAAGAGTTGACTCATTGGAAAAGACTGTGATGCTGGGAGGGATTGGGGGCAGGAGGAGAAGGGGACAACCGAGGATGAGATGGCTGGTGGCATCACCGACTCGATGGATGTGAGTCTGAGTGAACTCCGGGAGTTGGTGATGGACAAGGAGGCCTGGAGTGCTGCGATTCATGGGGTCGCAAAGAGTCAGACATGACTGAGCGACTGAACTGAATTGAATCTATGACAAAGTAGGCAAAAATAAAAATGAGGAAAAGACAGTCTCTTCAATAAGTAGTGGTGGGGAAACTGGAAGTAACATATAAAGAAAAAAAATAGAACACTTTCTCACACCATATACAAAAGTAAACTCAAAGTTGATTAAAGGTCAAATGTAAAACTGGAAACCATAAAATGTCTTGAAGAAAATGTAAGCAATATACTTACATAAGTCTGAGCAATTACCTTTTTGAATCTCTCATCTCTGATAAGGGAAACAAAGGCAAAAATAAAAGCAAAAATCAGCAAAAGCTTTTCATAGCAAAAGAAACCAACACAATGAAAAGATAAACTTGAGTGAGAATATATTTGCATATGATATAGCTGATAAAGTGTTACTATCTAAAAAGTATAAAAAGATCATGCAATTCAGTATAAGAGAAGCAACTTGATTAAAAAATTGTCAGAAAACCTCAATAGACATTTTTTCAAAGAAGACAGAACATTAAAAGATGCTGCCTGGGGAGCTGCAGTCCATAGTGTCACAAAGAGTCAGACACAATCAAGTGTCTAAACAACAAAAATGTCATAACTGTACATCAGTGAAATGCAAACTGAAATCACAGTGAGATATCACCTTACATCTCTCAGAATGGCTCTTATTAAAAAGACAACAAATAATAAATGTTGATATGATGAGGAGAAAAGAGACCCTCATGCACTGTTAGTGGGAATGTAAATCAGTAGAGCGACTATGGAGAACACTATGGAGTTTCCTCAAAATTTAAAAGTAGAACTACTATATGATCTAGCAAATCTATTCCTGCATATATATATGAAGAAAATGAAAACACTAATTAGAAAAGATACATGCACCCCAGCATTCATAGCAACACTATTTATACTACCCAGAGGTTCAATTGAGTTCAGTTCAGTCAGTCATGTCCGGCTCTTTGTGACCCCATGGACTGCAGCACGTCAGGCTTCCCTGTCCATCTCCAACTCTCAAACCTTGTCCATCAAGTCAGTGATGCTATCCAACTGTCTCATCCTCAATCGACCGCTTATTCTCCTGCCTTCAATCTTTCCCAGCATCAGGGTCTTTTCCAATGAGTCAGTTCTTTGCATCAGGTGGCTAAAGTATTTGAGTTTCAGCTTCAGCATCAGTCCTTCCATTGAATATTCAGGACTGATTTCCATTGAGATGGACTGGTTGGATCTCCCTGCAGTCCAAGGGACTCTCAAGAGTCTTTTCCAACACCACAGCTCAAAAGCATCAATTCCTCGGCATTCAGTTTTCTTTATAGTCCAACTCTCACATCCATACATCACTACTGGAAAACCATAGCTTTGACTAGATGGACCTTTGTTAACAAAATAATGTCTCTGCTTTTGAATATGCTGTCTTGGTTGGTCATAACTTTTCTTCCAAGGGACAAATGTCTTTTAATTTCATGGCTGCAGTCACCATCTGCCGTGATTTTGGAGTCTCCAAAAATAAAGTCTCCTATTGTTTCCATTGTTTCCCCATCTATATGCCATGAAGTGATGGGAAGATGCCATGAAGTGATGGGAAGATGCCATGAAGTGATGGGAAGATGCCATGATCTTAATTTTCTGAATGTGGAGTTTTAAGCCAACTTTTTCACTCTCCTCTTTCATCAAGAGGCTCTTTAGTTCTTTTTTTGCTTTCTGCCATAAGGGTGCTGTCATCTGCATATCTGAGGTTATGTTACTTCTCCTGGCAATCTTGATTTGAGCTTGTGCTTCATCCAGCCTGCCATTTTTCATGATGTACTCTGCATATAAATTAAATAAGCAGGGTGACAATATACAGCCTTGATGTACTCCTTTCCCAAATTGGAACCAGTCTGTTTTTCCATGTCTGGTTGTAACTGTTGTTTCTTGACCTACATACACATTTCTCAGGAGGAGATAAGGTGTTCCGGTATTCCCATCTTTTGAAGAATTTTCCACAGTTTGTTGCAATGTGCCACGATGCAGATAAAACTGAAATGTTCATAAACATATGAATGGATAAATAAGCTGTGGGATTATATATATACATATATATAATGTATATATATAATATAATGTGTGTATATATATAATGGAATATTACTCAGCCATAAAAAGAAATGAAATTTTGCCATTTGGAACAACATGGGTGTTCCTGGAGAGATTTATGCTTAGTGAGGTAAGTCAAACAGAGAAATAAAAATATAAGTGAAGTATATATTAACTTATATGTGAAATCTAAAAAATAAAACAAATGACTGTAACATATCAAAAACAGATTATTAGATACAAAGAACAAATTCCTGGTTACCAGTTCAGAGATAGGTGGAGGGAGTGAAAAGATAGAGGATGGTAATTAAGTTACAAACTACTAGGTATAAAATAAGTAAGATACAAGGATATAATGTATAGCACAGCAAACTTAACAAGTTTTTATAATAACTTTAAATTAAATATAATTTATAAAAATATCAAATATTATGTTGTGTGAAAGTCACTCAGTCTTGTCTGACTCTTTGCGACCCAATGGACTATACAGTCCATGGAATTCTCCAGGCCAGAATACTAGAGTGGGTAGCCTTTCCCTTCTCCAGGGGATCTTCCCAACCCAGGGGATCAAACCCAAGTCTCTTGCATTTCATGTGAATTCTTTACCAACTGAGCCACCAGGGAAGCCCAATATGTTGTATACTGAATCTAATATTACATTGTAAATCAACTATTTGCCTATTTTTTGTTTATTTGCTAACTCGTGTCTAACTCTTTGCAACCCCATGGACTGCAGCATTTCCTTCTCCAGGGGATGTTCCCAACCCAGGGACCGAACCCAGCTCTCCCGCATTGCAGGCAGACGCTTTAACCTCTGAGCCACCAGTGAAGCCCTAACTTCCTGGGCAAACTGTAAAATAGACATAAGCAGATTGGGCAAAGAGCACTTTAGATTAATGCTCCTTTTATACAAGACAGAATGATTTCCACTGACTAAGGGTGTACACTTACCTGGCCTCCTTGTTCCTCTCTGTCTCCTGGAGTTTGCCCAAGTTCATGTCCATTGAGTCTGTGAGGCTATCTAACTATCTCACCCTCTGCTGCCTTCTTTTCCTTTTGCCTTCCATCTTTCCTAGCATCAAGGTCTTTTCCAATGAGTCAGCTATACTTTAATAAAAATATCTTAACAAAAAAGGCATGGGGGCATACAGTGCACTGTTTGCATTTGTTACGTAAAGGTGGTGGGACAGGAATTGGTATGGAGCGCTATGGAATTGCTATGCTTTATACATCTTTATTGGGTTGTTTCAATAAGCTTTTTACTTTAGTCAAAATGTAGTAGAAATTTTTTGTAAGTATATATGAACTGCACTCATTGTGCTTATTCTTTATTTACTAGTTAGATTGAGAAGTTCGCCTGACCTGCCTTATCCTCAATTTCTATATACTTAAAGTGTAGATGATAATGATTATTCCCTTCATGTGGTTGATGTGAGGATTAAATGAGCTGTATGAAAATTCAAGAGCATAAATAATTTGACAGAGTGTACACCGTTAGTCAGTGGAAATCATTGTGTCTTGTATAAAAGGAGCATTAATCTAATAGTGCTCTTTGCCCAATCTGCTTATGTCTATTTTACAGTTTGCCCAGGAAGTTAGGGCTTCACTGGTGGCTCAGAGGTTAAAGCGTCTGCCTGCAATGCGGGAGAGCTGGGTTCGGTCCCTGGGTTGGGAACATCCCCTGGAGAAGGAAATGGCAGCCCACTCCAGTATTGCCTGGAGAATCCCATGGATGGAGGAGCCTGGCGGGCTACAGTCCACCGGGTCGCAAAGAGTCAGACACCACTGAGCGACTTCACTTTCACTTTCCAGGAAGTCATGGTGTAGGGGAAAGGACTGTTTACGATCTTAAAGGCATGGAGAACTGAATTTTAGTAAGATTGGATGTAGGATTGACACAGCATTGTGTAGTAATAATATCTTTAAAAATAGTTGATAGTCAAGCTGTTATTTAGTTAATCTTCATAAATTTTTTTCATAGGCAGTCTGACAAATTTACATTGTGACCAATTATAAAATGATTGTTAAGCCAGTCAAGCTGTCAGAATTGAAATGTTGCTATATCTTAAGTTACATGGGTACCTGTATTTTGTTAATTTATCTAAAATGCATTAGACTTCTGGCATATGGCTAGAAATTTATTTTTGGAAAAGATGCAATCTCTTAGTGCTTCCTGCTTGTCCATAATGGCTTGATGAAATATGCACTTGATGTAGAGATTCTCATCTTTGAAATGCCTGGAGTTTGAGAGCACTCAATCTTTAGAGCCTGACCACTGGCATATCATTTAACTTCATGTATTAGTTAGTTTTTGTTCTTTTTCAACTTATCGCATTCTTGAAGCACACTAAAGAAGGTAACCATGTATTTCCTACTGAGGGATAATGTCACAATTTCAGTTCATAATTAAAAATTACTTCATAGCAATTCCTTTTACAGTGTTTCAAAGTGTTATTGAAACTTGTTTTTGTTTCCTTTCAGTAGATTTAAATGCACTTTGATTGCATCATTTGTGATATATATTTAGCCTTAAAGTTAATTTTCCATTTGCAAGCACCTCATCATTTGAAAGGGAATATGTTTCTTTTTTTTAATTCAAGCTGCCAGATGTTAGGTAAACTCATGGATATGGAGTGCTCGGCGGTAGCTATCATTTGAGGATCGTTTCCCTGTGTCTTCCTTTGTGTCTTTCTCCAAGCATGTTCCAGTGTCTCTTTTCAAAATGACACTCACTCCCATTCAGAAGCGCACTGTTTAAGTGTATTTGATTTTGATTTTATTGTTCTGTTTCTTTATGTGTTTTGACAGTTGTCTGAAAACAGATATTCAAGAAAGGACTCCTGATTTCACCCAAATATTAGTTTTACAATTTATCTGATCATAATTCTGTGCAGAAATGTATCATTATAATAGTTTATTTTCATTATTTTACTTAAATTTGGAAGTCTAAACTCAACTAGTAATGTCTGCTTTTGGCTATTTTTGCCATGTTCACAATAACATGCTACCTGGAAAATAATATGATATTACTTGGTCATGAGATTAAAAAAAAAAAAAAAAAAGAGTGCAATAAACTGTGTAAATAGATCATTCATTTAAGTAATGTTTTAAAGTGCCCAGACTAGATGCTGTGTGTACTAGTGAGGAAAAACAGACATAGAACTCACATATACAGGAGTAGTCTTGTATATCTTATGTTCTAGTGGGGATACCATTACTGTTGCCTGGAGGATCCCATGAGTGGAGGAGCCTGGTAGGCTGCAGTCCATGAGGTCGCGAAGAGCTGGACATGACTGAGCGACTTCACTTTCACTTTTCACTTTCGTGCATTGGAGAAGGAAATGGCAACCCACTCCAGTGTTCTTGTCTGGAGAATCCAAGGGACAGGGGAGCCTGGTGGGCTGCTGTCTATGGGGTCGCACAGAGTCGGACACGACTGAAGCGACTTAGTAGCAGCAGCAGCAAGATCACACCAACAAATAGAGAGGAAAAGCAATTTCCTTATAATCCATTGGATGGATTGGATTTAGGTAAGTATGGAGAAGAAGAAATTGTATTTCAGGTAAATGGTACAGAGTAAGTAGGAGGCACTGAGGGATTGAGGGAATGTTGAATAAATGGGCTTGCGAGACATGGGGAGAAGCAAGAAGAGATGAGGAAAGTAGGCAGGGGCCAGGCAATGCTGCAGAAAATTTCAGCTGTAACTAGAGGAGAACGAATACCTGGTACTTAGAATTCAGTGACTGTTAGATATATTTTTAATGTCAGTATACCCATGTCAGTTTTTAACATTACCTGGGGTTTCCATGTTTAACATACACATACACACCTTGCTACATATACAAATTTAAGACAAACTTTTACAATTATATTGATGATTAAGAAGAGCACAATTATTTTATATGGTATAAATTTAGATGTGATCTAAATCATTCCTCTTTCTCCCTTAGAAACTAATAACAATTGTAGCTAGCCAGTTCAAGATGAACCCAAACATTACTTTTTATATTAAAATTCAAGTATCTCTCCATGGTTTCAACTAGATGATTATACTTTGTATATCATAGTAGAATATTTAATTAATTCCCATCATTTTAAACTAATGACTAATTTAAATTTTAAATGGTCTGTAATTAATTTTCATAGCTCATAGGAAAAATACTGAACATCTTACTAAGTTGCAGTTGAATAAGCTCTCCTTTTACTGAACACAAGAACTCCATGATATTAGCAGCAGGAATGAATATTTGGCATTCCTGCTGCTAAGTCACTTTAGTTGTGTCCAACTCTGTGCGACCCCATAGACAGCAACCCACCAGGCTCTGCCGTCCCTGGGATTCTCCAGGCAAGAACACTGGAGTGGGTCTTCAGAATTCTTCCATCTATCATAGAATAGTTCTTCAGCTCCTTCTAAAAATAGCTCCTCACTGTTGTTGTTCTCTTTATTATTATATGTAGCCTATATGTAGGGTGTTTCATTTCTAAAATTGAAGACAATTATTATCTTGGTAATTGGGTATACTCCTCTGTGGGGGTGTTAGCATTTAAACCTGTCAGCATCAGCTTATTGATTGTTTTCAGGGTCAACATTAGAAGCACCATCAATAATCTCAGTACAATATAATGCTGTGCATGGTGCAAAGTATTTATTCGCTGAGTTGGACCTTATAATGTCAAGGGGAAAGCATAGTAATAGGATAAGTACTTTTAGTGATGTGGGAGCAGATATAGCAAATAGACTCATGATATTTATGTATCTTAATCATATTATTTTTTTATAATATGCTAACATGAGAAATCATCTTCTATATTTTTCTCAGTAAGGTTTTAATTTCTTCTTGCAGCTGACAGAGTGCTTAAAGTGGTTTCCACTACTTAGAACCATTTCCATTTTTATGTTGTTGTTCTCCTTTTTTTGGTGGTGTCACTATCCTTATCTCCAGGCTCACCTGCACTCTCTAGAAGAGCTTTGGCCTCTTGCCCTTCTTTTTCTTTTCTTTCTTGACCAACTGTGGAGCTACTGGAGAGGTTTTGTCGCTTTCACTCTCTTGTTTCCTGATTTGGAGTTTTTATGCATTAGCAACTGTCTAGGGGGCTTTTACTGCTTTGGCCATGATCTCTCTCTGGCAAGTAATATATGGCAACTCCAAAGTCACCATGAAAACACTGATGCTAGACAGAAGAACTAGCCACTTAACTATTGCAGATTGACTCCCTACAGAGTCTCACAAGCCAGACTGGAAAGGGATAACTGCTGCTTTTTCTATTTTACATTCTATATTTTATCCTTGTGAAAACAAATATTAAAAAGATATTAAATTTCAATTACTTTATATTTTATACTTATTCTGACATACCTGCTTGGTGTTAGACTCAAAAAGAAGCCCAGAATGTCACTTCAATAAGAAATTCAAGGTAAAGAGAAATTTAACCAAAGTCAAATAGTGAATATATTTAATTTTAACATAAAAGTGAAACCTATTGTTACATTATTTTTTCTAGTTTTAGTGTACTTTATTTAAAAATTGCATATAATAAGAGTGTCAGAATAAGTTAAGAAGAAAAAAAGAATAAATAATATAAAAATTTTCAAAGATAATACAAACTTTAGTATCCCATTACAATTATAATTTATACATATTTATAAATAGATAGATACTGGTATAGATAGATATAGATTGTATATGTTTATATGTAATTAAATATATTTATTTTTAACATTTTTCAGCCTTTTATTATTTCCTGAACTTTTTGCTTTAGCACTAGAGACTAATATTCATCATATTGTGCATGCAATTTAAAGTGAAAATAAGAATCTGTTTTTTCAGAGCAATAGAGTATCCAATGCTTGGGTTGTATACAATAGCTTTGATTTTTAAGATTATATTAGGGAGAGTTTTAAAATAAACTTATATTCATTTTAATTTTTAATTTAATTTTTATTAGATTTCAATACATTAAATTTAGGGACTATCCCCTAGAGAAGGAAATGACAACCACTCCAGTATTCTTACTTGGGAAACCCTATGGACAGAGGAGTCTGGCATGGTGTCAAAGAGTCAGACCTGACTTAGGGAGAAAACAATGACAACAAAGACTAATGTGGCAGCTCACTGAAGAGAAACTATCTTTCACAATTGTGTTCTATAATTTACATTTATAGATAGTATCTGAGAAGTCATATGTTGATTAACTGAGTGGTTCTTTTATCATTCAATACATACTCCTGTTCAAAATTCTTTGAAAACCACGAATGGAATTTTGTTTTCTTATCCTTGTAAGGAACTTGACTGAAACTAACAAGGTATATCATGTTTAACAGTGAAACATTAGGTAAATTCCTATTAAGTCAGAAAGAAAGACAAGGGTTTTCTTGTTACCTGGCCACTGTGATAAAGAGTAATTTAGTTGTGGATTGTTATTCTTAATTAAAATATGTTGTTTACTTCTTACTCTAGAAATAGTTCCTGGAGACAGTGCTTTGTAAGCGCAAAAATTAATTTTGGAGTTTGAATCCAGCATTAATTATTTAAACTTGTTTGAAGACAGTTAACATATTTTCTTCAGAATCGTCATCTGTAAATGAGTTACAACAACAGCAACAAATCTCTGTCACAGTTGTGAAGACAACATGAAAGCACTTTATAAGTCGCAGGGCAATAATAGACGGTGTGATTACTAACAGAAATAATGAAGACACTAAGCATAATATTTGTTTTTTGCTAATTATGAAAACTCATTTTATTTCCCCTCATTCTGCTTGTCCATATTATTTAGTATTCTCTCTAAATATGCCACATTTTTTTCCATTCTGCCTTGACATTTGTTAGTTTTTTCCCTATTGCCCTTTTTCTATTTTCTCTGCTCATTAAAATAGTCCTCAGCCCTCAAGATCCATAAGAATGCCAATTATCCTGTGTATTACTCTTTAAATTCCCCACTCCCGCTTTCTTTTCTAGTTGGAGTGATCTCTTCCTCTTCTGCCCATCATGGAGCTTCTAGTATTCTTTTTATTAATTATATTTTTGTTTGTCTCTAAATCCCTTGCTTCTCCAGTGTAGTCTGTTAATCAGCAGTATGGACATCACCAGGGAGCTTGTTAGAAGTGTAGAATTTCAGGCTGCACCCTAGACCAAGATCCCTGGGTGATTCCCAGGCATATCACTGTTTGAGGAGAACTGCCCTAATTCATTACAAACTCCTTGAGGTGGAGGCATGGTAAAGGGACAGCTTCCTGTCTTGCTGTAGTACCCTTAACAGGACTCTACATTGTACAATGCTTTGCATATAATAGGTGTGTAGTAATGGGCATTGAGTTGAATTTTATTTTTATTATTTGAGGTGAGAAAAATCATATTTAGGAAAGTTCAAATGTTAGGACAGGCTGTTCTAAAGTGAGAGCAAGAAGAAAGCTATTCATTATTGATGCTACTCACATCAACTAATCAATATTTCTTGGTCATCAACTACTACTGTACTTTTTCATGCATAAAATATTAGTATGGATCCTTGATCTTATAAAAAAAAAGATCTTCAGTCTAACCTTCACCTTCAAAAAATTCATTTAGATAACTGAATCATAATATGGCTGCTTTGTCACCTTTGTAAATATTTAATGTATGCTATTGGAAGTCATGACAGAACTTTAAGGCATTGTGCATTCAAAAATGACTGGTAAATATCAAGATGTGATTTCATTAAATTATTTAAACAGATCAATCCATCACTTGTCTTAATTGTCTATAAAATAGTGAATAATTTCATAAGCATCTTTTTCTGATTTATAATTGAAGATGATTTTATACAGTAAGAGATTTTCTTTTCCAGTGTATGATTTAGATCAATTGTGATATTTTTCTTTTATATGTTTAATTTACTGTACTTTTCTGTGTAGAATTTCATCAAAAAATTAAGTGTTATGAGTACCATTAAGTCATTTTTACCTGCCTGTACTCACTAATTGCTGTGGATTAAATTAGGCACATCTTTAATTGTAGATGGTTTCTTTCCATTGCCTAGAAAGTTGCAATGTGCTTCTCTTATATCAGTTGATATGTGCTTTGGGAATAGAAGTTAATTTTAACATTAGTACAAGCAAAATGTAATTAGGACGGCTAATCTGCTAAAAAGTACCCCCAGCTAAAATCTCTTTTTTATGTAATGCCATTTTAATGGAAATGGCATTTTTATGAAATGCAAGTGACAAAGACATGAATGATGCCTGTGAGCCTTTAATTTTGTGTGTTTCCTAATTTATTAGAAAAGAGTGAATAGAAACACTCCACTCGTACCATTTTGGGTATGAAATAGATTTTTAAGGTAGAATTCTTACTGTAAGCACTCACTTTTACTTAAAATAATTTTTTTTTAAATACCAAACCTAGGTCCTAACTGATTCTTTAAAAGGGCAATGTGTGTGTGTGTGTGTGTGTGTGTGTGTGTGTGTGTGTGTGTGTAGCATGACAACCATTAGTAAAAGGGCTTTGGGAATTATGTTTCCTCATTACTGCCCTTTCTCATTACTGTGGATGATTGAAATTGACTTTGCATGTGCAACTTTCCTTTCATTTTCTTTTAAGAATAGATACTCTGAATTTAGGATTTGGATATTAAGGGCAACTAAAGACATTAATTGGAGAAAGCAATGGCACCTCACTCTAGTACTCTTGCCTGGAAAATCCCACGGATGGAGGAGCCTGGTAGGCTGCAGTCCATGGGGTCATGAAGACTGAGCGACTTCACTTTCACTTTTCACTTTCATACATTGGAGAAGGAAATGGCAAACCAATCCAGTGTTCTTGCCTAGAGAATCCCAGGGACGTGGAGCCTGGTGGGCTGCCGTCTATGGGGTCACACAGAGTCGGACACGACTCAAGTGACTTAGCAGTAGCAGTAGCAAAGAGATTAATAATTCTCTTATAAATAACAAATAATATTGATACCACAAGCTATGAGTTCTTATTTTATGCTGGGAACTATGCTAAGTATTTCAGACTTTTCTCACTTGATGCTGTAACACTTTTGTGAGAACTCTCATTGCATAGATTATGAAGACTCAAGTTCAGGACATTGAGACAACTAGTAAATGAATGGACCAGCTAGGATTTTATTCCCTTTTGGCCTAAAGCCAATTTAATATTCTTAAAATAGGCTCTAGAGTCTCAATAAAAAATTTGTTTCTTAATACTGTGCTGCTGCTGCTAAGTCGCTTCAGTCATGTCCAACTCTGTGAGACCCCATAGACGGCAGCCCACCAGGCTCCCCCGTCCCTGGGATTCTCCAGGCAAGAACACTGGAGTGGGTTGCCATTTCCTTCTCCAATGCATGAAAATGAAAAGTGAAAGTGAAGTCACTCAGTCTTCACGACCCCATGGACTGCAGCCTACCAGGCTCCTCCATCCATGGGATTTTCCAGGCAAGAGTACTGGAGTGGGTTGCCATTGTCTTCTCGGAGTACTGTGCTAGAAACCACAATGACAGAGAAACATGTATACCTGTTACTGTTGTTTTCCTCTTAAATTGTGTCTGAAATGAATTAGAACTTTAATTTTCATGTTACTAGATTGTAGGTTAAATTTGAAAGACTTGCTTTGAAATCTGAAATGTCTGACTCTGTGTGACCCCATGGACTATATATAGCCCACCAGGCTCCTTTGTCCATGAAATTTTCCAGGCGAGAATACTGGAGTGGATAGCCATTCCCTTTTCCATGAGATCTTATTGATCCAGGAATCCAACCTGCATTGCAGGTAAATACTTTACCATCTGAGCTACCAGAGAAGCCCAAATGTTCAAAACCTTCTATGAAACACAACTTTACTTTTTACCTATTAGACTTGTGCTTAGGTGATTGTCTAAGTAAATGGTCCTCAGAATGCAATGCTAATAACTTACCCAATTCTTTGTCAAAACTCAAGTTCTTTCTGAAATGATTCTCCTTCTAAATTTAAAAGTTTCTTCGTTTTGCTAACCCAGGCTGATTTCACCATTTGACTTTAATTTGAATCTGATAAAAGTTATAATATTCTGAATTTTGATTATATTGCACCCTATTTCAGAGATTAAATCATTTTGATTAAGCCACTCGCACTTTGGCTTCATGAAATAAGTGGAGAGTTAGTAATTACAAAATTAGACAGGTGAATCCATATTCTGCCACTTACCAAAGGTATCTACTGGGGAGAGTGTTTCCAAAGCAGTAGGGGGCTAAAGTAAAACTCATAGCAGGGTCACAGAATAGCATCCCAGGATATCTTAATTTTTAAAGGAAAACACAAAGATATTTGACATCTGTCAAACATCTATTGAATACTATGCAAATTGCTAGCTTGAGGTTCATTGTTTCAACATTAGATTGTACTGTATCTCTTTTGATGCTATCATATATTTTTGTTGTTATTTAGTCACTAAGTCAATGGCAGCCCACTCCAGTACTTCTGCTTGGAAAATCCCATGGATGGAGGAGCCTGGTAGGCTGCAGTCCATGGGGTCACGAAGACTGAGCGACTTCACTTTCACTTTTCACTTTCATGCATTAGAGAAGGAAGTGGCAACCCACTCCAGTGTTCTTGCCTGGAGAATCCCAGGGACGGGGGAGCCTGGTGGGCTGCCGTCTATGGGGTCTCACAGAATCGGACACGACTGAAGTGACTTAGCCATCACTAAGTCCAGAGAAGACAATTGCACCCTACTCCAGTACTCTTGCCTGGAAAATCCCATGGGTGGAGGAGCCTGGTAGGCTGCAGTCCATGGGGTCGCGAAGAGTCGAACAAAACTGAGCAACTTCACTTTGATTTTTCACTTTCATGCATTGGAGAAGGAAATGGCAACCTACTCCAGTGTTCTTGCCTAGAGAATCCCAGGACGGCAGAGCCTGGTGGGCTGTCGTCTATGGGGTCACACAGAGTCGAACATGATTGAAGCGACTTAGCAGCAGCAGCAGCAGTAATCACTAAGTCATGTGCAACTCTTTTTATGACACCATGGACTGTACCCTGCCAGGCTCCTGTGTCCGTGGAATTTCCCAGGCAAGAATATTGGAATGAGTTGCAATTTCCTTCTCCAGGAGATCTTCCTGACTCAAGGGTTGAACTCATGTCTCCTGCATTCAGGTAGATACTTTACCATTGAGCCACCAGGGAAAGCCATCATGTTTTTACAAAACTGGATTTTAAGTTTGATTGCTAAAAGTAACTACCATATGAATAGCAATATAGAAAGGAAATGAATATGGTGGTGTCCAGTATTTCTCTTTTTTTATTGTTTCCAATTTAATTTATTAACAAAAAAAGAATTTATTTTACATGTGCTTTTATGAAGCATGGCAGTCTACAGTCCATGGGGTCGAAAAGAGTCAGACACGATGGAACGAGTAACAGAATCTTTCTTTATTTCTATATTAAGCTTGTAATTCATCAAGTTAGAAAAATGCTAAAACAATTCCAAGAAAAGGAAAGACAAGAATCAACAAAGACAAGAACAAGCAATACTTCAGGAAATGCAAAATGTCAGAGCAAAATTTTTTTTTCATTTTTTGAAATATATTTTTAATTGGAGGATACTTTTCTCTACAATTTTGTGTCAGTTTCTGCCATACATCAAAATGAATCAGTCATAGCTATACAAGTCTCTTCAAAATATGCTGTTGGAACAACTGAATATTCACATATGAAAAAATGAATTTGGATCCTTCAGTTCAGTTCAGATCAGTCGCAGTATATACAAACATCAACCCCAAATGGATTAAATATTTAGATATAAGACATGGAAATATAAAACTCTTTGGGGAAAATGTAGGGGAAAAGCTTCATTGTAATGGTCTTGGCAATGACTTCTTCGATTTGAGCTCAAAAGCACAAAGGAGAAACAGAAAAGTGGGACTATGTCAAACAAAAATCTTCTACATAGCAAAGAATACAAACGACAGAGTGGAAAAACAGCTTCTAGAATGGGAAAATTTTTTCAGACTATATATCTAATTAAGGGGTTAATATACAAAATATATAAGGAAGCCCTTTAACTAAAACCTAAGTAAAAGTGAGCAAAAAAATTTGAAAAGACGTTTCTCCAAAGAAACCACACAAGTAGCAATTGGGTATATTTGATTTATACTTCTTTTTCTAAGTTCTGGAGTGGAAATTTAGGTTATTTATTTATAATCTTTCTTCTTTGTTAATATAGGTGTTTCAGGTTATAAATTTCTACTTAAGCTCTGTATTAGCTGCATGCATGCTAAGTCGCTTCAGTCGTGTCTGACTCTTTACAGTGCTATGGACTATAGCCTGCCAGTCTCCTCTGTCCATGGGATTCTCCAAGCAAGAATACTGGAGTAGGTTGCCATGCGCTTCTCCAGGGAATCTTCCCAACCCCAGGGATTGAACCTACATCTCTTAAGTCTCCTACATTGGCAGGCAGATTCTTTACCATTAGTTCCACCGGAAAGTCCAAGTATTAGCTACATTCCATTAGTTTTGGTATATTATATCTTCATTTTAATTTTCATTTATCTCAAGCTATTTTGCATTTTTCTTTTGATTTCATCCTTAAACCATTGTTTATTTATGAGGATATTGTTTAATTTCCAAAAACCTGTGCATTTTCCAATCTTTTTTTGTTACTGATTTCTAGTTTAAGTCCCTTGTCATTGAGAACATACTTTGTTTGCATTGTGTTAATCATTTAAATTTATTGAGACTTGTTTAATGCTCTAGCATATGATCAATTCTAGAAAATATTCTTAAGGAGAATGTCTGTTCTGCTGTTGTTTGGTGTATTATCCTATTAGGTTTAGTTTGTCATTCAACCTTCTATTTCCTTATTGAACTTCTGCTAGGTGTTCTATGCGTTATAGAATGTAAAGTCTCCAAGTATTATTGCCTGTTTCTTCCTTTATCCTGTCAGATTTTACTTTGTATTTTTGGGCATTTTGCTTTAAGGCAAATACATGCTTTTTATATTTTCCTAGAAAAGTTATGACAAACCTATATACAATATTGAAAAGCAGAGACATTTCTTTGCCAACAAAGGTCCATCTAGTCAAGGCTGTGGTTTTTCCAGTGGTCATGTATGGATGTGAGAGTTGGACTGTAAAGAAAGCTGAGCACCGGAGAATTGATGCTTTTGAACTGTGGTGTTGGAGATGACTCTTGAGAGCCCTTGGACTGCAAGGAGATCCAACCAGTCCATTCTAAAGGACATCAGCCCTGGGATTTCTTTGGAAGGAATGATGCTAAAGCTGAAACTCCAGTACTTTGGCCACCTCATGCGAAGAGTTGACTCTTTGGAAAAGACTCTGATGCTGGGAGGGATTGGGGGCAGGAGGAAAAGGGGCAACATGGATGAGATGGCTGGATGGCATCACTGACTCAATGGACGTAAGTTTGAGTGAACTCTGGGAGTTGTTGATGGACAAGGAGGCCTGGTGTGCTGTGATTCATGGGGTCGCAAAGAGTCAGACACGCCTGAGCAACTGAACTGAACTGAACTGAACTGATCTTCTTGATAGTTTGATTCTTTTATTAAAATAAAATGTCCTTGTCTCTAGTAACATTTTTTGTGTTTTTTTTTTTGTTGTTCTAAAATCTATGCTTTCTAATAGTATTATAGCCATTCCACTTTCTTATGGTTGCTGGTTGTATGATACACATACTTTTGTAGACAGCATATAGCTGGATGTTGTTTTATGTAATCGGACAATCTCTGTCTTTTGATTGGAGTTTCACATTTAATGTTTATTATATAGTTTTTGATATAACTGGATCTACACTGCCCTTTATTTGATTCTATGTAACTCTCATGGGTTTTTTGTTTCTCTGTTCCTTCCTTACTTCATATTTTTGCATAGTTTTCTGAAATAACATTTTAATTCCTTGAATGAGTTTTTATTATAGTTTTTGAGATATTTTCTTAGTAGTTTCTCTAGTATTTAACCACATTTATCTCAGTTTACTATAATCTACTTCAGATTTATACTTAATTCTGAGATTTAAAACTCTTAACTTCTTTATAGGTGTATTTCCTCTCTTGCATTTTATGCTTTCATTTTATATAAATATTACATTTCTCTATTTTACTAACCCAACAATATGTTGTTATAATTATTACTTTATATAATTTGGTAACTTTTTATAGAAGCAGAAAGAAGAAAGAGCAAGTATTTATTTATGATGTTTGTTTATTTACCTTCGTATTTAACATACTTTATTTTTATCTATTCCTGTGAATTCAAGTTAGCATCTGGGATGGTCATGGTTTTAGCAGGGATATCTTTGACTTTCTTTTTCACCAATTTCTCTCTTAATCTATGTACCTCTGTCCATATCACACCTAGCTGTTAGGCTCTGATAATTCCAGGTACAGTTTCTGAGGTCAGTCTCTGAGGTTGTTGTAATCTTGATAAGGCTCTTATTAACTGTCATTCCCCCTAGTCCTCTCTAATAAACCAGTTGGCTTATGGTTTAGGTTATTTTTCTCTTGAAGCTACCACCTTTTCTTACTTGCCACTGAAAATCCATTGTTGTTTAGAGTAACCTTAGGCTTAAACTTCCCTACACTATGTTCAATATAAAATCAGTTCCCTTGGGAGAACTTCAGATATCTCTGTTCTGATAATCTGTTCTCCCCCTGGGCACAATCTCCAAATAATCACTAAGGAATTAGGAACAGATAATGTGGCCTGGTCCTCTTGGAGTACCACTCACTCACTCACTTCAGTTGCTCAGTCGTGTCCGACTCTTTGCAACCCCATTAATCGCAGCACACCAGGCCTCCTTGTCCATCATCAACTCCTGGTGTTTACCCAAACTCATGTCCATCATGTCGGTGATGCCATCCAGCCATCTCATCCATGTCATCTCCTTCTCCCCTACCCCCAATCCCTCCCATTTCAGGGTCTTTTCCAATGAGTCAACTCTTCACATGAAGTGGCCAAAGTATTGGAGCTTCAGCTTTAGCATCATTCTTTCCAATGAACACTCAGGACTGATCTCCTTTAGGATGTACTGGTTGGATCTCCTTGCAGTCCAAGAGACTCTCAAGAGTATTCTCCAACACCACAGTTCAAAAGCATCAATTCACCAGCGCTCAGCTTTCTTCCAATGGTCCAACTCTCACATCCATACATGACCACTGGAAAAACCATAGCTTTGACTAGATGGACCTTTGCTGGCAAAATAGTGTCTCTACTTTTCAATTTGCTTCTGGGTTGGTCATAAGTTTCCTTCCAAGGAGTAAGTGTCTTTTAATTTCATGGCTGCAGTAACCATCTGCAGTGATTTTGGAGCCCCCCAAAATAAAGTCTGAAACTTTTTCCACTGTTTTCCCATCTATTTGCCATGAAGTGATGGGACCAGATGCCATGATCTTCATTTTCTGAATGTTGAGCTTTAAGCCGACTTTTTCACTCCCCTCTTTCTCTTTCATCAAGAGGCTCTTTAGTTGTTCTTCATTTTCTGCCATAAGGGTGGTGTCATCTGCATATCTGAGGTTCTTGATATTTCTCCCAGCAATCTTGATTCCCGCTTGTGCTTCTTCCAGCCCAGTGTTTCTCATGATGTACTCTGAATGTAGGTTAAATAAGCAGGGTGACAATATACAGCCTTGACGTACTCCTTTTCCTATTTGGAACCAGTCTGTTGTTCCATGTCCAGTTCTAACTGTTGCTTCCTGACCTGCATACAGATTTCTCAAGAGGCAGGTCAGGTGGTCTGGTATTCCCATCTCTTTCAGAATTTTCCACAGTTTATTGTGATCCACACAAAGGCTTTGACATAGTCAATAAAGCAGAAATAGATGTATTTCTGGAACTCTCTTGCTTTTTTCAGGATCCAGTGGTTGTTGGCAATTTGATCTCTGGTTCCTCTGCCTTTTCTAAAACCAGGTTGAACATCAGGAAGTTCACGATTCATGTATTGCTGAAGCCTGGCTTGGAGAATTTTGAGCATTACTTTACTAGCATGTGAGATGAGTGCAATTGCGTGGTAGTTTGAGCATTCTTTTGCATTGCCTTTCTTTGGGATTGGAATGAAAAAATCTAAAAAGAAGAGTTACCGTATGGCCCAGCAATTCTATTCCTGGATATATATATCTGAAAGATACTCATACCTCAACATTTGTAGCAGCATTATTTACAGTTGCCGAGATATGGAAGCATCCTAAGGGCCCATTCACAGATGAATGGATAAATAATATGTGAGATACAAATATATATGTATATATATATATATGGAATATTTCCCAGTTATAAAAAAGAACCAAATGTTGCCATTTGTAGTAACATGAATGGACTTGCAGGGCCTTAAGATAAATGAAATAAATCAGGTAGAGAAAGACAAATACTGCGACATCACTTATATATGGAAATTAAAAAATATAACAAATAAGAAGCAGATTCACAGATATGGAAAACAATCTAGTGGTCATCAGTGGCAGGGTGAGGGGCAACCTACAAGTGGGGGAGTGGGAGGTACAAATTATAGGGTGGAAGATGGATTCAAGGATGTATTGTGCAACACAGGGAATATAGCCAATATTTTGTAACAACTGTAAATGGCAAGCAACCTTTAAAAATTGTATAAAAACTTAAAAACTTTTAAGTGAGTGCTTTCTTAAATACTGTGCCCTGGATCCCTAGCTGTCTGCTTCATGCACAGGTGGAGTCAGCACTTACACAGACTTGCTTTCTTTAAGTTTCACTCCTAGTCACCTGCTTGTCTCATCCTTGTCCATACCTGCTGCTGTGTGATGTGAATGAGGCATTTACTTCTAAGGACACCAGTGATTGTTTGTTTTTGAGGTCTATGGACATGAGTTTGAGTAAGCTCCGGGAGCTGGTGATAAACTGGGAAGCCTGGCGTGCTGCAGTTCCAGGGGTCGCAAAGAGTCGAACAGGACTGAACTGACCTGAAGGCAGCATTGAGTACATCTGGCTGAGTCCAGGAGGTGGCAGACACACTGTGTCCCTGAAAACTTAGCCCCCAAGTGCTGTGCCAGGACCTGGCATACATTTGATTCCAAGGTCTTTTTGGTACTGAAACCAAACCAAACTCCCCTGGTCCTGGTCCTAGGTTTTACAATTATTCAATAGGGACTTATGGACTTGAAATTCCTTACTCCTCTTTACCTTTTTATTTCTCATGATGATCATTTTAAACTACTGCTCAAAAAAACGCGGCTCAACTCAGATTCATTTTTCCAAACTCTGAAATAGCAATTCTTTCATTTTAGTGTGCATAAAAAAGTGCATGAAAATCACTTGTGGAGCATCTTAAAAATGCATATTCCAGCTATATTAGTTTGCCGGGGCTGCCATAACAAACAGACTGGTTGGCTTGAGCAATAGGAAAGTACATCTTCACAGTTGGGAAGGCTGAAAGTCCAAGATAACAGTGTTGCTGGCTTGGGTCCAAATTTCCTCCTCCTACAAGGATACTAGTCAGATTGGATTAGATCACCCTTAAGGTTTCATTTTAATGTAATGACTTGTTCAAAGACCTCGAATATGGTCAGATTATGAGGCCCTGGGGGTCAGGCTCAACATATGAATTTGAATAGTACATGATTCAGTCCATAACACCACCACACTCTATCCCTTCACATTTTGATCTAATATGTCTAAGATGGAATCAAAGATTTTTTCTGTGTGGTTTTGTTTCATTTTGTTTTGTTGTTTTGTTTTAAACAAGTGCCCTTGTGATTCTGATTTCACAAAATACAGTTTGAAATAGATGCCACTTTAGGCCCATTTCTCCTGAATTTTCCTTGGCCAACTCTCCCTGCTTTCTTTTCTATTTCATCAGTTTCCCATGCTCACTTTCTCCAACCGTCTATAAGTTTGGGGCTTGTTGTCCTCTGCCCTGGAGTTTCAATCTATAGCTAATGTCCTTAACAGCTCTTTCAAAGTACACAGGAGCTAATGAAAACAAATTTCATCAACACAAACAAACAAATTTGATTTGTTTGTGGTGGCTTCCCAGGTGGTGCTAGTGGTAAAGAACATGCCTGCCAATGAAGGAGACATAAGAGAAGCTAGTTAGATCCCTGGGTCAGGAAGATCCCCTGGAGGAGGGTATGGCAACCCACTCCAGTATTCTTGCCTGGAGAATCCCATGGACAGAGGAGCCTGGTGGGATACAGTCCATAGGATCACAAAGAGTCAGACACGACTGAAGCGACTTAGCACGCACACAGTGCATCTCAGTGATTGAGAAGCAGAATCAGAAAAAAAATTCAACAAGAAACAAGAAGCCAAGTTCCAATCTACCTTCAGAACCAGTCTCCTCTGCATTCATATAGGAGACGCAGGTTCGATCCCTGAGTCAGGAAGATCCCCTAGAGAAGGAAATGGCAATCCACTCCACTGTTCTTGCCTGGGAAATACCATAGGCTGGTGGGTTACAGTCCATGCGGTCACAGAGAGTTGGACACAACTTACCGACTAAATAATGACAATAATGGGTCTTACAGAGAAAAGTTGCCAGCAAGGTTCCTGAGAGAAAAGAAATCTCCATGGGGTTTAGTAGAGTGCCTGCCTCGGAGTGTCCCTCACCCCAACAACACCCCTCAGGGCTCCCACATGAACCCCAAGGAGCTCATAGCACTCAGCTCTGGGCTAGCTTCCAACAATGAAACACACACCAGTTCCAGCCAGTTCTACTTGTTCTTCCTTCAGCTGCAATGCACACTGACCCCTGGGAATTTCAAAAGAACACTTTCCAGTAGATTCCACGGATCCTATGATTCCAGTTTGGCTGCAAACTGCCAGCACAGCGTTTTTCTCCAGCTGGCAGTAACCCAAACCAGGAAGCAAAACACCCAACCCCAACCACATTTCCCTCCTGAAACTTTTGAACAGGAGCCTATGAATTAATCAGAATCTTAAAGGAACAGTTCAGCTTGCCTTTTAATAAAATGATTGGATCTAGAGGTCTTCTATTTCCTTTCCTCTCAATCAGACTGTATCTCCTCAGACCACAGTGTTCTGCCTCAGTACAGTTAACTCAAACGAAAGCATTTTCAATGGAATTCCAAAAGTATAACAATGAGAATCATTTATGACTTCAGACTTCATCCATTTGGATCAGATTAGAAGAAAAATGTTTGCGGTGTTTCGATAAGGAAAATCAGACTCAAACCCAAAAACAAGTCAAAGACTATTTCTGATTTAAAAATATGAGATATTAAGATGTGGCACACGATAAAATTTAGTCCATGTGTCAAGAGGTTTTCTCAAAGAGGTTTCCTTCTCCCAATTCAATCATCATCTGTTCAAGATAAGGAGAGAATAGCACTTCAAGGATGTTTTCAAACACACGCTGGAAAGATTCAAAAATTCCAACCTAAGGTCCGTCTAGTCAAGGCTATGGTTTTTCCAGTAGTCATGTATGGATGTGAGAGTTGGACTGTGAAGAAGGCTGAGCGCCGAAGAATTGATGCTTTTGAACTGTGGTGTTGGAGAAGACCCTTGAGAGTCCCTTGGACTACAAGGAGATCCAACCAGTCCAGTCTGAAGGAGATCAGCCCTGGGATTTCTTTGGGAGGAATGATGCTAAAGCTGAAACTCCAGTACTTTGGCCACCTCATGTGAAGAGTTGACTCATTGGAAAAGACCCTGATGCTGGGAGGGATTGGGGCCAGGAGGAGAAGGGGACGACAGAGGATGAGATGGCTGGATGGCATCACTGACTCGATGGACGTGAGTCTGAGTGAACTCTGGGAGTTGGTGATGGACAGGGAGGCCTGGCGTGCTGCGATTCATGGGGTCAGAAAGAGTCAGACACGACTGAGCGACTGAACTGATGGGAAGTCGTTGATGGGGCCAGATGGATACAAGGAACCCACTTCAAGGATGTTAACAATTTATACATCCAAGACAATAGCAGGAGTAACCAAGGTTGCTCTTTTTTTGTTGCGGGGGGTTCAGAATTGCACCCCTCCACACCTCCACACTTTGGCCTGTGGATTATTTTGATCTAAAGGATTCCCAGGTGGGTCAGTGATGAAGATCCGCTGCCAATGCAGGAGACACAGGAGATGTGGGTTCAGTCCCTACGGCCGGAAGATCCCCTGGAGTAGAAAATTGCGATCCACTCCAGCAGTCTTGCCTGGGAAATCTTATGGACAAAGGAGTCTGGCAGGCTGTATAGTCCATGGGATCAAAAAGAGTCGGACACGGCTGAGTGGCTGAGCACACACACATTATTTTGAGCTAAAGACAATGGAGACCCTGTGAGCCTAGGAGAAACTATGGCCCTTCCCTAACCCCAAAAAATTTGTGTTTTATTCTTTTTTTATTTGCTTGGAAAATAGTTGCTTTATAATGTTG
Organism: Aepyceros melampus; assembly: GCA_006408695.1. Lineage (NCBI taxonomy): Eukaryota > Metazoa > Chordata > Mammalia > Artiodactyla > Bovidae > Aepyceros > Aepyceros melampus. The sequence goes on along the minus strand of SJXQ01000312.1, from coordinate 109,963 downwards.
TGTTAGTTTCTGCTGTACAGCGAAGTGAATCAGCTATATGTATATGTATATTCCCCCTTTTTTGTATTTCCTTCCCATTTAGGTCCCCTCAGAGTACCCAGTAGAGTTTCTTGAGCTATACAGTAGGTTCTCATTAGTTATCTGTGTTACACACAGTATGAGTAGTGAATATATTTTGATCCCAGTCTCCCAATTCATTCCCTGCCCCTTCTTCCCCACCTTGATGTCCATATGTTTGTTCCCTACATCTGTGTCTCTATTTATGCTTTGCAAATAAGTTCATCTGGACCATTTTTCTAGATTCTACTTATAAGCAATATTATACTACAATATAGTATATATTACAGTATATAATATTACATATGATATTACAATACTTGATTTTCTCTTTTTGTAAGCCAGAAGAATTTAACTTGGGGATTTCTCCCAGAAATAATGTCATCACCAGAGATAGATTTTATCTAACTGACCCTATCCATGTGACACGGCAACTGTATAATCACTGAACATCTGCTCTTCTTTTTATCATCCTGTCAGTGACCTCCTATCCTTGGACTCCCTGGGTCCCTATCTTGTTCCTCAGCTCAGGGTCGCCTACATACCTCGTTTTACCTTTCTGTCTGAACCTTTCATGTATTTGAATTTCTCAGATATGGGGGATTCTAGTACATGTGAAATTAAATTTGATTTTCTTCTACTCATCTGTTCATAGCAATTCAATTCCTAGACCAACCAGAAGGGGCTTGAAGGGTCAAGCTTTCTTCCTTCCCAAGACTGCCAAGGAAAACGTATCCCATGTGTGATAATTCGCCAGTCCCAAAATGCTCTCCCCAGACACCTGCAGTTATACATGTGTCCAAGGAAATGGTCTGAAATATTTATGGGTTTTTCTCCTTTCCCTTCTCTGCTTCCTACCTTTGAAGGCTGTGTGGGGATGCGATGACCAGCCCAGGAACAGCTGTGTTGTAACCATGACAGGATGGGCATGAAGTGAAAAGCTACCACATTAAGCCTGGTGGATTCAAAGCACAGAAAGAAATTGGGTACCTAATGTATTGCTGAACCAATGTAACAGCGCTGAGATCCACCTGTCTCCAGACTTCTTGTTAATTAGACAGTGAATGTCTTGTGATTTAAGCCAGTGGTTCTGAAAGTCAGTGCAGGACCAGCATTACCTGAAGAACTGAGGTCCATAACATTATACAGGAGGTGGTAACCAAAACCATCCCAAAGAAAAGGAAATGCAAGAAGGCAAAGTAGTTGTCCAAGGAGGCTTTAAAAATCGCTGAGGAAAGAAGAGAAGTGAAAGGAAAGGGAGAAAGGGAGAGAAAATCAGAAAAGCCAGTCGACATTTTGGTCTTTTCTGGTTGAAACATTCTCTTTTCAGTTTAGTCCATTCAAGGTCAAGTTCTCATCAAAGCTTTGGTTTAGATGACATCATCTGGATTGCTCAGCCTCTTTACGTGTAGTGCCTTCTCTCTTGGCACTTCTCTCCTGAAGAGGGGCGAACCATGCAGTTATCTGACAATGGGGTACAGGGGTCTTCTGGCTCCTATGATCTCTGCGCCAATGTCCCTTGTCCACCTGGTTATGCTCCCCTTGCTGGCATCTGTGACAGGATTTGGTGGCAGTGTAACCCAACATCTTGCTCCTCTTGCTGTGTAGAGTGCCTTGTGGTACTGGCTTCCTGAGATCGATGACCCTACCATGCCCTCCACACAGTGTCTGCCTTGGTTATACTGTGACATCACCCCATCCTCCAGGTTGACATACATACAGGAGACTCTGTATCTTATTCATCCCATGAAGACGTCAAAAAAATGAAATTCCATCTGCATCTTGTTTTGAGCCATAAAATTCACTTTGCTAGTCTAGTTGAGGGTTGGTGAAGGAGAAAACTTTGAAATAATGTCATTCCAGAGTTTTTAGAGTCCTTCACTTATCTAACCAGCCAAAGACCCTACATCAGTGATTTCCAGCTTGGAGTGATTTTGCTTCCTAGGAGATATTTGGAATGTCTGGAAACGTTTTTTTTGGGGGGGTGGGGAGGAGGGGAGGTACACTGCAAAATATGTGAGATCTTAGTTCCCTGACTAGGAATTGAACTCGTGGCCCCCCCAATTGGAGCATGGAATCTTAACCAATAGGCCATCAGAGAAGTCCCTGGAAATATCTTTGGCATCACAACCTGGGGAGAGGCAACCATTGCTACTGATATCTAGGGGTAGAGGCTGAGGATGCTGTTAAACATTCTATCATACACTGTGGTGGGCAGCTCCCAAGGTTCCCATCTGTTCTGTGTCATCCCCTCCCCTTGAGTATGGAGAGAATCTGTAAATATGATAGGATATTGATCCTGTAATTAAGTTACATTATATATCAAAGGGCAACCCCAGTGACTTGGTAAAAAAAAAAAAATCCACCTGCAATCCAGGAGGCACAAGAGACACTGGTCCAATTCCTGGGTCAGGAAGATCCCCTGGAGAAGGACATGGCAACCCACTTCAGTATTCTCGCCTGGAAAACCCCATGGACAGAGGAGCCCGGGAGGGCTACAGTCCATGGGATCATGAAGAGTCAGACATGTCTGGGCATGCCTGCATATTCTGCATAACAAAGGGAACTTTGCAGCAGTGACTAAGACCCTTAATCACTTTATGATTAAGCAAAAGGGAGAATATCCTGCTTGGGCCACATATAATCAGATGAGCCTTAAGAGACAAGGAGCAACAGCAGACACATTCCTATTCCCTTGAAGATGGAAACACTCCTGTTATGAACTGCCTATGGGAGGGGCTCCAGGAACTGAGAGCAAATCTCACTCACAGGCAGGAAAAAAAGAGAGAGCACGGTCCTACAGCCTTAAGGAAGAGGACCTCAAACCTTGATTTCAGCCTGTGAGACCTAGAGTAGAGAATCCAGCTATGCTGCAAGTACACCTCTGACCCAGGCGAACTGTGACATAATAAATGCCCGTGGTTTGGGGCAACTTGTTATGCAGGATTAGAAAACTAACAGAGAAACACAGGACAACCACTCAAAACAAAAAATGTTATCTAGCTGTAACTAAGATTCCACATATTTAGTGGCAACTAAAGATCCCATGTGCTGCAGCTAAGACCCAGCACATCCAAACAAATAAATAACTGGTTAAAATATGTTTTTAAAAAAATGTCAGCAGTGTCACTGTCAAAAAACGCTTTCCTCTTCCTCCTCATGAGTGCTTGGTTGTGTCCAGCTCTTTGCAACCCGCCAGGCTCCTCTGTCCGTGGGGTTCTCCAGTCAAGAATACTGGAGTGGGTTGCCATGCCCTTCTCCAGGGTATCTTCTGGACCCAGGTATCAAACCCACGTGTCTTACGTCTCCTGCTTTGACAGCTGGATTCTTTACCACCGGGCCATCTGGGAAGCCCTTGAGAAATCATGTTTTATAGGAAAACATGTGTTCCCCCATGCCTCTCTTTCCCATAAATTCCTAAAAAATTGAAAGAGAAAACATCTGGACATTTCACTTTCTCGGGATGTATCCCACATCCTGAGATTATTTTACTCCAGGTCAACAAACCATATAACGACCTGCATGGAGTGTGGGGAGAAGAGCAGGTATCCAAGGGGCTCTGGAAAGACTGGAATCTCTTGAAAGGGCAATGTTGCAGAAGGTGAGGCAGCTGGGGGATCTGGAAGAGGTCAGAGAGGTCAAATGGGAGTTAGTATTAAGTTCTGATGCATGAGATACAATGAAGTATGTTTAGCCCTTGTGATGTGTGCTGCAAAGCTTTCCTCCTCGCTAACGCTGTGGGGTGTTAGATTTGCTTTTGGGTGTGCAACAAAGTACTGAAGACGCCAGCGTCCTGCTTTGTCATGAGAAGGAGGGTGAGAACAGAGACCTTCCCCAGTCACTCCTCATAGAAGTCTCTGAAAACCTGTTCGTGTAAGCACTATTTATTACTCCAATTATTATCACTTTTATGGATGAGGACCTTGATGCTAACAGATGTTGAGCAATTTTTTTTAAGTAATTCAGCTAATAATCAGCTAATATAAGGATGCTCAGCACTGGTGCCTCGTATATTTTGGATTTCTCAGAATTCTCAAGGCTCTATTAACCTCATCTTCATTATGTCCGTAGAGTCCTGTATATAAGGGGTGCTCAACTCTAGTTACATCAGAAAGATACAGGGAGCTTTTCACAGAAGACTGAAGTTCCTGTCCTTCCTCCTGCTTCTCCATCCCCATCCCTGGACCCCGGAGAATCTAATCTCATTGCACAAGGGTGTGGTCCCAGGCCTGGCATGTTGTACGAGCTCCTAGTTCCTGTGTGATTCTAACATGGACTCAAGAGTTAAGAATCATCACTCTTAAAATGCAATTCTCTTTATTCTATACATGATTAGAATACATCTAAGCCCATTTATTCCTCTGGGATTTCTTCAAATAATTTCTCTTTCTCAACTGAGCTGTCAATGATTGCATCTTACTATTTATTTTTCTAAGAACCAGGCTTGGTTGTTTTTGTTCACAGGAAAAACATACCTGAGCATAGTAGCTAGCAAAGGCCAAGAAGGGAGGTACCAGTGAGAAGAGAAGCATTACTGTATTTCTGAGCAGGACGGCCCTCTCAAATATCACCCTTGGCATTTGCAGATTCTTCACCTATTTAATCTTGTTCACAATCGTCATGAATAAAGAACAACAATGAAAAGCAAGTCTTCAATCCATGTGAATGGAATATATTGAGACTCTGCCTTATCTCACATCCCTTAGATATTTAAATATTAAGAAAGATCATAAGGATTATTCTTAGTGTATTTTATTTATCAGGAACTTTATTTTTCCTTTATTTTAAGGAGTCTTGGGAGAGGATTGATGGAGATTAAAATGCTCAGGTAAAATTAAAATCAAGCAATCTGCAATCACTCTTACAGGGAATATGAGGTGCCTGGGTTTTTCCAGTCATTATAATAAGTATATAACCACATGAACATATTGCAGCATCCTTTGTAATCTCAGAAATCAAAACCAAAACAGTATTCATCTCAAGTAACCAACCCCACCCTATGTTTCGTGGAGTCATACTTCTAAATGTGAGCACAGCAGTTGTACAAAAGGAAAGCATCCACACTGGCAGCCCACATGCAGCAAGCCTGGAACCCTGGCGCTGCCCCTGCCACAGCACAGTGTGTGGGCACCACAAACCTGTGAAATAAGACCTCCCATTCAGGATCCGGCCCGGATGGAAGGCATCGCAGATCATTGATGTCAAAACCTACAGCATACTACTCTACCTTGTTTCATGCATCCCAACTCTGACTTCACACTTGCAAGATTCTATATGGCATTATCTGAATCTGGAATTTTTGTGAGGCATAGGAGGCAAAGGAGGTGAGCCTGGTCATAGCAATGATAGTAGCTAATGTTCACGAAAATATGTCAGACTCTGCACTTGGCTCTCCACACGTCTGTCGTTTAATCTTTGCCAACAGCCCTGTTAAGTACATGATAAGGAAGCTGGGGCTGGGGCCTGGAGAGAATAATAATGTTCCCAGGGTGACAGAGTATGTAATATCAGAGCTGAGACATCAGTTCAGATCACCTGGTTCTAGATTCCTGAACTCCTTCCCACGGATAAGAGTGTGCATGGTACAGAAACTTGCAGTGGTTCCCTCAGTACTTCTGGCAAGAAATGTTTCAGGCAAGTTAGATCTAACTTCACATGATGCCTAAGAAAAAAATGCCCATGAAAGAATTTTCCATTTAAAAAACAAGCATTAGGCTAATTGGTGGAAACCCAAGTTCTGAGGAGGTCTTATGTTGGGAAAGCTTCCCAGCTAGCGTTAGTGGTAAAGAACCCACCTGCCAATGCAGAAGTAAGAAATTCAGATTCAATCCTTGGGTCAGAAAGATCCCCTGGAGGACAGCATGGCAACCCACCCCAGTATTCTTGCCTGGAGAATCCCATGGACAGAGGAGCCTGGCAGATTTTAGTCCATAGGGTTGCCAAGAGTCAGACACGACTAAAGTGACTTAGCGTGCACACACATGGTGGACCATAAGAAGAGGATCAGTGGTTACCCTTTAGCTGGCCTTCAGGGCCTTCCAGGCTAGACCCATCCATCTTCATTTCTCTTTGCCTCCTGTGAAAGAATAATAATGGAGAGAATAATAATGTTCCCAGGGTGACAGAGTATGTAATATCAGAGCTGAGACATCAGTTCAGATCGCCTGGTTCTAGATTCCTGAACTCCTTCCCACGGATAATGTAGAAGATGTGAGTTTGATCCATGGGTCTGGACGACCCCCTGGGACAGAAAATGGCAACCCACTCTAGTATTCTTGCCTGGAAAATTCCATGGACAGAGAAGCCTGGTGGGCTACAGTCCATGGAGTCCCAAAGAGTTGGACACGACTGAGCACTCACACCCCTAGTTACTTTGTAAATGAAACAGGTAAGTATTCCTTTTCAGCTGAAGGGCACTCGAAGAAATCACTGCTATGCAAAGTCACTGTGATTCGTGAAATTTGGGAACTTCTGTCTTAAGGGTAATGTGAAGTCACGGGCATGTCCTAAAGAGAGTGATGGTCAAATTTGTGTTTAAATAAATGACTCCAGGAACAGGGTGGAGAGCAGATTATTTGGAGGTAGGCAAAATAGGTATGGAAACACAGATGTATACGTGCTTGCCAGTCGTGTCTGACTCTTTGCAACCCCATGGACTGTGGTCCACCAGAATCCTCTTCCTGACCCCGGGATCAAACTTGCATCCCCTACATTGTGAGGTGGATTCTTTACCACTCAGCCACCTAGGCAGTCCAAATAACTAGGTACGTAACTGGGCTTCCTGGTGGCTCCGACAGTAAAGAATCCACCTGCAGTTGCAGGAGATTTGGGTCAAGAAGATCCCCTGGAGAAGGGAATGACTACCGACTCCAGTATTCTCGCCTGGAGAATTCCATGGAGAGAGAAGCCTGGCAGACCACAGGCTACAATTCATGGGCTCGCAAAGAATCGCACATGACTGATCAACTAAAAAAATACTTAATAGTAGTAGTTTCCCTGGTGTCCAACAGATTCCCCCAAATTTAAAACATTTCATGATGCTCCCCTCATTTACCTTGGTATCCTGGGGTACTTCAGCATAGAGTTAGAAAAAGGACCATTGAAATTCACACTAAAGCCTTAAAGTAGCCACCTATGTTCTGCAAATTCTCTCCTACTCACCTGCCCAGTCTTATGTATTTTAGTTCCTCCCCACTTCTCAGATTCAGAGTTGTCTCTAGACTCCTCATACATGCCACTGAGAATCTATCTAAAAGACTCTCCCCATGCCATCCTGCCAATTCTTTGATTAAGCGAAACCCTAATTCATCAGCTCCACCAGCAATTTCCTGGAGAACACCTGTTGTTGACCTCCCTCCCTGAGTCAACCCCTGTCATCACAGGCCCTCCTGGAACCTTAAAGTCCTGCCTGTGTTTGTTTCTTTAATGACTCTCTGACTCATGTCTGTCTGAAAGCTCTGTGATGCCAGGGACCACCTCCCAACCATTACCGATGAAGCATCTAGCAGTTCTAGCAGTGAGTCCAAACAGTGGATATGTAAAACATCATTGTTGAATGAATGAGTGAATTGCCAGATTTTTGCACAACCAGCCTTCTCAAATGCTTTGCATTCCTTCTTCTGGATTTTTATTCTCACATGCAACTATAGTGGTTTCCTCTTTCTTAGACCTCCTATTCCAGTCCCAACATCATTTGTTTCTGTTCAGCTGCTAAGCCATGTCTGACTCTTTGCGACCCCAAGGACTGCAGCACACCAGGCCCCTCTGTCCTCCACTATCTCTCAGAGCTTGCTCAGAATCATGCCATGGACTCAGTAATGTTATTTAACCACTGCATCCTCTGCCACCCCTTTCCCTCAATATCTTACTCAACATGGCTCACACTGATCGTGTGCTTCTCAGAACGTTCACTCTAGCTGCACTCTATACCCTGATCTTATGCATCCTCCTTGTCCTTGAAAGAGTTAGCAGCTTTCTTGAACCAAAGGGGACTCTTTCAAAGCCTCACATTCAGTAGGGGTGCAGTTAACACCTTGGGACCCATTATTCTGGGTCTTTTGTTATACTTATTTATTTGATTGCAACAAGCCTTAGTTGCATCAAGCAAACTCTTAGTTGCAGTATGTGGGATTTAGTTCTCTGACCAGGGATCGAACCCAAGGCCCCTGCATCAGAATGTGGAGTCTTAGCCACTTGACCACCAGGGAAGTCCACTCTAGGTCTTTTTCTTGAGGAAGAAGATAAAGAAATGTAGATTAATGTGTCTTCCCTTCACTATGTGAGTGAAAATACTAATCGTACTTCCTTCTCCTCCCTCCCCTGGGCTGACTCCCAGCTTTCTTCCACTCTCCTCAATAGTCTCCACTGGAAACCAGGACAAGAAAACCCAAAGATTTCATACTGAAAGCTCATGAAGACTCTTAATATTCAAGCCTTGTAACAAACCTACAAAATCCCCAAAGAAGATATTATCATCTCAGTTTTACAAGGAAATGTGAGCTCCAGTAGATAAAAGGATGAGCCTAAAATTATTGCAGATATTTGTGACAAATTATTGTTCAGAAATATTTACCCCATCCTTTACCTCGCTTTATTTCTGAACCCTTGGCTTTAGGTCAATGTTGTGACTTTCCTTAGCTAAGATAGAAATGATGCTGTGCAAGTTCCAAGTTTTATATGGCAGTATATATTTCCACTTGCTCCCTGTTATTCCACCAACAACTAGCCAGTATATATATTTCTTAGAAGAATGAATGAATGAATGACTTGACTGAGATCAAATAACTAGTAATTCAAACTTGGAAGATTTTCTGAATCCCTGTCTCTGCTTTTTTTTATTTCTCATGTTTCTCTCCAGCTGGTGAAGAATTAACAATCTTAAAAGAGAATATTAAAAAAGTTAATAGAAAATAGACATAAGAGGCCAAAAGTAAAGGAAACAAACTAGTTATCTGGACAAAAGAAATAATGCAATCTTCCAGGCTCCCGTGTGCAAACAATGCCCCATGTCATCGGTTGTTTTTCAGTCCCTGAAACAAAAGAGATTTCATCTGAACAGGAAGGACATGGGTTATATTTGGAAATGAATTTCCACACTGCAGGAGTTTTAAGCTTGAAACTATGCCTCCAGGGAAGTTCCCTGGTGGTCCAGTGGCTAAGATCCTGTGCTCGCAACGCAGGGGACCCAGGTTCCATCCCTGATCTGGGAACATGCTACAACTAGAGACACCTCAGGCTGCAAAAAAGACTACAGTCCAGTGCAGCCAAATTAATCAATTAATTTAGGTATCTAAGAAACCTGTAGTAGTTCCCTATGGATTTTTTTCAAAATAATATATATATTCATCTTTCCAGAAAGTTTTAGGCTAGTGCCCCGATACACACATGCAGACAAGGATTAAGCTAGTTCTCTAACTTCTTTAAAAAAAGCACAGATTTCTAGATACAAGCCAAGATTCAAGCTCAGTAAATGCAGTTAAGATCCAGGAATCCTTTTTTTTTTTTTTTTTTTTTTAATTTCCCCCAGCATTCTGCTATGCAGCCAGGTTTGAGAACCTCTAGCTTATATGGGACACCCCACTCCAGTGCTCTTGCCTGGAAAATCCCATGGACGTAGGAGCCTGGTGGGCTGCCGTCTATGGGGTCGCACAGAGTCGGACACGACTGAAGCAACTTAGCAGCAGCAGCAGCAGCTTATATGGGAGGAACTTGACCACAAGACCTTTAGCAGTAACTTCAGTGCAGTTTCGTGTTTGTCTCAAAGTATCTTGTGAACACTAGTGTCTATTAAGCTATCTGTGATGGATGGAAGGAAGACTTCAGAGGGGAAAGATAAACAATTTTACTAAATATGTTTTACAAATTTGTAATGTAAATTCAGTTATAATTTCTGCAAGCAATGCATTAATTTCTTAATTGTCCAACTTGCTTCAGATTAGATTTAGTTAACAAGTTGCAGTTTATCTCAGCTATGAGGTTCCTAGTTTCCAATCTTTGTGTTTTACTTTTGAGTAAGTTTTCTTTTTGATGTTGTTAACACAAAGGTTGCATTTTTCCATCAATAATGAATGTGAATTATTGGCTCAAAGGAATCTCCTTTAAGTGAAAGAGCAAACATTTTTAAAGTAATATGAATAGTAGAATTCAAAATACTGTAAATGTGCTGTGCTTTGTCACTCAATCATGTCCAACTCTTTGCGACCCCACAAACTATAGCCCACCAGGCTCCTCTTTCCATGAGGATTCTCCAGGGCAGAATACTAGAATGGGTTTCCATGCCCTCCTCTAGGGCATCTTCCCAACCCAGGGATCAAACTCAGGTCTCCTGCTTTGCAGGTGGATACTTTACTGTCTGAGCCACCAGGGAAACCCAGGAATACTGGAGTGGGTGGCCTATCCCTTCTCCAGGAGGACTTCCCAACCAGGGAATAGAACCAGGGTCTCCTGCATGGCAGACAGATTCTTTACCAGCTGAGCCACCTGGGAATCCCAGTGATTGCTATTGTCAGGATTAAACTCAGATCTCCTGGTTTGGGGGCAGGGGATGTGTGTGTTGGACAAGTAGTAACACATTCTCAGGTCTGACCTCTCATGTAACAGTTGTCATATCATTTCCACGCAATGATATCAAAATGCATCTCATTCCTTCCCAAGTGAACTCAGGGGCACTTACTGGTAAAGAGAGTGGTTAGGGACTTCCCTGGTGGGCCAGTGGCTAAGACTCAGTGCTCCCAAGGCAGTGGGGCTGGGTTCGATCCCTGATTAGAGAACTAGATCCCGCATGCCACAACTAAGACTCAGTACAGCCAGATAAACAATAATTTAAAATAAAACACAGTGGTTAGCAAAGACAGGGCCTCCAGATAAACCCCCCTCCTCTAAAGGTGAGTTCCGATTTCTCCTGGAAAACCATTTGAGAACTCCCTGACATCCTATCTTCAGATTTACACTTGGCAATATGTGCCTTGTATTCAGCCAAGTCTACTTCAATAATACCACCACTGGGCTTTTGCAGGCAAGTTCCCAGTCACATCAAATGCTTCGTACATTTGTAATTTCCCTTGTGAAGTGCTGGGATAATCACCCAGGAGATGGAAGCTAGCTCATTAGCTTTGATACTCAGCAGTTCGCATTAGCAGCCATGGTTGATGATAGACTACATTCCAGATAAATCAGGTAGTGGCTTATGTGTCATGGAACAAATATCATGAAACCCCAGATGAAATGATTATTCAACAACACATTAAATCTGGTGGCAGTTTATATGTCTAAGAAGTGAGCTGTGCCCGCGTGCAACCAAGCAGATCATTCCATTTCCCCAAATCCATAAATCCTAATGCTTCCCTTTTTCCTAAACTCTCCTGAACTCACACCACTTCACTCAGTCATAAAAATAAGATATTTTCCCTTACTCACAAATCTCAATGGACTTTTTTTTACATAGGACATGCCTCAACTAAAATCTTCTCTTATTATAGTTATTTTTATAATTATTTTTTAAATTTACTAGAGTAATAGGAAATTTATCCAAGAAACTTGAGGTTTTGTTCAAAAAAATTGTCTAATCTTGGTGACTAATTCCATTTAATAAAGCTTGGATACTTTTCTCCCATATGGTACATACTCTGAAGTTACTTTTCTTTGTATGGAAGAATAGCACATTTGGTTACCTGGTTTCCCATTTTATAGCTGATTAGAAGCATGAAAACAAAATAGTTTGAGGGGATAAAAGCTGAACAAAGCAGACATGCTTAGAAAAATGAAAAATCCAACCTCAAGGGAGAAGAGAAAATACTAAAACAAAGGATGATGAGAATCAAAAGCATAGCTCACTATACCTGTTAGTCTAATTTCAAGTAACCCAATATTCTTTGGTGGCCCTGAAGGCACCAAATTTACATAATACCAAATAATTTTTGTACTTAATAATAATCTATATAAGGGTACTCATCACAAAGTATTCATAAAAAGGAAAAAAATGTTGAAATAGACTTATCATCAAACAATGGAAAAACTGTTAGGTAAATTATAAAGTTCCATTCAGCTGAATATTCTACAATCTTTAAGAGGTGTTAACAAAAAAATTTTTAAAAGATAACCATAAAAGCATTCTGAAAAAAGTTGAAACCATTTCCTATAAATTCCATTCAACCAAGCTGAGAAGTATAATAAATTCAAAGATACTGTTCAAGATGGTTAAAATTTTAAAGATATAATAATTAAAGAAGTGCATAACATAAAATCCTGTTATGTGTAATAATTCAGTTTTTCAAGATGCAAGCTAAATAATGCTGTCCTAGGAAGTGGGCTACTCATAATGTGATTTGCTCTCAGATCATTTCCTAATCTTTCTTAAGTTTATCCTAGTAAAACAATAACTGCTGCTGCTAAGTCACTTCAGTCGTGTCTGACTCTGTGTGACCCCATAGACGGCAGCCCACCAGGCTCCCCTGTCCCTGGGATTCTCCAGGCAAGAACACTGGAGTGGGTTGCCATTTCCTTCTCCAATGCAGGAAAGTGAAACGTGAAAGTGAAGCCTCTCAGCCGTGTCCGACTATTAGCGACCCCATGGACTGCAGCCTACCAGGCTCCTCCATCCATGGGATTTTCCAGGCAAGAGTACTGGAGTGGGGTGCCATTGCCTTAAATTTAAATAGAATATTTAGATATAGCAATCACAGCAAAGATGGCTTTTGCCTTAAAAAGGCATAAGAAATACTGAAAATACAGTTTAAAATGCCAATAGTATGTTTAACCACATATAAGAATCAGATGGCTGGATGGCATCCCTGAAGCAATGGACATGAACTTGGGCAAACTCTGGGAGATGGTGAGAGACGGGAAGGCCTGATGAGCTACAGTCCACGGGGTCGCAGTCGGACAAGACTGGGTGTCTGAACAATGATCAACTAGATCAGAAGCATGTTGCTTCACACAGTATAGAAAAAGTCTGAGTCACAGATAGGCATTTATCATCACAACCATATATTGTCCATCTGAGATGGAGAAATTGTAGGACCTCAAGTGTCCCCTCCAACTCTTAATGTCTGTAATTCGAAGTGTCCCACACAAAGGAAAGCCTGTTGGGGGAAGTTCATCAACATAAGCAAGATGAATGAACTCTGCTACCTCTATTACATCTACTCTGTACTAATTTAACTTCTTTTTTTTTTAATTAATTTTTATTTTTTTAGTTTGTTTTGCTTTACAATACTGTATTCGTTTTGCTACACATCGACATGGATCAGCCACGAGTGTACATGAACTCCCAATCCCGACCCCCACCCTCTCTCTGGATTATCCCTGTGCATCAGTCCCAAGCATCCTGCATCCTGCATCAAACCTGGACTGGCGATTCGTTTCACTTATGATATCACACATGTTACACTGCCACTCTGCCAACCCATCCCACCCTCTCCCTCTCCTGCTGCTGCTGCTAAGTCGCTTCAGTCGTCTCCGACTCTGTGCGACCCCAAAGACGGCAGCCCACCGTCCCTGGGATTCTCCAGGCAAGAACACTGGAGTGGGTTGCCATTTCCTTCTCCAATGCATGAAAGTGAAAAGTGAAAGTGAAGTCGCTCAGTCGTGTCCGACTCTTCTACAGAGTCCAAAAGGCCGTTCTATACATCTGTGTCTCTTTTGCTGTCTTGCGTACAGGTTTATCATTACCATCATTCTAAATTCCATATATATGTGTAAGTATACTGTATTGGTGTTTTTCTTTCTGGCTTACTTCACTCTGTATAATCGGCTCCAGCTTCATCCACCTTATTAGAACTGATTCAAATGTATTCTTTTTAATAGCTGAGTAATACTCTATTGTGTATATGTACCACAGCTTTCTTAACATTTATTTCTTTGCTGTTCTGGAAGTTTCCAGGCACTGTTTACTTTGGCTCTTAACAAGCCTACACAGGTTCTAGCTGTGGCTTTTTCACTTAGAACTGTCAGAGGTCAAAAGGTTTGCTGCATTATCTTATTTTGTTCAGCACAGAATTTATATAACATGTTGTTCTTCATATCACCTATCTCAGAATTAGGAATTCTACTACACAAACATTTCTGTTATCTCCATTGTCCTACATTTACTTCTACTACTTATCCAAGAGTTCTATCTAAATATTTTAAATTGGTACATCTCAGGCACCAGAGTCGAAGTAAACTCAATTCCAGTGGATTTAGGTTGTGAATAATTATCATGCCCATACCAGTGCATGCCAGCTGAGTGTGAGCCCCGGGTCAATCCCAAAATATTACAGTTACAGTTTTTCTTCTATCTCTTCTGGATGAATTAATCTTCATGAGATGTCTTTTATTTTCCCCTAATCCATAACTCTTTTCCCCACATGGTTTAGTACTACACCTTAAGCAATACTTTTTAACTGTCTTTATTTATAAGATGCTAGTCCCAGGTTTCAGCAGCATTGCTCTTTCAGGCTTCCCAGGTGGCTCAGTGGGTAAAGAACCTGCCTGCTAAGTCAGAGATGCCAGAGATATTGGTTAGATTTATGAGTCGGGAAGATTCCCTGGAGAAGAGCATGGCAACCCACTCCAGTATTCTTGTCTAGAGAATCCCATGGACAGAGGGCTACAGACCATGGGGTCACAGAGAGTCAGACATGACTAAAGCAAATGAGCACAGTCACAATTATGTGCCAATTAATTAGACCACCTAGATGAAACAGACAGATACCTAGAAAGACACAAAATGCCAAAATTGAATAGAAAATCCAAACAAGCACATAAAAGTGGAGAAGTTTTGGAATTGCCCTGGGGGGTCTTTTCCATGAGCACCACCTGTATTCACATACGAAATAATAAAATTAGACCCCTACCTCACACCATATGCAAAAATTAGCTCAAAATTACCTAAATATAAGAACTAACACTATAAAACTCTTGGAAGAAGACATAGGCACAGTTCTTTTGTTTTGATTTGGGGCTTCTTCATGCATTCAAACTAGCCCCTTGTCTGACAAATGAATTGTAAATAAGTTTCCAAGATTAGCATTTTTTGACTTTGCTAATGGCGGGTTTGCTAGGCAGTAATTTCTTATACATTTATGGAACTAAATTTAATCAGATTTTGTTATGGTCTAAGGGCTTTGTTTTTTTATACAGTTCATGAGGTTCTCACGGCAAGTATACGGGGATGGTTTGCCATTCACTCCTCCAGTCGATTAACTGGAAAAGTCCCTGATACTGGGAAAGACTGAGAACAGAAGGAGAAGAGGGCTTCAGAGAATGAGATGCCTGGATGGTATCACTGGTGCAATGGACATGAACTTGGGCAGATATTGGGAGATGGTGAGACAGGGAGGCCTGGCATGCTGCAGTCCATGGGGTCACAAAAAGTTAGACATGACTAGGTGACTGAACAACAGCAGCAAAAGGTTTTGTAGCATACCTCAAAGGATCTTTCTCACCCTGAGATTATTAAAATATAAATGATTCATGTGGAGGAGATTGCTTTGATGTTCACAAAAAATCTCTTAAAGAATCAAAATCTCAGACTATATCAGTTGTAAAATTCAAACCACAAAACTGTGTGAGGCTGATACCTACAGTTTCAATTTCTCACCAAAAACCCAGCAAAAAAAGGAAAATGCTCTGTGTTCTCCCTGTTCCACTGGGCAGTTATTTCCTAATCCATAGATGAGTGCCACTCTTCAAGTGTCCAGCTTAAGGAATGTGCAAGTTCCGAGACACATCTCTCACAAGGTCAACACTTATCCTCTTCCACTTCACAGATGTTAAAACCCAAACCCTCACATCAAGACTGACAGCTCAGCTCACTCAGCCATCAACTCACATGCTTTCTACTCTCATTTTTACTTCAGGCATAGTTTCCAGTACCTGGGATTTTCTTTTCTTTTCTCAGCTATACATTTAGAATAATGTGCATTAGATGTTGCTCCACATTTCTGAGCGTTGTAGCAGCAGAATTGTAGGCCATTTACTTTGCCACATTTCCTGAACCGAAACCCAGTCTTCAATTTTTTTAAGGGTTTCACTGCCAGTCACTATGGGAAATCAGACACAGATTACTAAAAGAGATGGGAAATCATAAAAATTCTGGAAATCTTGCAAAATTATTCATGCATGCTAAAAACTGCAAAATGATAGCCTCTGACATTTTTTTAATTTAATTTAGCTCAGAAGCTAAATTGCCCACTACTCTTCTTTCCTAAGAAAGGCGCTTATGAAACCTGCTGTAATTACCAACTCTTCCAATTTCTACGAGTCAGGTAAACTCTTTCCTCCATAATGGCCCTTTTGTAGCACAGAAGTTTTATTCCATGAGCATGAACAAAGAAAAGCTCCTTTTGTTTACCCTGGGTAATTGCAATTCCAGTAATCTCTTGAAAACCAGTTCCCACATTGAGCAAAAGTCAGTTTCCAAATAGGAGAGATTTAACTTTCTGGTACAATTTTAGAGCTCCTTCTCTAAAGTAGAACTCTGTGGAGCTCAAGAATACCATAGGGGAATCCAATTCAATGCCTAATGGGATTTCGTTTGATATGAAAAACATACTTATTTTTTAATAGCTATTATTTATTTGAAATTCAAAATTAACCTGGTGTCCTGTATTTTTATTTGCTAACTCTGGTAACCCTACTCTACAGTAGTGCAGGGATATTTTTTTGCGGCTCATGGTCCTGTGAGTTTCTCAGGTAACTTCAGAGAAAACAAAGACTTGTCTGGGAAAATCCTAGTACCTACAATTGCACAGGAGCTCAGATACAACTGCATACTAATGGATAGTTTCAACAAAGTTCATGAGAAAGAAAGGCAAAACTGTTTTCCAGTACCTTCCACAATCTCTCCCAGACTCAAGTCCTCAGCACAGATCAGTGAGGGTAACAAGCGCTGGAGTGGGGTGGGTGCGATCAGTGTATCAGGTTGTCACTGCAGGTTTCTCTAATCCGAAGACTGTTTTCTTAGAAAAGGCATTCCTACACTTTCCTTATGAACCTTCAGCATCTCCTACCAGTGATCAATGCACTGAAGGATCTAGACCCCACTAAATCCATTTACACTTAGATCTCTTCTATGTAACTGACATCAGTAGAATGGTTAAATGCCCTGAATTATGAAACCCTGCCTATGCCTCAGGAAATGGTGAAATATTCTGAGACAAAAGCGGTTTCTGACCTTACCAAGTGACCCTAACTATGAAAGTCTGTCTATTAAATCTATTTCAGAACAAGTAGAAGGTAATAATGTTAAATCCTGGGGCAGCCAACCACAGCAATGATATCATGCGCCCATCTGCAGACTCCAAGACAATTTTAAGATTTCCTCTCACTCAAATTTCATCTCTAGACTCTGATT
Organism: Aepyceros melampus; assembly: GCA_006408695.1. Lineage (NCBI taxonomy): Eukaryota > Metazoa > Chordata > Mammalia > Artiodactyla > Bovidae > Aepyceros > Aepyceros melampus. The sequence continues at coordinate 92,571 of SJXQ01000312.1, read as the reverse complement.
CAAAATAGGCCTCCCAGGTCTCACTGAAGCCCATCTAATGATCCCAGCCTTAAAATGCTTATAAATCAATAGGGATTCATCAGAATGCATGCTAAGTCACTTCAGTCATGTTTGACTCTTTGCGACCCCATGAACCATAGGCTACCAGGCTCCTCTGTCCATGGGATTCTCCAAGCAAGAATACTGGAGTGGGTTGCCATTCCCTTCTCTGGGGGATCTTCCCAATCCAGGGATCAAACCCAGGCCCCTTGCATTGCAGGCAGATTCTTTACCATGTGAGCCACCAAGGAAGCCATTGGTCCCTAAAACACTACTGAGCCAATAGAGAAGCCAAAATATGAACAGCTGATGGGCCAAATCCTGTTTTGTGAGGGATGGAATTGAGAGACAGAGTTTAATTTCATTTCCATTGCATGTCTTTAGAGGAGACAGATACTCTCCAGAAGCTCAGAGGGTCCACTTCTCCCCAGTACCTTATATTGACCCACCCCAGGCAGTGCCAGTCTACTCCAGAAGAGAATTCATCCAATATGTTCAAGGAACATCCATGTGCCAATCAGCTGGTTTTGAATGCAGTTTTAAGTCTTCCTATCACAAAACATTTTTCTCCAGACATCAAATCATAGAAACAATAAAACAATGTTTTTGCATGAATTTCATGTAAATTTCTCATTTCTTGGGTCTTTCTTTGCCTGGACACAACTTCTCACATGCCTATATGCCTTTGCACACAATTTTCACCTTTCCTTCAATGATTTCTTCCAACTCTATTTGCACCCTAGCCTCCCTGCCATGTCCTACTCATTTTTAAGTCACAGCTCAAACATTGCTTTACTGTGGATTGATTTTTTGCTTCCCCACGGTAGCCTTAAATCCTTCCTCTGCTACAACTTATACATCTCTTCATGTCAGCTTTTCTTACTGTTTATATTTATTTATATTTTACTGTATTTAAATTTCCTGAGATTAGAGACACAATGTTTCTATATGTAATTCTCCTTTACTTAGCACAGTAACTGCCCCATGGTAGGTTTTAAATATCAGTTTCGCAAATTAATTAATAAATGAATGGATGTGATTTAGTTGAATCGAAGTGGGCCTGAGATTAAAGTTACAGTCTCAACATTCATGTAAACAAATGCTTCACTTCCCTTGGACAGCAGTATCTTCACCTTTGACCAATCTAAATCCCCCATCACTTTTATGAGACATCAGATTTCATATGGAATGACTCTTTGTCATTCCTTCACCTTTACCCAGAGAAGGCATTGCTGCTAGGGATGGATGGCCGCATTATCTCTAAGTTTAAATGGCAACATATTTCCCTGGAGTTGAAATATCCATTATCCTAGGTTTGTTATGGCTGTCTAAACATTTACACTCAATTGCTGGTGTGTGTTCACCCGTTTATTATTGCCTTCTGTGGCAAAGAAGGAAAAAAATGTCACTTTTTAAAAATCCTTCTCCTTTCCAGAGGTGAGAAGTTTGTCTCTGTTACAGATGTAAGATGGTGTGAAATCAAAATGAGATTTTTTTCAGACGTCCATTCTAGGAGCCAAATAGCATTTCCGCATTACTTTACCTTAGAGAACTCAGTCTCAAACTTTCTATGGAAAAGTTGTGTGTGTGTGTGTGTGTGTGTGTGTATATAATAGCCATTGATTTGAAGTTTGGTGGCCTGATCCAAGAGTCGCCCTGCCAGAGTGAAGTAAGTTGTGTTAGTCTGTAGCTTCCAATGGCTGGAGTTGTGGTCTGTGGACCAAGAGTGACAATACCTCCTGGGACCAGACGAGGAATGGAGAGCGCAGAGTCCTAACCCAGGGCTAATAATCAGATCTACACTTTAGCAAAATCCCCTGGTAATTCAAACACATGTGAAATTTTGGAAAACACTCGTCTGGAATCTCATCTTAAAGAACAGGCTTCCTACTCGACTTCTCCTAAGTGTCCACTGAGTTCAAATATGAGTATTTGCCATGTTCCTCCCCTCCAGCTGATGGATCAGAATCGAGTTTTTAATGGGACATATCCATTAGGAAGATTTTTATCTGCAAGTAAACCGAAACAAAGACATATGCAAGTACACACATGTACACACACAAGTTTAAGATGACTTAAGATCCATTATCTCCCAGTAACAGAAGGTCCTGAGATGACAAGGGTGCAGGGTTGGTCATTAGGCATCCCAAAGGCCTCGTCAAAGACTCAGGATTCCTTCTGTCTTTCCTCTCAGACACCCTCCACCTGGTCTCCACAAGCTAATTTCCTTTCTTATCCCAAGATGGCCACCACAGTTCCAAGCATCACAGGCAGAAATAAAAATGACAGCAGCAGAAAATAACTTTCTTCAGGATCATATTTTTTAATATGAAGAAAATGTTTTCCTTTGTTTGTTATAAAAATCCCCTCCACAGACATCCCTTTGTATCCCATGGACCAGAATTATACTACATGACTTGTCTAAACCAAAAACTGGCAAATGATACAGAGCCTCCTTGATTGGCTTAGACCAATCATTCGTTCCTTGTGATTCACTCTAAGGCTTGCTCTCCTAGGGCATGTGAAGAGTAACATTTGTGCAAAATAGTGTTTGCTTAGCAACAGAAATGGTGGACAAGAGGTGGGGGGTTGCTATCTGACGTGGAGGTGATAGCCAGATCTTAAAACAAAAAGGAAGGGTTTCCCTGATGGCTCAGTGGTAAAGAGCCCAGCTGCCGATGCAGGAGACACCATTCCATCCCTGATCAGGGAAGACCCCACATGCTGCAGAGAAACTGAGCCCGTGCACCACAGCTGCTGAGCCTGCGCTCTAGAGCCCGGGAGTCTCAAGTACTGAGCCTGCCGTGCCGCAGTTACCGAACCCTGAGCACCCTGAAGCGCATGCCCCATTCACAGCTACTGGAGAAAAGCCCTGGCACAATCATAAATAAATAAACAGCAAAAGAGAATAATCTGAAACATGAGTCTTATAAACAGAAGGCAATTTATCCTTTTTTGATCAAGGGCACTTGATCAACATAGAAATCAACGTTGGCTCTCAGTCTCCAAATAAACACCAGTTTCCCTGAGCCCTCCCTCTTATCTGCGCCTGTCTCAGTCCCTGAGGATGGGTCCTCAGTGTGAAGTGCAACCAAAGTGGATGCGAAGCTGGTGCTCTGCCAGTGTGCTGCCACATGGCTCTCTAGGGTCTGACCCAGCACACCCAGCAGGTCTTTTAGATCAGACTCCAGTCATTCGTTAAAACAGCTAAAACCAAGAAATTGTAAGCAAACTCCTGAGCAAGAAGAAGGTAGGAAAGCTATAGATTGGACTCTCTAAAAAAAGCAAATCTACAGTTGATCACTATGGTAGCAATACTGGTTGATGTTGTTTCCAGTGGACTTGGTAAATCATAGGGAATTAAAAGAAGGGAAGAGAAATATATATATATATATATATATATATATATAGAGAGAGAGAGAGAGAGAGAGAGGAATATATATATAGGGGATTCCCTGGTGGCTCAGTTGGTAAAGAATCTGCTTGCAATGCAGGAGACCCAGGTTCCATCCCTGGGTGGGGAAAATCCCCCCAGCATAGGAAATGGCAACCCACTCCAGTATTCTTGCCTGGAGAATCCCATGCACAGAGAAGCATTGCATGGTACAGTCCATGAGATCAAAAAGAGTCAGACACGACCGAGTGACTAAGCACGCATGTGCGTGCACACACACACACACATACACACACACACATATATGTGTGTGTGTGTGTGGTGTATATATATATATGAGGCAAGAGAGTCCAGGACAGTGATATTCAAACATTGTTTAGCATGCTTTATTACCTTATGCCTCAGAGGTTTGACTTGAAAAGGAAAACTCAGATGTTTAGTAAATATCCCAGGCGATTCCAGTACAAGTGGCTTTTTAAACCATTCCTGAGGAACACTTACCTGGAGAAAGAAAGATTTCTTTTCTTTATTCTTTGCTGCAGTGTTGTCTCAAAATCTGTTTGGATTAAGAACAATGACCATTTCCCTATTACTACATGCCACCCAAGTTGGATGTTCCAATCCAGGCATTTAAATAAGAAATGCAAAAATGGAGGAGAGGGGGTCCCACAAGTACTAAGTTTTTCAAACAGGCTTTGTCAACTGTCACAGTAGTAGAGTGGGATGAAAAGAACTCTGGGGCTCTGGTCCTGTTTCTGCCACTAGGAGCCACCGTGGTCATATCACAGCCTCTCTAGGTTCCAGTTTTCTCATCTATAAAAAGGAAATAATAATACCTACCTTGCCTCACAGAACTGTTTGAAGACTCAGATGTATACACAAAAGGAACTTGTAAACTGGGCAATATAGTAAGAATGTATTCTTTTCCAATGTTGATTTATAGAATTTTTTCCCATGATATTGAAGCATTTTTTCATTATATATATTTGCTTGTGCAACATCTTAAACTTGGCCATTTTATGAGAACTGTCATTCTGTTCCACTGGGCTTATAGCCACATGGCATCAAACAGAACCTTGTCTTCATTAACTCATTCATGAGTTATGAATGAGTTAACTCATTCATATTAACTCATGTCTTCATTAACTCATTAACTCATATATGAGAGCAACGATTGCGGCATTAAGTGGCACTGTCTCGTCTGGAATCTTTGTTTTGCACTTTGAAAGACCTGAAAATGTAAAAAAGAATGAACTTTTAACCAGTGTGACTGAGGAAACACTGAGGATAAGAGCTGTGTCCATTTCTGCCTTGTTAATTTCCCTCCACGCGAACACAAAAAGACTGCTCACAATGCTGATTTGAGAGTGTCAACTACAAATTGGCCCCTGCCATCCACCTCTACGAGGGTTAAATCACGTGCCGCTGCAGCTGCTGGCCTTCAGCACCCTCTGAAAGGAGTTCATGGTGGAGAGCAGGAGTGAGGCACTCTATTCAGGGGCTTCCTGGTGGTGCTAGTGGTAAAGAACCTGCTTGCCAGTTGCAGGGGATGTAAGAGACTAGAGCTTGATTCCTGACTTGGGAAGATCCCCTGGAGAAGGGCATGGCTACTCACTCCAGTATTCTTGCCTGGAGAATCCCATGGACAGAGGAGCCTAGCGGGCTACAGTCCACGGGGTTGCAAAGAATTGGACACAACTGAAGTGATTTAGCACGCACGTGCTCAGAGGGAAAGTTGGCAGGACATGTCTTCATGTAGTTAGATATTCTCAGGAGCAGATTTTACGAGCCCAATTCTTACGTCGCCTCACATCTAGAAAAACACTAAAATCCTTCACGGTGACACCTGTTTCTCATGACTAGCCAAAAGCGTCATGAGACTAGCAGAAACCTGGAGAAATATGTGCTTAATTTCATGTATTCCCACTTCACCAAAATCACATATGTGCTGGTCTTCCCCCACCCCACCCTGCCTCTTTGGAGCAGTTTCTCAGAGTTACCTGAGGTGTTGTCTCCTGGACTGCAGTCTTCATTTTGCCCCAAATAAAACTCAACTCTCACATTGTGCATTTAAGTTGACAAGAGTTTAAAGAAGACTTTCAATGAGATGTGAGCAAAATTATTTCCATAAAGGATGATGATTCAGGCATCAGGAGCAATCATAGCTGAGGCAGCTACTTTTTACTGAATCAAAAATTGACTCAATGAGAAATACATCACTTGCTCCTACTTACAAATAATCATTCTATTCTGACAATACTTCCTTTTCATAGAAATACATTGAGTAAAATTGTTTTTTCTTCTTCTTTGTGATTTGTACCACAGATTCCAACTGGGACAGAAATAAATGGAAAACATGTATCCGACCTCCCAGTGATCCCAGGCCAAGTCGTGTAGTTCTGTGGATGGAGGCAATTATAATCCTAATGAATATGCTTGATGCTCACTTACAAAGAAACTGAGCTCAGAGAAAATTTTTTCCCTTTTGTTTACATGTACACACCAGCTGGCTCCCAAACGAGTCTCACACATACAAATGTCCCTGATCCTATTTTCAAAAGAAATAATAATAGTACCAGGGGCTATCAAATAAAAACTCTTTCTCAGACCTGGAGTGAATTGAAGGAATTACAGTGTCCAAGGGTCACATACCTATTTTTTCACAAAAATTCAGGCAGGTACCATAAACCAATAAGTAACACCTGTCTAGGCTGGAGGCAGCAGAATTTACTTACCAGACAATAACATCCATAAATCCACACACTGCCCAGATCTTCATTTTTCTCGGCACAGAAACCTCAAGGACTAACTTTTATGACCTGGATTCTAGTAGGGCTGAATAATGGCCTAAGAGATCAGATCCTAAATCCTGGAATTTATAGATGGTACCTTATAAAGAAAAACAGATCTTTGCAAATGTGATTAAAGTGAGGATCTTTTTTATTAAACTTTTTATTTTGCATTGGATTATAATCAATTAATGTGTCTTCCCTGGTGGCTCAGATGGTAAAGAATCCACCTGCAGTGCAGGAGACCTGGATTCAGTCCCTGGATAAAGAAGATCCCCTGGAAGAGGGCACAGCAACCCACTCCAGTATTCTTGCCTGGGGAATTTCATGGACAGAGGAGCCTGGCAGGCTACAGTCCATGGGGTCGCAAAGAGTTAGACGCAACTGAACAACTAACACACATGCACACACATAGTCAATTTACAGTGTTGTGACAGTTTTAGGTGGACAGCAAAGGGACTCAGCCATCCAAATGCTGCTGCTAAGTCACTTCAGTCGTGTCCGACTATGTGAGACCCCATAGACGGCAGCCCACTAGGCTCCTCTGTCCCTGGGATTCTCCAGGCAGGAATACTGGAGTGGGTTGCCATTTCCTTCTCAACGCATGAAAGTGAAAAGTAAAAGTGAAGTCGCTCAGTCGTGCTGGACTCTTAGTGACCCCATGGACTACAGCCCACCAGGCTCCTCTGTCTATGGGATTTTCCAGGCAAGAGTACTGGAGTAGGGTGCCATTGCCTTCTCCATATACATGTATCCATTCTCCCGCAAAGGGAACCCTGATGGCTTAGGGGTAAAGAATTCACATGCAGTGCAGGAGAAGTGTGTTTGATTCTGAGTTGGGAAGATCTCCTGGAAAAGGAAATAAAAACCCACTCCAGTATTCTTGCCTGAGAAATCCCATGGACAGAGGAGCCTGGTGTGTTACAGTCCATTGGGTCGCAAAAGTCAGATGCAACTTAGTGACTAAACCACCACCACCATTCTCCCCCAAATTCCATCTCAGCCAGGCATCCACATAACATTCCAGTATACCACAGAGGTTGTCCCACTGTTGGGAAGGTTCTGAGCCCCCCATCAGGCGTCCCAGCCTGGAGATCCAGCAAAGGGACTAGGAATCCCCAGAGAATCTGACTTTGAAGGCAGCAAGAATGGCACCCCACTCCAGTACTCTTGCCTGGAAAATCCCATGGACGGAGGAGCCTGGTAGGCCGCAGTCCATGGGGTCGCAAAGAGTCAGACACGACTGAGCAACTTCACTTTCCCTTTTCACTTTCATGCACTGGAGAAGGAAATCACAACCCACTCCAGTGTTCTTGCCTGGAGAATCCCATGGGCGGAGGAGTCTGGTGGGCTGCCGTCTATGGGGTCGCACAGAGTTGGACACGACTGAAGCGACTTAGCAGCAGCAGCAGATTTGATTGCAGGACTTTCACAGGACTAGGGGTAACAGAGACTCTGTTCTTGGAGGGCACACATAAAATATTGTGCATACCAGGATCAAGGGAAAGGAGCAGTGACCCCATAGGAGACTGAAGCAGACTTCTGCTGAATTAGGGATCTTGACATGAGAATGGTATCCTGAATTACCCTGGAGGGCCCTAAACCTAACCACATGTGTCCTTTTAAGAAGGAGGCAGGGAGATTTGACACATGGGGGAAGGGGATGTAAAGACAGGCAGATTGGAGTGATGAAGGCATGCGTGAAAGAATTCTGGCAGCCACTAAACACTGGAAGAGACAAGGAGCACAATGTCTCCTAGAGTGTCTGGAGGAACCAGAGACCCAGGCGATACCTTGATCTCAGACAGTGTGTGCTAAGTCTCCAGCCGTGTCCAACTCTCTGAGACCCCATGGACTGTAGCCTGCCAGGCTCCTCTGTCCATGGGGATTCTCCAGGCAAGAATACTAGAGTGGGTTGCCATGCCCTCCTCCAGGGATCTTCCCAACCCAGGGATCGAACCCAGGTCTTTTATGTCTCCTGCATTGACGGGCAGATTCTTTACCACTAGCACCATCTGGCCCCTAAGACTGTGAAAGAGTAAACTTCTGTTGTTTGTTTGTTTGTTTGTTTGTATGTTCTTTGCCTGACCCTTTCCCTTTATTTATTTTTTTAATTAATTTACTTATTTTAATTGGAGGCTAATTACTTTACAATACTGTAGTGGTTTTTGCCATACATTGACATGAATTAGCCATGGGTGAGTTCGTGGTGAATTCTTTACAGCAGCCACAAAAAACTAATATACAGACCCAAATCACCTTTCTTTTTCTATCTCTCTTTAAGTCCCATCCTCATCCCCATAAGCCAGCCAAAGTGAATTCCTTGTTCCTGTTATACACCCCCCATGCTATGTCTCATTGCTTTCTTGACTAAAACAACTCACTTCATTTCTCTAAAATAAACTCTATGCAGTCCTCAAGGAATAATTCAAATATCACATTCTCCACAATTTGGGTTTGAATTTCAGTGTAAAAATGAAGAGGGTTTTTTTTTCTCATAATAAATAGATTTACACAGCAACAATTGCCAAAAATCTTGACTCTTTGTGTACTGATGCCAAACAGAAACATGAAGACAGAGATTTTGAGGATAAGAGGGCTGGGTTTACTTTTGCCAGGCAAAGGGGGAAGCCAGAATCTCAGAACTGTCTCTCCTTCCCTGGGGACCCAAGAAGAGTTCTTATAAGTAGAGCTCCCAAGGAGGGGACACATGTACACCCGTGGCTGACTCATGTCAATGTATGGCAAAAACCACCACAATATTGCAAAGTAATTAGCCTCCAATTAAAATTAATTAATTAATTTAAAAAATAATTAGAGCTCGTATATGATAAGGATCAGAGAAATGAAGTTCTTGAATTTCTTCTTCTTGCATTATTTCAATCCAGTCACAACTGGAGTCAAGGAAGCAGGTAATTGGATGCATTTGCCTCTGGGTTATAGGTCTGTGACCTTCTTTCTGAAATGCAAAAAGCTACAAGAGATGGACTGCTACAAATGAGTGCAGGAAATGTCAACTCCAGGTGCAGAATGTAATTGCACTTGGAGTTAGAGGGTGATAGGCACAGGATATAATTCATACAGTGTCAGAGAGTGTTAGAGGTTAGTTTTGGGAAGATCAAATCTAGTTACAGACGCCACAGATTAGCAATATTTAAAATATGACTAAGATTGATTAGCTCCTTCAGGCCAGTTTATGCCTCTCCTCTAACCTGTTCATTATTCACTTTATTTTCCTCCTTATCAGGAGAGGAAAAAAGCACCATTTCTATTTTTTCTGCAACACGACCAAGAGCAGTGTCACAACAAAGACAGTGTCAATGCTATTTCTTATATAAACAACTTCTGTTTACATGGGTAGTATATCCCTTACCCATCTCCTGCTAGTTCCTAGGAAATTTCCAGTTCGTCTGGTTCAGTTCTACCACAGGCAAGAGGAACCTGTCATGTCAGACCAGCATCTTGACAAAATTGACCAAGTCCTCTCCACCCTCTGCTTCCTACAGTCTAGGGAGGATTTGATCTGATAGACAGTGACCCCCTGTGATGGGTCATTCAGAAGTCTGCACTCTGGGGCGACTCAATGACAAATCACATTCACACCTCCTTCTGATCTTGTGACAGATAGTCCTTCTTCCCCATCCACTTTGAGGACCGTCTACCTTTCTGCTCCACACTGAGAAGCACTTTCCATGCCTTCTCTCTTCTTCCAGCACTGGTCTTAATCTATATTTGGAGAGCAAACATGCATGTCTTACACTGAGAACAGAAGTATATTTTATTCTATGGCTTGGTTTTTTTTAATATTTTTTAAATTAACCTTTCATTTTATAAGCAAACCATGTATGTGATAAGAAAGAAACTTATACAGAACAGTATAAGATAAAATGTAAAATTATTCTTTTCATCTCTGCCAGTTTATATTCCCTCTAAGAGAGTTGGCAGGATCTCTTCTACCTTTCGAATATTTTCTATAACTGTATTGCCAAGTATGATATTGAGAAATGGACTATTTCCTGCCATATCAGTAAACAAAGGATGTTATCAGTGATTGTAGCCCTCCAACATGAGCTGGTGAACCCAAAGGAAACTCAGGAAAGAGAATACTTGCCATCTAAAGCCACTGCCTATTGTGAGCCCTGAGGAGACTCAGGATGTAACAAGACAGGGTACCGCCCCAGACAGCTGAGGTGCATATCAAGAGAATGGTTTCAGAGAGCCCAGACTCTTGCATCATCCCACATACAGAAAAGCACTACATTCCTTAACCTTGGGTATCTGGTTTCTATAATTAACAGTAATCTTTTGACATTCAGAGTATCTGCCCTTTGCTGCAAAATTCCTCTATATTCTGCTTCCCCTCTTCGTCTCCTCAGAGCAATTCTTTCAGGTTTACCTGAGGTGCTGCCTCCCAGACTTGAAGTGCTAAAAATTCCTACCTAATAAAACTGAGCTCTCAACTTTTAGGTTGTGAATATTTAAGTTGACAATGTATGCATTGTAAAGATTCTTCTTCCATATTTTACCTTTTATTATGAAATAGAGCATACAAATATGAAGTATGAGAAAATATATATGAACAGTTTAAAGAATACTCATACATGTAAACTCACCAACCAGTCAAGAGAATAACAACATATACCTCAGGAACTCTTATATGTACCTCCCAAATTGCATTTGTCTTCTGTCTCTCAAAGATATCCTAATCCTTAGGTTGAATGTCCCTTTGGTAGTCACTAGATTTGCTCATAATTATCCTGGCTCTCTACTTCTGGCCACTTGGTAAACTGTGCTTGAGCACACATTTGGCTCAGGTGGTAAAGAATCTGCCTGCAGTGCAGGAGACCTGGGTTCGATCCCTGGGTCAAGAAGATCCCCTGGAGAAGGGATTCTTGCCTGGAGCATTCCATGGACAGATAAGGCAGGCAGGCTGCAATCCGTGGGATCATGAAGAGTCGGACATGACTAAGCAACTAACAGTTGGCAGTGTTAAGTTTTTGACAAATGGAATGTGATCGGAAGTGAGTGGATAGACGCTTTAAAGGTCACTGTACACTGTGCTACACTCTTTTTCTTCTGTGTCCGGCATGTTCTAGGTGGTGGCTCTCCATCAGCCTGGGTCCACAAATGAAGACAACAGTGTGAAAACAGAGAAATGAAACCATGCTGTCAAGCATGAAGTGTGGAGTTGTTGATGACCGACCGCCACAGAACATAGGTTACCTGCTGTGGTCTCACTGCTTCTTGCCGTATCTTTGTCACCACGAGTACAACTTTAAATATAATACACTCGCAAATGGATGCCCTTGAGCTTAGTTGTAGTCAAGAGGTGTTTGAGAACAGGAAACAGGAAAGAGCTGTGGAAGGCAGGGAGAAGCTGATGAGAAGCTTTGAATCTGGTTTCTGACTGAAGAGTGATCTTTGTTTTTCTCTCAAGCTAAGGAGACTCTTGGAGAAGGCAGTGGCACCCCACTCCAGTACTCTTGCCTGGAAAATCCCATGGGCGGAAGAGCCTGGTAGTCTGCAGTCCACGGGGTCACTAAGAGTCAGACACGACCAAGCAACTTCACTTTCCCTTTTCACTTTCATGCATTGGAGATGGAAATGGCAACCCACTCCAGTGTTCTTGCCTGGAGAATCCCAGGGATGGGGGAGCCTGGTGGGCTGCTGTCTATGGGGTCGCACAGAGTCAGACACGACTGAAGTGATTAGCAGCAGAAGGAGACTCTCAAAGCTCTCTCACACCTCTGGGAGACACTATTTTAAGAAAGACAGTTTCAGAGAGCTTTGAATTAAAAGGCCATATACAGAGGAATCATTTTAGCATTTTAGCCTTATTAGAGCCAGCAAAACTTGATTGAGAGAGTATTTGTAATGGAGGAAAAATATAGGAATAATGGTGATGATGACAATGTGGAAACAGTGATTTTTACTTATTGAGTTCTTATTACATGCCAGACACTCAGTTCTTCATATTTCCTCGGATGATTCATTTAATCCTTACAAGACATTCTTAGAGGCTCAGACTCTTAATCTACTTGAAGCAGGAGATAGATGGGCCCCGAGCTAAGCAGCAGGAGTTTGTCCCTTGCAGACAGATACTCCACAAAGCAGAAGCTAGAAAGGAGTTGAGCTAAAGAGATAAAAGACCACAGATTTCTCCTCCTTAAAATTAAGGAGAACTTCATGACTACTCATGCACAGAAAGTCAGCTCAGAGGTCAAAAGGGAAGGTGCGCCACCCCACAGTAAGTGATGTCAATCTACCCATAAGCCTCCTTTGTAGCTAGGAGATGCCCATGCACACACACGGGAGTGTTAGGTAGGTAATTAGATATTTTTAGCAGCCAAGCGGTGACAGAGGCAAAAAAAAAAAAAAAAAAAAACAAGGGGGGGAATAATCAAGCTAAGCCTCAACCATCTGGGGACCTGCCCTGACTTTAGCAGCAAAGAGGTGACAATGGCTAAAGACAAGGGGAGAACAGCCCAATTAGGCTCCAGCCATCTGGAGACCCTCCCCTAACCTCACACGAAACCATGATCAGGTGGTACACAATTTATCCTGATAAAGAGAGGGCACAGTAACACTAGAGAGCTTCCCAGGCAGGACAGTGCATGTCCAGAATAGACAGGTATATGACTCCTGTAAACCCAAACTCATGATATCAACATTACAATAAAATCTGCATGTGGTTTTGCCCTCCCCCGGGTTAGCTTTTCTCAGCAGATGAGGGTAAGTGCGTGCACAATAACAAACTTGTTCCAGAACTTGGGACAGGAAAACAGAGATCCTGTCACACCTTCCCTCAGAACAACCCTTTAGAAACACCCCTAAACCTGTATGGGAGGGCTGGCTTCACCTCCCAGAAACGGTTCGCTCACCCTCTGAAAGTGTATGTATGCTTCAGTAAGCTTTGAAAGTAAGAGTGAAAGTCGTTCAGTAGTGTCCGACTCTTTGCGACCCCATGGACTCTACAGTCCATGGAATTCTCCAGGCCAGAATACTGGGGCCTTTGTTACTTTGCCGACTAAGGTCCATCTAGTCAAGGCTATGGTTTTTCCTGTGGTCATGGATGGATGTGAGAGTTGGACTGTGAAGAAGGCTGAGCACTGAAGAATTGATGCTTTTGAACTGTGGTGTTGGAGAAGACTCTTGAGAGTCCCTTGGACTGCAAGGAGATCCAACCAGTCCATTCTGAAGGAGATCAACCCTGGGATTTCTTTGGAAGGAATGATGCTAAAGCTGAAGCTCCAGTACTGTGGCCACCTCATGCGAAGAGGAGGAAAAGACCCTGATGCTAGGAGGGACTGGGGGTGGGAGGAGAAGGGGACGACAGAGGATGAGATGGCTGGATGGCATCACTAACTCGATGGATGTGAGTCTGAGTGGACTCTGGGAGTTGGTGATGGACAGGGAGGCCTGGCGTGCTGCGATTCATGGGGTCTCAAAGAGTCGGACACGACTGAGCGACTGAACTGAACTGAACTGAACTTCCCTTCTCCAGGGGATTTTCCCAACCCAGGGATCAAATCCAGGTCTCCAGCACTGCAGGCAGATTCTTTACCAACTGAGCCACAAGGGAAGCCCAAGAATACTGGAGTGGGTAGCCTATCACTTCTCCAGCAGATCTTTCCAACCCAGGAATCGAACCAGGATCTCCTGCATTGCAGGCAGATTCTTTATCAACTGAACTATGAGGGAAGCATTTACTTTGTGCTTAAGCCTGCAGTTGTCTGCAGTTCTTACTGCCACAGGACTAAGATTCCTGGTCCAGGTCTCTCATTGACCTCCTTAGTTGAAGCTCTCTGACATAACACACTCCAGTCCAGTAGCAGGAGGACCCTGTGTCTGTGTCTATGTCTGCATGTGCCTGTTCAGTCACTCGGTCGTGTCTGACTCTTTGTGACTCCACAGACTGTAGCCCACCAGACTCCTCTGTCCATGGGATTTTCCAGGCAAGAATGCTGTAGTGGGGTGCCATTTCCTCTTCCAGGGGATCTTCCCCACCCAGGGACTGAAACTGCATCTCCTGCACTGGTCCCTGGTGGCTCAGTGGTAAAGAATCTGCCTGTCAATGCAGGAGACGAAGGTTCAATCTCTGCACCAGGAAGATCCCCTGGAGAAGGAAATGGCAACCTGCTCCAGCATTCTTGCTGGGAAAATTCCATGGACAGGAGAACCTGGTGAGTCCGTGGGTCACAAACAGTCAGACACGACTGAGCACAACAACAACAAAGGCCAGGCCGCCTGAGCCCTGCTCAGCACAGTGCTAGAGTGCCACCCCAGCTGCAGACCTCTCATCTCTGCTTCCTGCTGCTCCCTACCTCAGCACCGAAACCACAGGGTGCTCCTTAATAAACATCGCCTCTGAACCTCTTTCCCAAGTCTGCATTCCAGCAGTTCAGTCTACTTTAATGTGGAAGCAGAGATCCCCCAAAATGAAAGCTCCTTGATTCAATATCCTGAGATTATCCTCCAGCTAAGCTAAGCTTGCTCCTTGGAAGAAAAGATATGATCAACCTAGACAGCATATTAAAAAGCAGACACATTACTTTGCCAACAAAGATCTGTCTAGTCAAAGCTATGGTTTTTCCAGGAGTCACGTACAGATGTGAGAGTTGGACTATAAAAAAGCTGAGCACCGAAGAATGGATGCTTTTGAACTGTGCTGTTGGAGAAGATGCTTGAGAGTCTCTTGGACTTCAAGGAGACTAAACCAGTCCATCCTAAAGGAAATCCATCCTGAATATTCATTGGAAGGACTGATACTGAAGTGAAACTCCAATACTTTGTCCACCTGATGAGAAGAACTGACTCATTTGAAAAGACCCTGATGCTGGGAAAGATTGAAGGCAGGAGAAGGGGACAACAGAGGATGAGATGGTTAGATGGCATCACCGACTGGATGGACATGAATTTGAGCAAGCTCTTGGAGTTGGTGATGGACAGAGAAGCTGCAGTCTATGGGGTCACAGAGTCGGTCATGACTGAGTGACTGAACTGACTGAAGCAATGATAAAGGATCTACAAATCCCAGTTTCTCCAAAGTCATAATGGGTCTCCATAAAGGCAATGATCATTTTCAGTAATGATTATCTCCATCTTCTCAATGAAAATCCTCTTCCTATGTGGGTTATCTTTTTGTGCCCAGCAAGTTTCTTGCATCAGCGTCTTCTTTTCTTGCTTCAAGAACCTGATTAAGGCAGTTCTAGTCAACCATTCAATCTTCATTAACTGATTTCTAAAGAAATATTTACTTCTCTGCAATACCTGCCACAAGCCTGCTGCTTCCTTAGAGAACACTGGCCCCAGACCACATCTATGGATGTCGTTGATCTGTGTTCTTCTTATACCAGCTGCTTTTGTCTTTCCTGCTGTGATTGGAGTTCTGTTTGCTGTGGCAATAGGAGGGGTGTTTGAATTCCTTCCAATGAGAAAGAAACATTTTCTCTTTGGTGTCTGGGCTGAGGACACACCCTCCCATTGTAGAACATCAGAGAATGTTCTGTGTGACACTGGGTCAACCCCCTGGTAGAAGCAGCTCAGGAGTAATTTTTCAGGCACAGTTCACAGAGCTTATTGAAAAATGTTAGTGTAATAAATATGTTTTAGGATAAAATTCAATTCCCATTCATGATGAAAACTCAGCAAGCTCTGTATAGAAGGAATGTTGAACATGATTTAAAAAAAGGCCATATATGGCAAGTGCACAACTAACATCATACTTAAGGGTAAAAAGCTGAAAGTGTTTTCTCTAGGATCAGGAACAGGGTAAGGATATAAAAAACTCTCACCATTTTTTAACAAGATATTAGCAGTCTTAGCCAGACCAATTAGATAAGAAAAAGAAATAAAAGGAATCCAGATTAGAAAAGAAGAAATAAAGTTGTCAACTTTCAGATGACATGATGTTATTTATAGAAAATCTTAAAAAGTGCACCCAGAAGCTGTTAGAACTAGTAAATTCCACAAAGTTGCATAATACAAAATCAATATACAAATATTAGCTGTTTCTATACACTAATAACCAGATATCATAAAGTCGCCCTGTGGAATAGGAGAAGATATTTGCAAATTATGTCTAATGAGTTAATATCTACAATATATAAAAACTTCACACAACTCAGTAGCATAAAACAATCTGATGCAAAAATGAGCAGAGAATTGGAATAGACATTTTTCCAAAGAAGACATACAAATAGACAACAGGTACTTGAAAACATTCCCAACATCACTCAGCATCAGGGAAATGCAAATCAAAGCCACTATGAGATATCACCTTACATTTGTTATCATGAGTATTATCAAAAAGACATGAAATAAGTTTTGGTGAAGATGTGGAGATAAGTGGACGCTTTTTCCTGTTGGCTTCCCTTGTAGCTCAGTCGGTAAAGAATCTGCCTGCAGTGCAGGAGATACCAGTTTGATCCCTGGGTCTGGAAGATCCCCTGGAGAAGGAAATGGCAACCCACTCCAGTATCCTTGCCTGGAAAATCTCATGGACAGGAGAGCCTGGTAGGCTGCAGTCCATGGGATCGCAAAGAGTTGGGCACAACTGGACAACTAACACTTACTTACTTACATAGTTTTTCCTGTTGGTGGGTATGTAAGCTGTTGTGGCCACTATGGAAAAGAGTATCAGTTCAGTCGCTCAGTCATGTCTGACTCTTTGCAACCCCATGAATCACAGCATGCCAGGCCTCCCTGTCCATCACCAACTCCCAGAGTCCACTCAGACTCACATCCATCGAGTCAATGATGCCATACAGCCATCTCATCCTCTGTCGTCCCCTTCTCCTCCTGCCCCCCAATCCCTCCAGCATCAGGGTATTTTCCAATGAGTCAACTCTTCACATGAGGTGGCCAAAGTATTGGAGTTTCAGCATCAGTCCTTCCAATGAACACCCAGGACTGATTTCCTTTTGGATGGACTGGTTGGATCTCCTTGCAGTCCAAGGGACTCTCAAGAGTCTTCACCAACACCACAGTTCAAAAGCATCAATTCTTTGGCACTCAGCTTTCTTCACAGTCCAATTCTCACATCCATACATGACCACTGGAAAAACCATAGCCTTGACTAAACAGACCTTTGTTGGCTTTTCAATATGCTATCTAGGTTGGTCATAACTTTTCTTCCAAGGAGTAAGCACCTTTTAATTTCATGGCTGCAGTCACCATCTGCAGTGATTTTGGAGCCCCAAGAAATAAAGTCTGACACTGTTTCCCCTGTTTCCCCATCAATCTGCCATGAAGTGATGGGACCAGATGCCACGATCTTCGTTTTCTGAATGTTGAGCTTTAAGCCAACTTTTTCACTCTCCTCTTTCATCAAGAGGCTTTTTAGTTCCTCTTCACTTTACAGTTTCCTCAAAAACTAAAAACAGCACTGGGATTGCTAGAAAGAAATGAAAGAAACGAAAGCACTAACTCAGAAAGATACCCATACTCCTGTTCATTGCAGCACTATTTACATTAGCCAAGGCATAAAAACAATTTAAGCATCCATAGATGGATGAATATATAAAGAAATTGTCATATATATACATGTATATAATACAGAATATTGATCAGCTACAAAAAGAAAGAAATCTTGCCATTTGCCACAACATGGATGAAACTTGAGGCCATTACGCTAAGTGAAATAAGTCATCAGAGAAAGACAAATACCGTAAAGTCCAATTCTCACATCCATACATGACCACTGGAAAAACCATAGCCTTGACTAAACAGACCTTTGTTGGCTTTTCAATATGCTATCTAGGTTGGTCATAACTTTTCTTCCAAGGAGTAAGCACCTTTTAATTTCATGGCTGCAGTCACCATCTGCAGTGATTTTGGAGCCCCAAGAAATAAAGTCTGACACTGTTTCCCCTGTTTCCCCATCAATCTGCCATGAAGTGATGGGACCAGATGCCACGATCTTCGTTTTCTGAATGTTGAGCTTTAAGCCAACTTTTTCACTCTCCTCTTTCATCAAGAGGCTTTTTAGTTCCTCTTCACTTTACAGTTTCCTCAAAAACTAAAAACAGCACTGGGATTGCTAGAAAGAAATGAAAGAAACGAAAGCACTAACTCAGAAAGATACCCATACTCCTGTTCATTGCAGCACTATTTACATTAGCCAAGGCATAAAAACAATTTAAGCATCCATAGATGGATGAATATATAAAGAAATTGTCATATATATACATGTATATAATACAGAATATTGATCAGCTACAAAAAGAAAGAAATCTTGCCATTTGCCACAACATGGATGAAACTTGAGGCCATTACGCTAAGTGAAATAAGTCATCAGAGAAAGACAAATACCGTATAGCCTCAATTATATTTGGAATCTGTCGGGGGGGGGCGAAATTCCCTCATAGATACAGAGACGATTAATTATTGCCAGAGGCAGGGGGTGGTCAAAAGATATAAACATCCAATTTTAAAATAAATAAGACATGGGGATATGGGACACAGCATGGTAACTATAGTTAATAATACTGGATTGTATATTTGAAAGTTGCTAAGAGAATAGATCTTAAAAGTTCTCACTGTAAGAAAAAATATTTGAAGCTATGTGTGGTGATGTATATTAACTAGGTTTATGGTGATCATTTCACAACATATACAAATATCAAATTATTACATTGTACATGTGAAACTAATATGTTATATGACAATTATACCTCAATTTTTAAAATTGGTGTTGGTGGCAGTTTAGTCGCTAAGTCGTGTCCAACCCTTGTGACCCCATGGACTGTAGCCTGCCAAGCTCCTCTGTCCATGACATTCTCCAGGCAAGACTAGAGTGGGTGGCCATTTTTTCCTCCAGAGAATCTTCCCAACCCAGGAATCAAACCCGGGTCTCCTGTCTTGCAGGCAGATTCTTTACCAACTGAACTGCAAGGGAAGCAACTTTTTTAATTGCTTGGTTTATGGTAGTCAATGGGACTTATGACTGCAAGCCCCATTAGCTATCAGAGCTAGGTGATTTGTGCCTCATCGTCAGGTGGCAGCCCTGATAGATGGGGCTCTAATGCGTGGACAAGCTCCTGCTAAGGATGCTGGTGGCTTGGTCTTATTACTGGACTTAGTGGGAAGGATATCAGCCACAAACTGACATTTGCCATGGTCATTTGCTATCTGCCTGTGTAAGGATCCACACAGTCAAATCCTTATACAGGCAGACAGCAACTGTGTGGATCACAATAAACTGTGGAAAATTCTGAAAGAGGTAGGAATACCAGACCACCTAACCTGCCTCTTCAGGGATTTCTTTGGAAGGAATGATGCTAAAGCTGAAGCTCCAGTACTTTGGCCACCTCATGCAAAGAGTTGACTCATGGGGTCTCAAAGAGTCGGACACGACTGAGCGACTGAACTGAACTGAGCTGAACTGTATAAGGATTAGGTCAGGCGCTGCTGCTGATCTTCAACCCACACTGAAAGGAGTTCAGGGTGGAGAAAAGAGATGAGGCACACAGTGGGAAAAACTGGTAGAACAAGTATTCAGGTAGTTAGATATTTTCAGGAGCTGATTTTATGAGACCAGTTCTTGTATCTCCTGATACCTAGAAGAGCACTAAAATCCATTATGGTGATGTCTGCTCCTGATGACTAACAGAAAACTTCTGCAAGAAATATGTGCTTGATTGCATGTACTTCCCTTCACCAAAGTTACATATATACTGAATTTCCCCCCTACTTCTTTGGAGCAATTCCTCAGTGCTATATGAAATGCTGTCTCCCAGGCTATAGTCCTCATTTTGCCCCAAGTACAACTTGACTCAAAGTTCTCACATTGTGCGTTTTTCTGAGTCAGCAAGGAGAATGTGGGGAAAGTGCCCACTGGTTCTTTCAGGTTCTAGGAGAAGATTGTAGTGAGCACCCGGGTGTCTGCTCATTAGAAACTGGATCCTTAGGCAGCAGCTTGTAAAGTATGCAGTTAAACCCTTTCCTGGGTGTCAACTAAAAACTGCAATCTAAAAGTTGAGAGTTAGGTTTTATTTGGTGGGAATGTTAGGACTTGAGCCCAGGAGACAGTATTTTAGGTGACCCCTAGAGAATTCACTCCAAGGAGGAGGGAGAGGAGCCAGGCTAGATACAAGTCTGCAGCAAGGACCAGGTAATCTGAATGTTAAAAGATTACTGTTAATTAAGAGAAAACTAAATCTATCACATGAAGAGATTTAGATCTTCTATGTATGGGAAGATGCAAGCCTCTGGGCTTGCTGAAATTGTTTCTTTCATATGCATCTATCTATCTGAGGCCAATTTTTTCTTTATTGTTGCAAATTGTTGTTGTTCAGTTGCTCAGTCATGTCCAACTCTTTCGACCCCATGGACTGCAGCACACAAGGCTTCCCTGTCCTTCACTATTTCCCAGAGTTTGCTCAAATTCATACCTCTTGAGTCGATGATGCCATTCAACCGTCTCATTCTCTGTCATCCCTTTCTCTTCCTGCCCTCAATCTTTCCCAGCATCAGGGTCTTTTCAAATTAGTTGGCTCTTGGCATCAAGTGGCCAAAGTATTAGAGTTTCAGCTTCAGCATCAGTCCTTCCAATGAATATTCAGGACTGATTTCTTTTAAGATGGACTGACTGGATCTCCTTGCTGTCCAAGGGACTCTCAAGAGTTTTCTCCAACACCATAGTTCAAAAGCATCAATTCTTTGGTGCTCAGCTTTCTTCCTAGTCCAACTCTCACATCTGTACTTGACTACTGGAAAAACCATAGCTTTGACTAGACAGATCTTTGTTGGCAAAGTGATGTCTCTGCTTTTTAATATGCTATCTAGGTTTATTCACATACTAATTCCTCATTTACTGAGAGATGGCCAATGTGGCAGATGGCTGCCTCTCACCTCCCCCCAGTTCCTCAGCGCCTATCTGAGAGGAAGTAGCTGAAGGCTCCCAAATAGCTGTCATTGTTTCACCTGGGCTCAGAAATTTGCATTTAAAAAAGACTTGTTTCCTGGTAGCTGTTTTTGTTCAGTCCCTCAGTTGTGTCGACTCTGCAACCCCATGGACTGCAGCACAGCAGGCTTCTCTGTTCTTCAATATCTCCCAGAGTTTCCTCAAACTCATGTCCATTGAGTCAGTGATGCCATCCAACCATTTCATCCTCTCTTTGGTAGAGCGAAAAGCAAAAAACATTTCATTTCACATGGGAAAGACCGGGAGGTGAGTGTTTCCCTCTGTTCCCTCTGTACTGAGTCCTGAGGGAATCACTACAGTAAGTAATCATGCTCCCTTCAAGAACAACTTCTTTGCTAGAGTCCCCTGGGACTTGTGAACATAAGCCCTGTTGGTTTCAGAGCTTGACATTTGGGGACCTTCCTGCCTCAGGTGGGACCCATAAAAGTTAGGGTGACAGATGCTTAGTCTGAAACCTTCACTCCTCAGGGAGACGCTGTGAGTTGGGAGTTCTCTCCTGATTGTATGGTGCTGTGCTGGGGCTAGGGTTTATGGCAACCCATTTTGAAGTAGATATTTTCTCCTTCCCCGGATGTGCAAGTCACTCTTCTAGCCTCTGGATTTCTCTCAGAGGGAAATTGTTCCTTGTGTAGCTGTGTGTCTGTGCGAGGAGAGAAAATCAGGAGCGAGCCTGATCTTATTCTAAAGTCGCTCAATTTTCCACTCCAAAACGTTTGGACTTATTTTTTTCTCTTTGCTCTTAGAATTAACATCGCTTAAACAATCAGTGCAACAAGCATTTTGATTGTAATCTCATTGAGAATAAGTGGATGTTGCTTCTAGTTTTCACTTACTAAATTTAGCCTTTTGAATTCCAGCCAAGAAGAAGGAAATGCCAATCAGCATAGAGATCAAAAAACAAAATTAGGAAGCTCACCAGCAGAGAAAGCAAAGGAAGGTTGTCATTCTTCCACTATGATAATGAAATATCTCTTGCTTTAACCCATGTTCGTAGAGTATCTATAAAAATGTAACAAAGAGACTGATACAATGGGAAATGAGAGATGGAGGTGAAAGATTTAGGTTCTAGCCTAGGCTTTGCCGTTCGCTGGCCTATTTGGGCCAATGTTCTCTAAGTCTTGGTTTCCTCATCTGTGAAATGAGAGTTTTAAACCAGTTTTTATATAGTAAGATTCTATCTGAAACCATTATCAATATTATATAAAATATTGCTATTGCTTGTATTTTTGAAATTGGTTTCGATATGAATGGCTAAGTAGGGCGATCCCAGCATCTTGCCACGAGCACACTAGTAAGTGAAATGTACACGTTGACCAGGACCCAGGGGACAGTGAAGACAGATGAGTATGACAATGCTGTGTCACGTGGCACAGTTGTAAGACCTCGCGGCCTTTTCCAGAATCTGTCGCTCCAAAGACCACAGTGACTCGAATTCGATGCAATAGGCAAGAGGATTTATTAGGCCAACGCGCCGGGGTTCAGTCTCCACGCAAGGAGATGAACCCCGAATATCAATTGTGAGGAACTTTTATACCGAAAAATCACAGGCAGGTGTGGGAGGGGTCAGGATATTGGGAACAATGTGGTAGGGGGCCATAGGCAGGTGTAGGTGGGGTGAGGACATCTGATTGGTGGGATAGGTCTGCAGATAATTAAGTCGAAACAGTTGACTGACCACCCGGCAGCGCTTGGCCAGTTCTTAAAGAAACAATTACCCGGAAAAATCCGACAGTAAATACATCTTTGAGAGGGGGTCTCTTCGCAAGGTCAGGAAACTAGGTTATAAGTCATCAGTTAAGAATTAATAGAATGGGGCTTTGTTAAGGACCAGGAGACTCTGAGTCACCAGATAAGGAGTAAGTTATCTCCTGTGAGGCATGGCCTGCCTCCGGGGTTTTAATAGGCAGCGCTTGGCCAGTTCTTAAAGAAACAATTACCCGGAAAAATCCGACAGTAAATACATCTTTGAGAGGGGGTCTCTTCGCAAGGTCAGGAAACTAGGTTATAAGTCATCAGTTAAGAATTAATAGAATGGGGCTTTGTTAAGGACCAGGAGACTCTGAGTCACCAGATAAGGAGTAAGTTATCTCCTGTGAGGCATGGCCTGCCTCCGGGGTTTTAATCAAAAAGGGGACTTAAAATTTTAACCTAGGTTCCTCACAGTTTACCCAGCATGACTTTCCTTAGAAGGTCCCTGAACACGCTACAGCAAAAGTCCCAACCGCACGAACCTACCAGAAGAACTAACACAAGAGAGCTTTACGTCTTCTAAAGTCAGCGCCACACGTGGGAACAGACTGGGGGGCCGGGGGCAAGTAGGTGGGGCTTTCCTTACTTTATGTCCAGCGTGCAGTGTTGTGTACTTCCTTGTGGAATTTGGAAATGACTTACTGGAATTACAAAATCTATTTTTCTTTTAAATTGCAGATTTGGCCTTTACTGCTTTTTAGAGTAATGCAAGATAAAGCCATATCTGAGGACTCAAAATGAAGAGGGAGACTTGATATTTAAGCAGCTTGAATGGTTTCTTTTCTTTCTGGTCAAAGAAATGCACTTGCCTATGATACAGTCTCTCTAGTGAAATGGTTACTCCTCCATTACTCTGTTGATATAATACTGTACATGCTCTCATTGTATGTTTATATATAGCTTAAAATGTATTAATTTATACTGTAGGTATTATGAATTCCTATGGGAAAAAATTATCTTTGAGTTTTTAAATTTAATTTTTCCTTCAAGGGGGTGAAGTTTGCACTACCAAATAGTAATTGTAACAAATTGATCTGTTTTGGATGCTGCTATAGTGCAGTTATACATTTTGTTTTCCAAGGGGAGAGGAGAGTAAAAGAAACACCAATGTGTTTAATCTTAAGGTCTGGTGCTTGTCATAATGAAATTATAACTATTACAGTGCAAGATCAATGAATATGTTCTCCGAGTGAGCCTTTGCTTTTTGTCAAGTTATGCAGTGAACTATTTTTAAGATCTAATCAGTGATTATTTTTCCCACTCCGTGTTTCTCTAAGGAATTATTTCATACTCACACCATTCTTAGCAGTTTTCCTCAGTGATATCATGAATGTGAGTCATTATGCAGCTGCTCAATATGAGCCAATAAACTTACAGATCTGAAAAAAATAAATAATTTGGCCCTATGGTGCCTTCAATTATGTTTTGTTGAATTTATCAGTAAATGTTAAACTCTTCTATTACCTTCAGCAACAAAGATGAAGGGGATAAACTCAAGGGAATGAAAAAGAAAGCTCTTATTTACAATTGTATCTCTCTAGCTACAAGCATAGTACCCGGGATATGTTAAGGATATGTTAAATGGGTATTAACAATTTGCAAAATGAGTAAATAAGTAAAAGTCAGAGATTCTGGGAAAAAAACTTTAATGAAGGAACAATTTCAGATGATGAAATTGGATGTTGTGATGTCCGATTACAGATCTTTAAATATGAAGGTCAAAGAAAGAGGGTTTTGTAGACAGCATTATAATCCTTGTGGAATCCAAACTGCACAGAAATCAGATGAAAACATCCTTAATTAATACCAGGAATTATCCTAAAGTTTTACATAACTAAGATGGTTGAGTTTTTTTTCATGCAATTTAATCTATGCAATGAGAATCATGCTGGTCCTTGTGGATACAGGACCAGATCACTAAGAATACAGCAAGTCCCCTATATATGAACAAGTTCCATTACAAGAGCATGTTCATTAAGTCCAGTTTGTTCATAAGTCCAGTGGTGTTAGCCTAGGTACCCAACTCTCTTGCCTGTGTGCGTGTACTCAGCCACTCAGTCGTGTCCGACTCTTTGTGACCCTGTGGGCTGTACCCCACCAGGCTCCTCTGTCCGTGGGATTTTTGTCCATGGGATTTTCCTGGAAAGAATACTGGAATGAGGTTATCATTTCCTCCTCCAGGGCATCTTCCCCTCCTGCATCTCCTTCATTGCAGGGGAACTCTTTACCCCTGAGACCCTGAGGAAGCCCCAGCCAGCCAACATAATTGGCGACACAGTACTGCACTGTAACAGATTTCACAGAAATAACACACAACAAACACAAAATAAATCAAACATTTTCAGTCTTACCGGACAGTACCTTGAAAACACCTGGCATAAGGAGCTGGCGTCTAGTGAACGGGCAAGAAGAGTTACCGACTGGAGGCGGCGGGAGCTGGTAGGGCTGAAAGACTGCCCGCAATAGAAGACGAGGGGCAAGCTGCAATTTCCCTCTCACCTGACGTCGATGGAACGCACGCTCATATCTTTGAAAGTTTGCAACGTGAAGGCTTATATACTGGCGCCTTCCTGTGTAGTCCCAGGGAAGGTGGTGACAGGCATTCTCAGGAAGCTTGTCCTTCGTGTCCAAACAACTCTTCCGTTCCTAACACCGTGAGCTACTAGGGCGATTACTGCGGAGGCCTGCCTGGGCTGTGGTGACGGCTGTGGCCGAGGGCACGGCGGCTCCCACGGGGCTGGGCTGTGACTTCGGCCGTAGAGGCTGTATGGATACAGTGGTGGCTGTCCATTGTGCTGTGAGGATCTGCATTATCCAGTTTCTACTGTAAGAGTGAACGCATTCCTCTCAACACTGCAATCATCATAGCCTCTGATTTAGTTCTGCTTTCATGTCCTTTATCCCCGCCCTGGTAGTGCATAGCAAGCTATTCTGCCTGGCTCTGTAAGTGGTACAGATAGAGTGCTACTCAACGATGGAACAGCTGAGGTATTTTTAAGCTCCTGAGACAAACAGAATTTATACCTAGGGAAAAGATGTTCAACTGTAATGTGTGTGTGTGTGTTTTATATGTAAACCCTATAAACCAGCAAGAGGATGACATTGAGCTCTTCAAAATCAGGACTTGGTCCTGGCAGCAAACACCAGAAGCAAGGACAGCAGCAAGGGAAAGGATCTGGAATCTCAACTTTCAAGCTGTTCGTCTCTCTCTTCCCTTTTAATATACAAAGATGTTACCAACTCCCATATTTCAATAAAATACTTCAAATATCAGAGCAAACTCAATTTCAACTCATTTATTTTATGGAACTAGATCTAAGCTCCTTGGGGACAGCGACTATGCTTGCTTATTTCATCATTTTATGCTCTATAACCATGACAATACATGGCATATATAAGGCATGAAAGAATTTTGCAGATGAGAAATTTGTTCATGGTTTTCTATAATGCAGAGCCATTTTTAACTTGCCCAATAATTATTTGGTACCTCATCCTAATTTTGAAATCATGATCTGTTCACTCACCTTATTTCTCTTGCTCACACATTACAGTTGAACATCTTTCCCCTAGATATAATTTCTGTTTGTCCCAAGAGCTTAAAATACTTCAACAGTTCAGTTTCATAGTTAAGTAGCCTGCACTCTGTATGTACCCCTTACAGAGTCAGGCAGAATAACTTGCAATTTGTCAAAATATATAAATTAAAAATTGTTTACTGTCAAAAAAAAATTGTTTACTGTCAAGGCAAGACAAAGAGTAGGAAAAGATATTTGCAACATATACAACTGGCAAATTTGTGCTCCTGGGCACCACTGAAAACAATCCAAATGTCAATCAACAGTAAAACAGAGAAAGAAACTGTAGTATATTCTTATAATGGAATACTACACAGCAGTGACAACCACCAATCTAGAGTAACGTCTAGAACTTGCTACATACACTGGAGCTACACGTGCCATCTGGGTAAATCTCACAGTCACAATGTTGGGTGAGAGAACTCTGGCATAACAGAATATGCCTATTTACTCATAACAGTAAGAGCCTGTTTACTTACTGTCCTAGAGAGAAAAACCTAGAACACGGGGTTAGCAGTCAGGACAGTGGTTACCTTTGAGTAAGTGGTATTTGAGAGAGGGTCTGATTGGGGGCTTCTGAGGTGCTGAAAATATTTTATTTTTTGATCCATGGGGTTTTCAAATGCTTTCTTTGCGATAAATCATTGAGCTGACACTTATGTGTATTTTCTGCATGTCTATTATACAATTTAAGACAATTAAAATTGATAACACTGCATAATTTAAAATGAGTCAGCCAAGAATAGACAGTTCAAATTATTTACCAGACCCTTTGTGTACCTACTCCGCAGCCTTTGTTATTTTGTTCAGTTGATCTGTCGTGTCTCTTTGCGACCCGATGGACTGTAGTTGCCAGGCTCCTCTGTTCTGGGATTTCTTAGGCAAGAATACTGGAGGGAGTTGCATCTTCTCCAAGGATCAAACCCTAGTCTCCTGCCTTGGCAGGCAGATTCCTTACCACTTAGTCACCAGAGAAGTCCATACTCTATATCCTTACAGACTAGAATATGTGGGAGTTTTAAATGAATAACACATTGCTTTTAGTGTCAAGACATGCAAAATCTATCCATCTGTATTAGGGGCATAGGTGGGAGAGAGGGGCATGTGAATGGATTGAAAGTTCCTGCTCTAAAGTGTAGGAGAGAATTAGGGAAGCTTTTCCTGATTACCCATGCTCCAATTTTAGAGTATCTACACATTATTAATATCTTTACTTTAGTCACAGAACTAATCATACCTAAAGGAATAAGACAAGAAGTTAAATAATAGCCACAAAGAGAATGAAGTGAAGCATTAAGAAACTTTTCAGTTAAGAAACCTGCTTACCTATTGATTCGATTCCTCTTTAAAAAGTTTGTATCACAAATACATTCTGCTGAATGAATACTGATTATACTAATAATTGCTATATAAAGCCATGCAGTAGTATACTACTGGGGGGGATAAATAAGGGATGGGTATTGTTAACTGAGAAAAAAATGTAGAAAAAACATTCTATGTGGAATTCCCTGGCAGTCCCTAGTCCATGTGGCTATGATGCCACATGCCCACTGCAGAGGGCCTGGGTTCAATCCCTAGTTAGGGAACTAGGAGCCCACAAGCTGAACAGCATGGCCAAAAAAAGGAGAAAAAAAAAAAGAAAAATTCTAGAAAAACCATTAATAGAACTTCAAGAAGAATTTTGATTCCTAAAAGTTGTTCTAGAATGACGTTTGAAAATTATGTAGTAAGTTAAATGGTCTTTTGAATTGTGGTGCTGAAGAAGACTTTTGAGAGTCCCTTGAACTGCAAGGAGATCAAACCAGCCAATCCTAAAGAAAATCAATCTTGAATATTCATTGGTGCTGAAACTGAAGCTCCAAAACTTTGACACCTGATGCTAAGAACTGACTCATTGGCAAAGACTCTCATACTGGGAAAGACTGAAGGCAAAAGGGGAAGGCAGCGGCAGAGGATGGGATGATTCGACAGCATTACCAGCTTAATGGACGTGTATTTGAGCAAACTTCACGAGATAGTGGAAGACAGAGGAGCAGGAGCCTGGCATGCTGCAGTCCATGAGGTTGAAAAGTCAGACACAACTTAGTGACTGAAAAACAACAAGATTATTCTTTGATATTGTCTAAGAGAAATTGTTATACTGATGGGGAAGATACAAATATATTGAAGAAAATGGTGTTTGCCACTCTGAATTAACTTTAAGAGTAATTTATTTTCTCTATTAAAGATGCTTAGGAAAGTAAGGATATAATATTAATTTTCTTGGTGTTACTGAAAGCTATTTTAGTTAGGTTAACAGTATTAATAATTTTCAAATAAAGCCTTCAGTATTTCAATAGTGTACATGATGGGTTTGAGATAGCTGATCAGAGCTTTAACAAAATTGATGTGGGTATCAAGCCTTTCTCATACTATTGAAAATGTCTAGGGAAAATGTATATGGAAAAACAATGACTTGATAACCAAGAGTTACTCAGGGGGCTGTTGAACATGAAATCAGCAAAAATCTTTCTAGGTAGTTGCTTTTATGACCCCACTACTGACTAGTATCTTCTCCTTGACAGAAAAAATATACCACACATGAGCTTCTCACTAAATTCAACTTTCCCTGAATGTTTCCTGAGATTTACCTCACATAAGATGGGTTAAACTTTCAAGGCTTGGGGAAAAAAAAAAAAAAAAACTGTACATTTATTTCGAACTCACCAGCTAAATAGTATGCCAAGCTCATGTCATACTGGAAAACAAGGCTTCAAAGATCATCCTGATGCCCAGGGAAGGGGTAGCATTTCATGGCACAACCGAAGATGCCAAGTCTGAGACTGTAAGACCACCCTTTCATCTTAAAACTCAAACTAGCATTGATCAGCTGGGCTATAAAAAGTTTCAGACCCCATCAAGAGTAACTTTCCAACATTGCTTGAGAATTAGTATTTTCCAGTAAATGTTGATTGACTTGCTATCTGAAAGGTGCTTCAGTTCAGTTCAGTTAAGTTCATTTCAGTCACTCAGTCGTGTCCGACTCTTTGTGACCCCATGAATCGCAGCACGCCAGGCCTCCCTATACATCACCAACTCCCAGAGTTCACTCAGACTCACGTCCATCATGTCGGTGATGCCATCCAGCCATCTCATCCTCTGCCGTCCCCTTCTCCTCCTGCCCCCAATCCCTCCCAGCATCAGGGTCTTTTCCAATGAGTCAACTCTTCACATGAGGTGGCCAAAGTACTGGAGTTTCAGCTTTAGCATCATTCCTTCTAAAGAAATCCCAGGGCTGATCTCCTTCAGAATGGACTGGTTGGATCTCCTTGCAGTCCAAGGGACTCTCAAGAGACTTCTCCAACACTACAGTTGAAAAGCATCAATTCTTCGGCGCTCAGCCTTCCTCACAGTCCAACTCTCACATCCATACATGACCACAGGAAAAACCATAGCCTTGACTAGACGGACCTTAGTCAGCAAAGTAATGTCTCTGCTTTTGAATATACTATCTAGGTTGGTCATAACTTTTCTTCCAAGGAGTAAGCGTCTTTTAATTTCATGGCTGCAGTCACCATCTGCAGTGATTTTGGAGCCCAAAAAAAAACAAAGTCTGACACTGTTTCTACTGTTTCCCCATCTATTTCCCATGAAGTGATGGGGCCAGATGCCATGATCTTCGTTTTCTGAATGTTGAGCTTCAAGCCAACTTTTCCACTCTCCTCTTTCACTTTCAACAAGAGGCTTTTTAGCTCCTCCTCACTTTCTGCCATAAGGGTGGTGTCATCTGCATATCTGAGATTATTGATATTTCTCCCAGCAATCTTGATTCCAGCTTGTGTTTCTTCCAGTCCAGCNGAGCTTTAAGCCAACTTTTCCACTCTCCTCTTTCACTTTCAACAAGAGGCTTTTTAGCTCCTCTTCACTTTCTGCCATAAGGGTGGTGTCATCTGCATATCTGAGGTTATTGATATTTTTCCCAGCAATCTTGATTCCAGCTTGTGTTTCCTCCAGTCCAGCGTTTCTATGTATCTATTTTGTGTGTTTCTGCTCTAGAATCTGATGCTAAAGCACTGAATCAGCATGTCTAAACTATACAGATATATTTGAAGAAGCATGTAAAATTCACAAACTTATTTATTACAGTTGCAAAAGTTAAAAACCCACTGTTTCTTAGATTTTCTAGCTATCATTGTAGAGTGTCTTTGTGCAAAAACATTTCAGAATGAAATTAAAGCCCAAGAAGATTCTCTGGCTTCCACAGGGGGCATTTGTGAGAAACTGACCTCTTCCACAGAATCATACTGGAAAGAACTTATGAATATTGTTTTTAATAAAAGACTTCAGGGGTTTTCACCTGTACTATGTTTTCTCATTTTATACACAATATTTTAGAACTGTTATTTATCAGCAGAAACATGGTAGAAATCATTGTTTGAGCTATATTGTCCAAGAAAAATGGAGTGTTGGTGGATTGCTGCTAATTTAGGGAATATAAATGTGTAATCTGGTTAGGTAATCTCTCTCTATTGACTGCCCTCTATCAGAGCATCTAAAGATTCGTTTGATCTACAAATTGGCTGTTATTATGAGATCTAGTGGATGTGAACTAAAGGCAAGAATATTTTAAGTCCTATAAATGGAATTATAAAATTAAATTGACTTATTCAATTGTCTGAGGGCCTCCAACCTCAATTTCCAGTATCTCCCTGGAAGGAACTTGTACACATAGGTATACCTCAGCTTTTGTGACTATCCTAGGGATATGGTAAAGAATCTGCCTGGAATATGGGAGACCTGGGTTTGATCCCTGGGTCAGGAAGATCCCTTGCAGAAGGGAATGGCTACTCACTTCAGTATTCTTGCCTGGAGAATTCTGTGCACCTAGGTACCTGGTGGGTTACAGTCCATGAGGTCACAAAGAGTCTGACATGACTGAGTGACTAACACTTTAAGGGTTGACATGTCTCCAGATCATCTGGCTCTGGCAGATAGTAAGACCTTCATTCAAGAATGTCACAGAAAATTTAAACCATATCAAACGCTTTCCCAATCCCGACAGTATAAAACTAGAAATCAGTTAGAGAAATAAGTTTAAAAATTTTGCAAATGTATGAAGATTAAACATATCCTTGAACAACCAGTAGTTCAGAGAAGAAACCAAAAAAGTATTTAAAAATATCCTGAGACAAATGGAAATAGAAAAATGTCATGCTCAAAATTAGAGGACAATAACAAATTACAACAAACACAGCTTTGAGAGAAAAATTTGCAGTGAAAAAATGCTTATATTAAGAAGAAAAAATAAAAGCTAGATCTTTTATACCCCAAGGAACTAGAAAAGCAGAACATGCTAAGTCAAAAGTTAGTAAAAGAAAAGAAATAACAAAGATCAGAGTTAAAACAAATGAAATAGAAAAAATCAATCAACATAAAGGCCATACTTTTGAAAAGGTAAGCAAAATGGAGGAAAAAATAGCTAAATTTATCAAGAATAAGGGAGAAGTCTCAAATAAATAATACTATAAATGGCAGAAGGGATATGACCATTAATACTACACAAAAACCAAGGATCATAAGAAACTACTATGAACAATATACATCCCTCCCCCCCCCAAAAAAAATCAAATCACTTAGAAGAAATTGTTAAATTCCTAAAGTATAATACCCTACAAAGACTAATGATGAAAAAATAGAAAATCTGAATAGACAAAATACTAATAAGGAGATTGAATCAGTTATCCAAAGTTCCCCCATAAGATAAGTCCAGGACCACATGGCTTCATTGGTGAACTCCAACATTTGAAGAATTAATAATTTTTAAACTTTTCCAAAAAAAAAAAAAAAATGGAAGCATAGGCAGTACTTCCAAACTCATTTTCTGACTACAGCATTACCTTGATCTCAATACCAGACAAAACACAAGGAATGAAAATTAAGAGTCAATATTCTTGATGAACATAAATGCAAAATTTTCTCTCAGACAACCAAATTCAAAACTGCATTGAAAATATCATACACTATGATCAAGCGTTATTTATTCCAAGCATGCAAGGACAGTTCAACATGTGTGAATCAATTAATGTGATACACCACAGTGACGAACACAAGTCAAAGTGATCAATCATCTCAACAAATGCAGGAAACAAATGACAAAATTCAAATTTTTTTCATGATGAAATTCTCAGCAAACCAGTCAGAGAAGGAACCTATTTCAACATAAATAAGGACATATGTGACAAACTCAGCTTACATGATATTAAATAGTGAAAAGGTAAAATCTTTCCCTCAAAGATAAGGAAAAAGACAAGAATTTAAGTGCTTCTCAACAGAGTGAAACCCTAAGAGATCTGTTATCCCTGGAAATAGAGAAGTGCCTGAAGGAAAAAGTGATTTTGGAAAATAATCATAATGAAGTAAGCAAGGACTAACTCTAACGTTCAAATGTGTGACTAGAGAAACAGCTATGGTAGTAAAGCTCTTGAGTGACACAAAGACCCTCGGTTTCAGTTCAGTTCAGTCGCTCAGTTGTGTCCAGCTCTTTGCAACCCCATGAACCTCAGCCCACCAGGCCTCCCTGTCCATCACCAACTCACGGAGTTTATCCAAATCATTGTTCATTGAGTTGGTGATGCCATCCAACCATCTCATCCTCTGTCGCCCCCTTCTCCTCCTGCCCTCAATCTTTCCCAGCATCAGGGTCTTTTCGAATGAGTCAGTTCTTCACATCAGGTGGCCAAAGTATTGGAGTTTCAGCTTCAACATTAGTCCTTCCAATGAACACACAGGACTGATCTCCTTTAGGATGGACTGGTTGGTTCTCTTTGCAGTCCAAGGGACTCTCAAGAGTCTTCTCCAACACCACAGTTCAAAAGCATCAATTCTTTGGTGCTCAGCTTTCTCCACAGTCCAACTCTCACATCCATACATGATTAATGGAAAAACCATAGCCTTGACTAGATGGGCCTTTGTTGACAAAGTAATGTCTCTGCTTTTTAATATGCTGTCTAAGTTGGTCATAACTTTCCTTCCAAGGAGTAAGCGTCTTTTAATTTCACAACTGCAATCACAATCTGCAGTGATTTTGGAGCCCAAAAAATTTAAGTTAGCCACTGTTTCCCCATCTATTTCCCATGAAGTGATGGGACCAGATGCCATGATCTTTGTTTGCTGAATGTTGAGCTTTAAACCAACTTTTTCACTCTCCACTTTCACTTTCATCAAGAGGCTCTTTAGTTCTTCACTTTCTGCCATAAGGGTGATGTCATCTGCTATCTGAGGTTATTGACATTTCTCCCAGCAATCTTGATTCCAGCTTGTGTTTCCTCCAGCCCAGCATTTCTCATGAGGTACTCTGCATAGAAGTTAAATAAGCAGGGTGACAATATACAGCCTTGACGTCCTCCTTTTCCTATTTGGAACCAGTCTGTTGTTCCATGTCCAGTTCTAACTGTTACTTCCTGACCTGCATACAGATTTCTCAAGAGGCAGGTCCAGTGGTTTGGTATTTCCATCTCTTTCAGAATTTTCCACAGTTTATTGTGATCCACACAGTCAAAGGCTTTGACATAGTCAATAAAGCAGAAATAGATGTTTTTCTGAAACTCTCTTGCTTTGTCGATGATCCAGCAGATGTTGGCAATTTTATCTCTGGTTCCTCTGCCTTTTCTAAAACCAGCTTGAACATCTGGAAGTTCACAGTTCATGTATTGTTGAAGCCTGGCTTGGAGAATTTTGAATAAACTTCAGATTTTCTGAAATCAGTATTAGCTTAGAAAGGGCAAGATCTCTAAATTGAACATGACCAGTGTTAATAAACTATATTCAAGGATTATTTGTGAGATACCCTTTTGATAATGGAAGTGTCAGTTTGTGGTTCTGAAAACTGCAGGAGAGTCAAATGTTTATAGAATGTGTAGCTACAGCTAAAGACTTAAAATTAGACAAAGAAATATATTTCAAGTTAGAGTACTCAGCAGTAGAAGCACTCATATAAGTCACTGAGTGTATTGTTTATGGTATTTTAGCTTTTTAAATCTCATGTGACAACTATATTCATTAAGGAGACATCATCTAAAGTCTTACCCAGGTGAAGAGTTAGTCACCTAGTCGTGTCCATCTCTTTGTGACCCCATGGACTGTAGCTAGGCTACTCTGTCCATGGGATTCTCCAGACAAGAATACTGGAGTGGGTTGCCATTCATTCTCCAGGGCATCTTCCTGACCCAGGGATTGAACCTGGGTCTCCTGCATTGCAGGGAGATTCTTTACCATCTGAGCCACCAGGGAAGCTCCCTTACCTAGGTGAGCACAGTTGCTGCTGCTGCTAAGTCGCTTCAGTCATGTCCGACTCTGTGCGACCCCATAGATGGCAGCCAACCAGGCTCCCCCATCCCTGAGATTCTCCAGGCAAGAACACTGGAGTGGGTTGCCATTTCCTTCTCCAGAGCACAGTAGTAAATATTATGAATTTAGTCAGAAATTTTCATTTTTATTCATCCAGCAAGTATTCATTGAAGGCCAAAGGTGTTTTCTAGGTAAATTTATAGGCATTATAGATAGAAGATACAATAATAATACCAGAAATTTCTACTCTCTTGGAGTGTATAGAGGGAGAAGGAAATGAGGCAAATAAATTATTCCATGTATTTAACATATCATGTTTCTAAGAAAAAAAATTATCGTTAAGGGGATAAAGAGTGATTATCTCATTATATTAGATTTTCAGAAAAGAATTTTCTTGGAAGGTGGTATTTGAATAGGCACATACATGATTTAATAGAAATATATTTATTAACAGTGGATTGAGCACTAAATATTTTGGAGCCTATTAACTTCCTTACAAGGTGTTTCATGTTTTTATATTTCAAGCTATTATGCCACTGAGTATGGCAGTCTGTATACTGTATGTCACTGAGTTCAGTGTGAGGATCGGCATGGTATAAAACACACTGTACTTGAACAATCACTATGAGCATGTGGAACTGAGCATACTGTAGAAGGCTTCCCAGGTGGCGCTAGTGATAAGGTACCTGCAGGAGACATAAGCAATTCTGGCTCAGTCCCTGCGTCTGGGAGACCCCCTGGAGGAAGGCATGGCAACCAACTCCAGTATTCTTGCCTGGAGAATCCCATGGGCAGAGAAGCCTGGCTACAGTCCAGGGTCTCAAAGAGCCAGACACGAGTGAAGTGACTTAGCACGCAGCACGCACGTGCTATAGAGAGAAAGGATGATGATGTGTGGAAGGCACAGGTAGACAGGTCTCTGTGATGCCCACAGGTAGAAAGCATCTTTAAAATAGTGACAGAAGGGAAGGCTAGGAAATGATGGCTGTGAAGTTTCTTAGTTCATTGAATTGGCTAAAGTAAAATAAGATCCCAAAGGGCAGCAGAACACTCATACAAAATATGTTTACTAAGATGGACTCACAGTAGCCAATACAACTGAAAGGATGAGTGTAAGGAACAGTCTATGCTCAGCTGTAGCACCAGCCAGAAGGATGGAGCGCAGCTTCCGGGGCACAACAGCTGTGTAAAGCACAGGCTTCCAAACAGCCAGGAAGCAGTTATGTACCACAATACTAAAAATTCATTATTGTTGTTGTTGTTTAAGAATTGTGTGTGGTTTAGGAGGAAAGGGAGAGAAGCGGAAGTCACACACCCTCCTTCCCTGTGTCTCTGTGTATCTTTTTCTCTCTCTTATAAGGACACTCTCATTGGATTTGGGGTTCACTTTAAGCTCATCTTGATTCTTACTTTAATTACATCTGCAAAGCTCTTATTTCCAAATAAGGTGACATTCTGAGTTCTGGATGACATGGATATGTGGGAGACACTCTTCACCCACAGCGCTTCCATGTTGGCTCAGAAGTTGAAGAAGCTCCCTGAAATGCAGGAAACCCAGGTTTAATCCCTGGGTCAGGAAGATCCCCTGGAGAAGGCAATGGCTGCCCCTTCCTTTATTCTTTCCTGGAGACTTCCACGGACAGAAGAACCCGGCAGGCTACAGTCCGTGGGGTGGCAAAGAGTCAGACATGACTGACCACCTCACAGTTTCGCTTTCCATACACCCACAACACACATCATCTCACACATGATATACAGCTATTTTATTTGACATTGAACTGAACAAAAACGAAGAGATCAGATAGCCAATTTATGACTCTAAATTTACAATCTCGTGAGCTGACTACATAATCTGAGTCANTCCTTTAGGATGGACTGGTTGGTTCTCTTTGCAGTCCAAGGGACTCTCAAGAGTCTTCTCCAACACCACAGTTCAAAAGCATCAATTCTTTGGTGCTCAGCTTTCTCCACAGTCCAACTCTCACATCCATACATGATTAATGGAAAAACCATAGCCTTGACTAGATGGGCCTTTGTTGACAAAGTAATGTCTCTGCTTTTTAATATGCTGTCTAAGTTGGTCATAACTTTCCTTCCAAGGAGTAAGCGTCTTTTAATTTCACAACTGCAATCACAATCTGCAGTGATTTTGGAGCCCAAAAAATTTAAGTTAGCCACTGTTTCCCCATCTATTTCCCATGAAGTGATGGGACCAGATGCCATGATCTTTGTTTGCTGAATGTTGAGCTTTAAACCAACTTTTTCACTCTCCACTTTCACTTTCATCAAGAGGCTCTTTAGTTCTTCACTTTCTGCCATAAGGGTGATGTCATCTGCTATCTGAGGTTATTGACATTTCTCCCAGCAATCTTGATTCCAGCTTGTGTTTCCTCCAGCCCAGCATTTCTCATGAGGTACTCTGCATAGAAGTTAAATAAGCAGGGTGACAATATACAGCCTTGACGTCCTCCTTTTCCTATTTGGAACCAGTCTGTTGTTCCATGTCCAGTTCTAACTGTTACTTCCTGACCTGCATACAGATTTCTCAAGAGGCAGGTCCAGTGGTTTGGTATTTCCATCTCTTTCAGAATTTTCCACAGTTTATTGTGATCCACACAGTCAAAGGCTTTGACATAGTCAATAAAGCAGAAATAGATGTTTTTCTGAAACTCTCTTGCTTTGTCGATGATCCAGCAGATGTTGGCAATTTTATCTCTGGTTCCTCTGCCTTTTCTAAAACCAGCTTGAACATCTGGAAGTTCACAGTTCATGTATTGTTGAAGCCTGGCTTGGAGAATTTTGAATAAACTTCAGATTTTCTGAAATCAGTATTAGCTTAGAAAGGGCAAGATCTCTAAATTGAACATGACCAGTGTTAATAAACTATATTCAAGGATTATTTGTGAGATACCCTTTTGATAATGGAAGTGTCAGTTTGTGGTTCTGAAAACTGCAGGAGAGTCAAATGTTTATAGAATGTGTAGCTACAGCTAAAGACTTAAAATTAGACAAAGAAATATATTTCAAGTTAGAGTACTCAGCAGTAGAAGCACTCATATAAGTCACTGAGTGTATTGTTTATGGTATTTTAGCTTTTTAAATCTCATGTGACAACTATATTCATTAAGGAGACATCATCTAAAGTCTTACCCAGGTGAAGAGTTAGTCACCTAGTCGTGTCCATCTCTTTGTGACCCCATGGACTGTAGCTAGGCTACTCTGTCCATGGGATTCTCCAGACAAGAATACTGGAGTGGGTTGCCATTCATTCTCCAGGGCATCTTCCTGACCCAGGGATTGAACCTGGGTCTCCTGCATTGCAGGGAGATTCTTTACCATCTGAGCCACCAGGGAAGCTCCCTTACCTAGGTGAGCACAGTTGCTGCTGCTGCTAAGTCGCTTCAGTCATGTCCGACTCTGTGCGACCCCATAGATGGCAGCCAACCAGGCTCCCCCATCCCTGAGATTCTCCAGGCAAGAACACTGGAGTGGGTTGCCATTTCCTTCTCCAGAGCACAGTAGTAAATATTATGAATTTAGTCAGAAATTTTCATTTTTATTCATTTCTCCAGGGCATCTTCCTGACCCAGGGATTGAACCTGGGTCTCCTGCATTGCAGGGAGATTCTTTACCATCTGAGCCACCAGGGAAGCTCCCTTACCTAGGTGAGCACAGTTGCTGCTGCTGCTAAGTCGCTTCAGTCATGTCCGACTCTGTGCGACCCCATAGATGGCAGCCAACCAGGCTCCCCCATCCCTGAGATTCTCCAGGCAAGAACACTGGAGTGGGTTGCCATTTCCTTCTCCAGAGCACAGTAGTAAATATTATGAATTTAGTCAGAAATTTTCATTTTTATTCATCCAGCAAGTATTCATTGAAGGCCAAAGGTGTTTTCTAGGTAAATTTATAGGCATTATAGATAGAAGATACAATAATAATACCAGAAATTTCTACTCTCTTGGAGTGTATAGAGGGAGAAGGAAATGAGGCAAATAAATTATTCCATGTATTTAACATATCATGTTTCTAAGAAAAAAAATTATCGTTAGGGGATAAAGAGTGATTATCTCATTATATTAGATTTTCAGAAAAGAATTTTCTTGGAAGGTGGTATTTGAATAGGCACATACATGATTTAATAGAAATATATTTATTAACAGTGGATTGAGCACTAAATATTTTGGAGCCTATTAACTTCCTTACAAGGTGTTTCATGTTTTTATATTTCAAGCTATTATGCCACTG
This sequence comes from Aepyceros melampus, assembly GCA_006408695.1. NCBI lineage: Eukaryota > Metazoa > Chordata > Mammalia > Artiodactyla > Bovidae > Aepyceros > Aepyceros melampus. Next base: position 53,529 of record SJXQ01000312.1, on the reverse strand, counting down.
AGTATGGCAGTCTGTATACTGTATGTCACTGAGTTCAGTGTGAGGATCGGCATGGTATAAAACACACTGTACTTGAACAATCACTATGAGCATGTGGAACTGAGCATACTGTAGAAGGCTTCCCAGGTGGCGCTAGTGATAAGGTACCTGCAGGAGACATAAGCAATTCTGGCTCAGTCCCTGCGTCTGGGAGACCCCCTGGAGGAAGGCATGGCAACCAACTCCAGTATTCTTGCCTGGAGAATCCCATGGGCAGAGAAGCCTGGCTACAGTCCAGGGTCTCAAAGAGCCAGACACGAGTGAAGTGACTTAGCACGCAGCACGCACGTGCTATAGAGAGAAAGGATGATGATGTGTGGAAGGCACAGGTAGACAGGTCTCTGTGATGCCCACAGGTAGAAAGCATCTTTAAAATAGTGACAGAAGGGAAGGCTAGGAAATGATGGCTGTGAAGTTTCTTAGTTCATTGAATTGGCTAAAGTAAAATAAGATCCCAAAGGGCAGCAGAACACTCATACAAAATATGTTTACTAAGATGGACTCACAGTAGCCAATACAACTGAAAGGATGAGTGTAAGGAACAGTCTATGCTCAGCTGTAGCACCAGCCAGAAGGATGGAGCGCAGCTTCCGGGGCACAACAGCTGTGTAAAGCACAGGCTTCCAAACAGCCAGGAAGCAGTTATGTACCACAATACTAAAAATTCATTATTGTTGTTGTTGTTTAAGAATTGTGTGTGGTTTAGGAGGAAAGGGAGAGAAGCGGAAGTCACACACCCTCCTTCCCTGTGTCTCTGTGTATCTTTTTCTCTCTCTTATAAGGACATCTCATTGGATTTGGGGTTCACTTTAAGCTCATCTTGATTCTTACTTTAATTACATCTGCAAAGCTCTTATTTCCAAATAAGGTGACATTCTGAGTTCTGGATGACATGGATATGTGGGAGACACTCTTCACCCACAGCGCTTCCATGTTGGCTCAGAAGTTGAAGAAGCTCCCTGAAATGCAGGAAACCCAGGTTTAATCCCTGGGTCAGGAAGATCCCCTGGAGAAGGCAATGGCTGCCCCTTCCTTTATTCTTTCCTGGAGACTTCCACGGACAGAAGAACCCGGCAGGCTACAGTCCGTGGGGTGGCAAAGAGTCAGACATGACTGACCACCTCACAGTTTCGCTTTCCATACACCCACAACACACATCATCTCACACATGATATACAGCTATTTTATTTGACATTGAACTGAACAAAAACGAAGAGATCAGATAGCCAATTTATGACTCTAAATTTACAATCTCGTGAGCTGACTACATAATCTGAGTCATCATCTCCACAAGAAGATTTAATCAACACTATGTAATAGATCATATTTCTTTTGGACAGACAGATCTTTGACCCAATTGTACTAAGTGATTCATTAATTTCCTGACACTCTCTTTCACATCTTTGTTCCTGAGGCTGTAGATCAGAGGGTTCAGCATGGGAGTCACTACTATATAAAATACAGAACCTACTTTGACCACGAGCCATGAGTTTTTGGACCTGGGTACACAATAAAGGAACAGGATAGTCCCATGGAATGTAGTGATGGCGGTCAGATGAGAGGCACAAGTAGAGAAGGCTTTTTGGCGCCCCCCAGCAGAGGGCATTTTTATGATAGTGCCAAAAACGGAAATATACGAAGTGAGGATAATTGCCAGGCTGCTCACCTCATTGAATATGGCGATGGCAAAAGAGAACATTTGGCTGATGAAGGGGTCAGAGCAGGACACGGAGACAAGGGCAGAGTGCTCACAGAGGAAGTTATTTATGGTGTTAGACCCACAGAAGGATAATGCCAGGAGAGAACAGTGAGTGTCAGGGAGGAAACTATACCCCACAGGTAGGGACCGGCCACTAACGATGCACAGAGCTCTGGGGACATGGCCACTGTGTAGAGCAGAGGTTTACAAACAGCCACAAATCGGTCATAGGCCATCACTGCCAACATGAATGTCTCTGCCACTGCAAACATACAAGCCAAGAAGAGTTGCGTGATGCATCCCGTGAACGAGATGGTTCTGTCTTCCACAACCAAATTCTCCAAGAGTTTGGGTGTAACTGTGGTGGAATAGCAGAAATCAACAAAGGACAAGTGACTGAGAAAAAAGTACATGGGGGTGTGGAGCTTGGGACTGATCCTGATGACGGTGATCATGCCCAGGTTCCCCACCACGGTGACTGCATAGATGGAGAGGAAAACCAGGAACAAAGGAACCTGGAGGTCGGGATATTCTGAGAAGCCCAAGAGGGCGAACATGGCTCCGGCACTCTGATTTCCTTCAGCAAGACACATAATTGTTGTTGGAGAAAATCTGAGACAGTGATAATAAAATGATAACAATGATAATGATGACAGTGCGTGGATATCTCATTTATTGTGCAGCAGACATTGCGTTAAAATATTAGTACCTTAGTTTTGACCACTAAATAAGACTTTGGAAAAAAAAATGACTGAATTTCAAAACAAGCAGTCTCATATTTTACAAAGGGAAATGGAAGCATATATGAGTTAAGACACTTGTTAGAATTAACACAGCCTGCTAGTGATGAGTTAGGTTTGAAGTTGATCATGAGTGACAGAAATTGAATTTAGTGTAGAGTGAGAGAGAAATATTTTCTATAGTGTTTCTAACATGTTTTTCACAGTTCCACCATTCTGAAGGTCTGTGCTGTTTAGTGGGAGTAACAGAACAATAAAGGAAAACATGGCACTCAGATTTATTTTTAAAAGCAAGAGGCATAATGTTTTTAGAGGCCATAGTACTTCTATCATTACGTTCAAACTGAAGATCATTGAAAAGGCAGAGGTCATGAGCCACCACAAGAATTTTACATCTTGGAAAACATAAATGGACGTTGAAGAAAATAAAGCTCTATCTTCAACTTTTCCAATGATTGCAGTTTAATGCTAAAATTACTGGCTTTGTGTTCAATGCAGCGACCTGGTAAAGTAATGAAGTTGTATTATAATTTGTAGTACCCTCACTTTTGTTTTCTGTCCTATTTGGCTATTTATCATTTATCTCACACAGTGTCACTGATGTCTCTCAGTTTCTCACTGATGCTCTCAATATAGCCTTCTAAATTCTTTGATCAATATCTCTTAACCTGCTATCAATATTTTTAATCTAATAAATTTATTAGGAATCTTATAGCATTAAATGCTTATAGAATATCTGAATTACAGAGTAACTTAAAATATATTTTGCTCAACTCTTCCACATTCTATACTGTTTCTCAAGAAAATCAGAGAATACAGTAATAAACACAAGTGGTTACGTTATCACCCTCAAAACTTCTGGTGACAGGAATATTGAGTTTGATTAAAACTACAGGTGATAATCTTGCTTTGAGTCATACAGTCATTATTTGTATACATTATTTTGAGAAACCAAAAGCATCTTGTACTGGTAAGCAGTTTATAACAACAGAAGTATATTTATTTATCAAAGACTTTAAAATAAGTTAATCAATAACAAGCACACATCTGAAATATTCATTAATAAAGGGACTATTAGTTTGACTCTGATAAACACAGATGCAATTTTAGTTTTGTCTGACCATGTGAAGGGAGAAATAATTCATTATTTCTTGAATAGTTTCATGGTACTTTTGACACTCAAAAAATGTATTTCCTATATGCAGAAACGGGAATGGGTGGGAAGTGGAAGAGAGTTAGTGACAGACAGACTGGCATAATGAAAAGAGCAAGGAGCTGGAAAAACAGATTTAAATTCAGTTCCAGGCTTTGGCATTTACTGTATAATCTTTGGTGAATCACTCAGATTTTATGAGCCTCAGCTTCTATATCAATAATAATGACATGATAATATATATTTTATAGGTGTATAAGATTAAGTTAGGAAATGACATTAATATAATTAGCACAAAGTCTGACAGTTGTGCAATTCAAAATATATAGGTTTTCCTACCCTCATCCATTTTAATTCTTAATACTCTGAATAATTGGCATTATTTTTAAACACCTATTAATTTAAACAATCTAAGAAACACATCAAGGTTCAAAGTTGGCAGCAACAAAACTGCAGGAAGAGTTTGTGATGTCAAAGAGTAGCTCAGCTCTTTTTCTGAATTTCCTCTTGGCCCTGTTCATGCTAAGTCATCAATCACTGTCCTTTAATAAACTGTCTCTGTTTCCCCTGTGTTTTCTCATCATTATCTGACTCTTACTAATTGTTCCTTTTATTCTCATGGTCACCGAAGCTCAGCCAGCTGCTGCTAACCTGCACTGTGAGAAAATCAATTTCTTCTTTTCTTGACTATTGTGGCTGTTATGACAGTTTCTGACTCTTAAAAACTTTAATTTCTCCCTATTAACTAATTTATCAAATCTAAATTTCTCTGCTCCATTTTACCTACACCCTTATCCTAGCTATATTCAATTTCCAACCTTCTTTAATCAAGTCAGTATTCTCAGAATATAATGCCTGCAATTTCCTCTTTTCTTACATACTGATACAGCACTTGAACAATATATAAAGCATTTCATACAAATTACTGTCACAAGGACATTTTTCCTTTGCACTTCAGCCATATTTTCCATACCCTTGACATACTTGCAGATGTTACTGTCAGAAAAATGAATTGTATATTATGGGGTTCATTATTATTTTATACAGATGATTCTTATCTTCTTTCAACTCAATTTTGAGGTGTTGAGGAATTCCCAGGCATTATCATATTCTTTTTAAAAAGTTCATTGTAACTACTCTGCAAAGCACAGTGTGGATAGTCTCAAAGCAAAATCCAGGATGATACCCCAGTGAAGGGGGAGGAGACCAAAGCTCAGCCTTCAGGAAAATGGACTTGGGAGACATTCCCGCGTGAAGACTGACAGTGTCCACTGCTTTAGAGTTTCAGGATCTCAATGTTCCCCAAAGGAGAGAAAGAAAGAAGATAGATCATCCCAGCTGAAACCAACTCACCTGAAGATTCTGTTTCTACTATTAATCGTCTCCAGGAGAGTTTCCACTCAGAATTCAAACATCATGTAAAACCTTAAGGAGTTAACCAGTATAGCAGGAGCCCACAAAAATTTAGTGTGACTGGAACATACTTCTTTCTTAATATCCAGAAAAACTCAGAGAAAGGAAGAAACAGAGAGAGGGAGAGAGAGATGTGGAAGCTGAATCTGATTCCTATGAACAAAATGTAGGGCTTATGTATGTTTCCATGACCTTGGGGATTTAGACCCTAGAGAGTATTTCTTGAGGTATTTATTTTTATATCACACATGAATAAATTAGCTTGAATGCTTTTTTCATGTGGCAATTTGCAAGAAGGTAGTTCCTTCTGAATCACTGGAAATGTCACCTCAAATAGCCCATTTCATTAATTTCTTTAAAAATAATTATAAAAAAGTATATGAACTGAATAAGAAAACTTGGTGATTACAATAAAACCCAAAACAAAAGATAAATAAGCTAAAATGAAACTGTTCAGAGATATTAACTGCTATTATATATATTTACTGTGTGATTTTTCTTTCCCATTCTGTGTATGAAGTACATGTGTTTTGAGATGTATAAACAATATAACTTGGTCTCTGATTTCATTGCTTAACCTAAATAAATATTATTTGTCTTCAGAAACAGTGATGTTCTTTACTGAAACTAAATTGTGTTTTCTTATAAGCAATGCATATAAGCAATCCACACTTTCAAGCTTATATTAATACAATTAAATGATACAGTCTCTTATAAATGGAAAATGCATTTTGGAAACATGTTTAAATCTCTAAAACCTCTGAGTGTCAATCAGTCCACTGAAATATCACACAGTTAGATCCACTGGCTTGCCTGGTGGCTCGGCTGCAGTGCAGAAGACGTAGGTCAGGGTTAGGCTTGGAGTTGGGAATAACCCTTGGTAAAGAAAATGCCACCCACTCCCGTATTCTTGCCTGGGAAATCCTTTGGACAGAGCAGCCTGGTGGGCTGCAGTCCATGGACATGCAAAAGATTTGGACACAATTTGGTGATTAAACAGCAGCAACAAATGCTTTCCCTAGGCTCCTGACAACCTGACTAACACTTGCCAGACTCTACCAGGAAGGCGTAACACACCAGAGGCTGTTTCCCCCCAGGCATAATATTATTGTATATAGTATGGCCTTGATCCAAAATCCCACAAGTCTGCATGGTTATTCTTTCACTGAGGTAGGCTTGAGTTCCACAATGCATCTTCCCCCCCTTGCTGGCACCTCTGTACCCTAGACTAGCTTTGGAGCCAGTGTCTACACCCTAGTCACCCAGTGCTGGCAACCTTGTTGGATATTAGTTTTCCATGCTGCACAACAAATTGCCACCCACTTCGAGACTTAAACTGCTATCACAGTTTCTGTAGCATAATAGTCTGGGAAGTCCTTGTGCAACTTCATAAGATATTGCTAAACTATTTTCAAAGTTATTTAACCCTGTACTCTTATCTGAAATTCATAAGCATTAAAGTTGCTCCACATTTTCACCAGTATTTGAAACTCTTATTCATTTTAGCTATTCTAAATGGAGTACAGTAGTTTCTCCTTGTGGTTTAAGCTTTAATTTTAATAAGAATGTCATTGATGACTAGCTATACTTAGTATTATTTCATATGTTTATTTGTGTGTTCTGTTTCATCAAATATGTGCTCAGATAGTTCATCAAAACTTTAAGCAGACTTTTTTCTTGTATTGAGTATAAAGACTTCCTCTGTATGTTTTACATTGAAATCATTTATCAAATGTAAGTTCTGCAAATACTTACTCACAATCTATGGCTTGTACTTTCATCTTTTTAATGGTGTCATTTATGCTTAAGAAACTTTTACCAAACATTTTTAATGCCAATGAAGCTCCTTTTATTGTTTTTTAAAGATCCATCCTTTTTATGTTCATTCAAAAAATTATCATCCTAACTTTCGAAGATCTTTTCTGTTTTATGCTAAATATTTTTTTAGTTTTCATTTTTATGTTTACATCTATGATTCATTCATCTATGATTCCTTGGAAAAAAAGCTATGACGATTGTAGACAGTGTATTAAAAAGCAGAGGCATCACTTTGTTGACAAAGGTCCATATAGTTCAAGTTATGGTTTTTCCAGTAGTCATGTATAGATGTGAGTATTGGACCATAAAGAAGGCTGAGGGCTGAATTGTTGCTTTCAAATCATGGTGCTGGAGAAAACTCTTAAGAGTCCATTGAACAGCAAGGAGATCAAACCAGGTCAGTCCTACAGGAGATCAACCCTGAATTCTCATTGGAAGGACTGAGGCTGAAGCTGAAGCTCCAACACTTTGGTCGCCAATTGAGAAGAGTTGACTCACTGGAAAAGGCCCTGATGCTGGGAAAAGTTGAGGGCAGGCAGAGAAGTGGGCAACAGAGGATGAGATATTGGATAGCTTCACTGATTTAATGGACATGAGTATAAGCAAACTCTGGGAGATAGTGAAGGACAGACTGCTGTCATGCAAGCCTAAACACTTTAGTCTAAGACAACACTTGGTCACTGCATAATTGGAATAATTGTGTTGTTGGTTGGTTACTCATATTTTATTGTTACTGTGTGTTTGATTGATTAGTTCTTGGAGTCCATGTTGTCCTCCTGTCTTTAATTTTCCCAGACTTGTGTTTTGAAGAGGAAGTCATAAACAGTTTTATACCTTCTTTGCGTGAAGCTTGAACCTTCTCCTTAATCATTTTTCTTATGATGTACATGCCAACAGGCCAAGGCATGAAAAAAGTTTATTTCATCTTATACCCACAAACTTTTAATACATTTGAATTCACTCAAAAATGACTTATAAATACTACAAAAAGCAGTCATTTTTTTAAATTTTGGTTTACATATGATTTATAGCTATTTTACTAAACATTGATGTATGCAAAAATCAATAATCATCAATAAATTGCTATCCTGTCATAGATATATTAACCTAAAGCATATTATCAAAAGATTTGAATCATCAATTGCACCACAAGAACTGAACAATCTGTAGCATAGGATATCATTTAATTTTTCAGAAATAAAATAATGAATTTTAAAATATTATGCATAGTGACAAAGCAGTTTTGTGAAAACTAATCTTGTGAATGTATTTTTTACTTCTTTGTTTCTCAAGCTATAGATCAAGGGGTTCAGCATAGGAATCATTACTGTGTAAAACACAGAAGTCACTTTGACTGTGAGCCGAGAAGTTTTGGGGTTAGGGATGCAGTAAAGGAAAAGGATGGTTCCATGGAAGATGCTGATGGCTGTCAGGTGGGAAGCACAGGTGGAGAAGGTTTTCCAGCGCCCACTTGCAGAAGGCATCCCCATCACAGTGATAAAAATGAATATATAGGACATCAGAATAATCACCAGGCTGCTCGCCTCATTGAATATGGCAATAATAGAGCATAACATCTGACTGATATAGGGATCTGAGCAGGAGACAGAAACAATTACAGAGTGGTCACAGATAAAATTATTTATGGTGCTAGACTTGCAATAGGATAATGCAAGAAGGAAATACGTGAGTGTCACGGAGCACACTACACCCCATGAGTAGGAGCCAGCCACCAAGAGAGCACAGCGCTTCGGAGACATCACAGTGGCATAGAGCAAGGGATTGCAGACTGCCACAAAGCGGTCGTAGGCCATCGCTGCTAACATGAACGTTTCTGCTACACCAAACAGGCAAGCGAAACAAAACTGTGCAATGCAGCCAGAGAAGGAGATGGTTCTGTCCTCCACGATCAAATTCTCCAACAGTTTGGGTGTAACTACAGTAGAAAAACAGAAATCGACAAAGGACAAGTGACTAAGGAAAAAGTACATGATTGTGTGGAGTTTGGAACTGACCTTGATGATTACGATCATGCCTAAATTCCCCACCACAGTGACTGCGTAGACAGACAAGAAAACAAGGAAAAGTGGGACCTGGAGTTCCGGATATTCTGAAAAACCCAGGAGAATAAATGTGGGTGGATACTCTGGTTTCCTTCTGATAGCAGCATGATTCCTGTTGAACAAAGGACCAAACATTATTCCTGAAAAATAGAAATGAATAGAAAACAGAAACAGAGAAGGCAGAAGCTTCCTATGTCTCCGTGGAGTTGGTATATGTTCTCCAGGTATGGTCCTCAAACCACCAGCAGGGACACCTAAGAATATGTTAGGGATGCAAATTCTCAAGCCCTATCTCCAACGTCTTGAATCAAAAACTCTGGAATGGAGCCCACAATTTGTGATTTAGCCAGCCCTCCAGATGATTTCTGATGCATAATAAATTATGAGAACCACTAAAATACAGACTATTCATCCTATCATTTAAAATTTAGCCTTTGGTTAGTATTTTTAATATACAACTAAAACATAAATTTGGAGCACAAGAGAAATTGTAAATCACAAAATTTTGAGATGCCAAAAAGAAGCCGAGTAATGTGTTATGGTTCTAAGAGTTACACCAAGGATCAAGGCGATCACCTGATGTGTAAAAGGTGCCGTATAAATCTCGGTATAACTTTTTTTATATTCTAGTCATATTAAAGAATTAAGCACACACACAGTTTATGAATTGGCATAAATCTTAAGTTCTAACTAGTTTATGCCTTCCATCTTGTGCTTAAATTAATTATAGAATCTTATTTGGAAATAATCTTGTACCTTCCATTAAAACCTCCATTAAGGTTATACTGCCTCCTGGGATAATTTTTGGGTTTTTATATTGACATTTTGCTTAACATTGAATTGAATCTAATTAACATATTAACTATTTGTAAATGTGATTTTAGATCATCTATTTTAATGTATAAGGCTTCCACAGTGTCTTAATGGTAAAGAATCCACTTTCAATGTAGGAGACACAGATTCAGTTCCTGGGTGGGGAAGATTACCTGGAGAATAAAATGGCAACCCACCCCCGTATTGCTGTGGGCCTCCCTGATGCCTGAGTCAGTAAATAATCCACCTGCAATGCAGGAGACCACCTGCAATGCAGGAGACCTGGTTCGATCCCTAGGTCGGGAAGACCCCCTGGAGGAGATGGCAACCCACTCCACTATGACTTATCAGCTAAACCTTTTTGATATATATCTAAAATTATAAGTGAGTGTTAGTTCTTTCTTGTGTCTGACTCTTTGAAAAACCATGGACTGTAGCCCACTGGCTTTCTCTTTCCATGTGATTTTCCAGATAAGAATACTGGAGTGGATTGCCATTCCCTTCTCCGGGGCATTTTCCCAACTCAGAGATAAACCCAGGTCTACTGCAAGACAGATTCTTTACTGTCTCAGCCACCAATATATAAATAAATATATAATAGAAAGTATATATAATGTTATGAGAAACAAAAGGATATAATTTATATTTATAGATTATATATAATTATATATAATTAATTATTATATTTACCAACAATAATTTTCTACAAAATGCATTCAAGATACAGTGAAAATTACAGATTTTCTCTACCAATGAGTAAACCTCTGTTATGATGAGGCAAACTTGGAGAAGTTGGGGAAGCAAGAGCTGCCATGCCTTAAAATGAATGTCCCCGAGATACAGACATTAAACTTCAGTAAAATTAAATGGATGGTCTGCTTCATCTTAGTTTTGTCCAGATCAAGTGTCAGGCTACAGACTCAGCACCATGAAGGCCTACTTGATATCCACTATAAACAACCCTAGACACAAATAATATGTCATCAGAATATTTTTTTCCAATAGCAAGAGGAACGGGACAGATACATTATAAATATCCATTATTATTCAGACTATTTTAATAAATGGCTTTCCTCCAACATTTGAAAATATTACCAACACCCTGGTATATTAGGGAGACTAGAACCACTGTTTCAGTTTACTGATAGAATACTCACATCAATAACAAAAGGGACTGAACATTTGATTTGGTGTTCAACCTTACCAATTTAAAATGCTTTTGGAGAAAATCAGTGGATTAATGGTAGGTTTGTACTCAAATTGGAACCAGGTTTATGGAATTACAGAATTCTATGTATTTTTGCAATTCCCTATTGCTCATTGCTGCCAGTTTCAGTAATACAAATCTTAATTGTTAAAACCACTTCATGCCATATTAGCACAAATTAAAATGTTTCTAATCATAGAAATGGATCGTCTATTGTTTGTGGAGTGATCTATGAGTTGTAGCTCCATCTTTTCCACTTAATTTGAAAGACACAGAAAGAAACATGAACTGACCTGAAACCAGATGTTCTTGATTAATTTACTGAGAATTTCTTTTTAGGATTAATGAATCTCAGGTATATTTCTTCTCAGCATTCAAACGTTCTTTAAGATATTAAAAAAATTTAGGCTTGCAAAAAAGGTAGTATATCTCAATGAGCATGCCAGGAAAGTGGCTTTTTATTTCTAGGGACATTAGAAATATCAAAAAATACAAAGAAAAATTTTAAAATTGAATTCACAGTCTAAATTCTGCCAAACCCTGGGTATTATATTTCCCCCCATAACCATGAATATATGAAGTACATAGAATTGTAATTAGAGTATTACTCAGCGGACCAGAAACCATTTAATTAGGTGAAACACTGTCTCTTGTGTCATTTTAGTGGATGCATTTTCTTCTAAATCATTAAAGATAATTATATCACCACATTTATCCCATTAATTACTTTTTTGATATTGAACTTTTGAAATATAGGTATTCATTGAATAAACATGAAATGTAGACTTTGAAATATGGAAAAAATATAGAAATAATTGTTATTAACTGCATTTCAAATCCAGCATTCAAGTTTAGAGTAGAGGAACTTGGCCAGCTCTGCCTTAAGTGAAAGAAAGGTGATCCTCTCCAGCGATGTAATGTGGATATCATTCACCCCTGATATGATGTCAGGAGAAAAGCTTCACCACTGTGATAAAACTATACCAAAAATTTACAATCCCAATTTAATGTGAGAGAATCATTAGGTAAACCCATATCTGGAATATTCTTCAGGATACCTCACCAATATTCCTTAGAATTATCAAGGTCAAGAAAAACAAGAAAAGAGTGAAACACTGTTTCGACCAGAGGATACTTAGGAGATGTGAAAACTAATCCAATATGGTACCCTAGATTACATCTCAGAAAGAAAAGAGTGTATTAGAGGGAAAAAACAAACTGGATGGAATCCAAATGAAATTTAAATTTTAGTCATCATCAGTTCAATTCCATTCAGTCACTCAGTCGTGTCTGACTCTTTGCGACCCCATGAACTGCAGCATGCCAGGCCTCCCTGTCCTTCACCAACTCCCGGAGTCCACCCAAAGCCATGTCCATTGAGTCGGTGATGCCATCCAACCATCTCATCCTCTGTTATCCCCTTCTCCTCCTGCCCTCAATCTTTCCCAGGATCAGGGTCTTTTCCAATGAGTCAGTTCTTTGCACTAGGTGGCCAAAGTATTGGAGTTTGAGCTTCAACATCAGTCCTTCCAATGAACACCCAGGACTGATCTCCTTTAGGATGGACTGGTTGGATCTCCTTGCAGTCCAAGGGACTCACAAGAGTCTTCAACACCACAGTTCAAAAGCATCAATTCTTCGGCGCTCAGTTTTCTTTATAGTCCAACTCTCACATCTATACATGACTACAGGAAAAATCATAGCCTTTATTAGACGGACCTTTGTCTAGGTTGGTCATAGCTTTCCATTGAAGGAGTAAGCATCTTTTAATTTCATGGTGGCAATCACTATCTGCAGTGATTTTGGAGTGCCGAAAAATAAAGTCTGGCACTGTTTCCACTGTTTCGCCATCTCTTTGCCATGAAGTGATGGGACCGGATGCCATGATCTTCATTTTCTGAATGTTGAGCTTTAAGCCAACTTTTTCACTCTCCTCTCTCACCTTCATCAAGAGGCTTTTTAGTTCTTCTTCACTTTCTGCCATAAGGGTGGTGTCATCTGCGTATCTGAGGTTATTAATATTTCTCCCAGCAATCTTGATTCCAGCTTGTGCTTCCTACAGCCCAGTGTTTCTCATGATATACTCTGCATAGAAGTTCAATAAGCAGGGTGACAATATACAGCCTTGACATACTCCTTTTCCTTTTGGAACCAGTCAGTTGTTCCATGTCCAGTTCTAACTGTTACTTCCTGACCTGCATATAGGTTTCTCAAGAGGCAGGTCAGGTGGTCTGGTATTCCCATCTCTTTCAGAATTTTCCACAGTTTATTGTGATCCACACAGTCAAAGACTTTGGCATAGTCAATAAAGCAGAAATAAATGTTGTACCATTAATTCTTTCTTTGTGGTAAGAACACAATATGATACCTTCTTAAGATATTTTTGAGTATACAATACAGTACTGTTGACTACACATATAGTTTTGTACAGTACAGCTGTGTGTGTCTTCCTAAATTGAAACTTCTTGACCATAATTTGTAAATTGCTACTTCCCTCTCCACTAGCCTCTGGTAACTATTATTCCACTCCTTGATTTTGATTTATCATATAGGTGGAATCCTGAAGTATTTGCCTTTCTATGACTGACATTTTAGTTCAGCATAAAGTCCTCAAGTTTCATCCATATAATCACATATTACACAATTTCCTTCTTTTTTAAGGTTAGATTGTATTTCACTGTTTACGTATGTACCACATTCTTTTTTCCAACTCTCTGTTGAAATTGACATTTCTCACTTAAGGTGAGTTGTTTCTCACCTTGGCTATTGTGAATGGTTCTACAGTGAATGTGGGAATGCTAAAATATTTTTGAAAGCTTGACCTCAAATATTTAGGATAATACTCATAAGCAGAATTTCTGGATCATGTAGAGTTCAATTTTCAACTTAAAAGAGAACCTCTATACTATTTTCCATAGCAGCTGCAACATTTTGCATTCTTACTAACAATGTACAATGAGGTGTGTTGAAAACTCTGAAATATCTTTGCAACTTATTGTTTAAATCAAAAATTATATAATTTATTTTTTTTATTTTAAAATGTCATCATTCACATTAGTAGTCCCATTTTATTGTATCTCCAATAATACAACCAGCTCTGCTTTATGCCAACATACTATCAATTCTGAACTGAAAAAGTGTTAATGTAATAAGTAGCTCTCAGTAGCCCACTTTGCAACATTTTGCTACAACATTTGCCAGACTTTGCTTTTAGTATCTGTGACTGTCAGCGTGTTGAGTCCACGTTGAGGGCTAGTTTTTGGGAGTAGTAAGCAATATTTTTAAACTTAATTATTAACTAAATAACAACTAATTAGTGAGTGCAAACTTATAATTTCCTATTAATGTTGGGAATAAAATGTATGGCCATAAAAGTTCATTCCAGTTTTTCCAAAATATGTTACAGAAAAACCAAAACAAACTTTTTGGCCAACCCCAAATACACATTTCACAAAGAAGTAAGCAAGACACAACAAATCCATTTTCCAGAAAATTGGTATGTGAAGTCAGGTTTTGAACACTATTTTCTGCACATAATAGATATTACAAAATCACAGTAGCTTTAGGGTCTCCTCCCCTAATAGATTCCCTGGTGGCTCAGACAGTAAAGAATCTGCCTGCAATGTGGAAGAAATGGGTCCAGTCCCTGAGTGAGGAAGATCCCCTGGAGGAGGGTATTGCAACCCACTTGAATATTCTTGCCTGGAGAATACCATGGACAATACCATGGACCTGGTGGGCTACAGTCTCTGGGATCACAAAGAGTCAGACACAACTAAGCGACTAAGCACACCAGTAATTGCCATTACTAGAGTAATTGCTTGGAGTACAGTAATTGGTTGGAGTACAGTAATTGGCCTTGGAGTATAGAGTAAAGAAGGACAAAGGCTGATAGAGTTTTGCCAAGAGAACGTACTAGTCATTGCAAACACCTTCTTCCAACAAAACAAGAGAAGACTCTACACATAGACATCACCAGATGGTGAACACCTAAATCAGATTAATTATAGTCTTTGCAGTCAAAGATGGAGAAGCTCTATACAGACAACATAAACAAGACCAGGAGCTGACTGTGACTCATATCATAAACTCCTTATTGTAAAATTCAGACTTAAATTGAAGAAAGTAGGGAAAACCACTAGACCAGGTATGACCTGAATCAAAACCCTTGTGATTATACAATGGAAGGACAAATAAATTCAAGGGGTTAGATCTGATAGACAGAGTGCTTGATGAACTATGGACAGAGGTCCAAGACACTGCACAGGACACAGGGATCAAGACCATCCCCAAGAAAAAGAAATGCAAAAGAGCAAAATGTTTGTCTGAGGAGGCCTTACAAATGGCTGTGAAAAGAAGAGAAGTGAAAAGCAAAGGAGAAAAGGAAAGATATACCCATTTGAATGCAGAGTTCCAAAGAATAGCAAGGAGAGATAAGAAAGCCTTCCTCATTAATCAGTGTAAAGAAATAGAGAAAAACAATAGAATGGGAAATGCTAGAGATCTCTTCAAGAAAATTAGAGATACCAAGGGAAAATTTCATCAAAGATAGGCTCAAAAAAGGACAGAAACTGTATGTACTAACAGAAGCTGAAGATAATAAGAAGATATGGCACAGAAGAATATACAAAAAAGATCTTCACAACTCAGAAAATCATGATGGAATGATCACTCACCTAGAGCCAGAAATCCTGGAATGTGAAGTCAAGTGAGACTTAGGAAGCATCAGTACAAACAAAGCTAGTGGAGGTGATGGGATTCCAGTTGAACTATTTCAAATCCTAAAGGATGGTGCTATGAAAGTGCTGCACTCAATATGCCAGTAAATTTGGAAAACTCAACAGTGGCCACAGGACTGAAAAAGGTCAGTTTTTATTCCGATCCCAAAGAAAGGCAATGTCAAAGAATGCTCAGACTACCACACAATTGCACTCATCTCACATGCTAGTAAGTGAGTGAGTGAAGTCGCTCAGTCGTATCCGACTCTTTGCGACCCCGTGGACTGTAGCCTACCAGGCTCCTCCATCCATAGGATTCTCCAGGCAGGAATACTGGAGTGGGTTGCCATTTCCTTTTCCAAGGGATCTTCCCAATCCAGGGATCGAACCCAGGTCTCCCGCGTTGCAGGCAGATGCTTTAACCTCTCAGCCACCAGGGAAGCCCCACATGCTAGTAAACATGCTAGTAAAGTAATGCTCAAAATTCTCCAACCAGGCTTCAACAATATGTGAACTGTGAATTATCAGATGTTCAAACTGGTTTTAGAAAAGGCAGAGGAACCAGAGATCAAATTGCCAACATCAGCTGGATCATCAAAAAAGCAAGAGAGTTCCAAAAAAAACATCTATTTCTGCTTTATTGACTATGCCAAAGCCTTTGACTGTGTGGATCACCACAACTGTAGAAAATTCTGAAAGAGATGGGAATACCAGACCACCTGACCTGCCTTTTGAGAAATCTGTATGCAGGTAAGGAAGCAACAGTTAGAATTGGACATGGAATAACAGAATGATTCCAAATAGGAAAAGGAGCACATCAAGGCTGTATATTGCCACCCTGCTTATTTAGCTTATATGCAGAGTACATCATGAGAAATGCTGGACTGAATGAAGCACAAGCTGGAGTCAAGATTGCCATGAGAAATATCAATAATCTCAGATATGCAGATGACACCACCCTTATAGCAGAAAGTAAAGAACTAAAAAGTCTCTTGATGAAATTGAAAGAAGAGAGTGAAAAAGTTGGCTTAAACCTCACCGTTCAGAAAACTAAGATTATGGCATCCGGTCCCATCACTTCATTGCAAATAGATAGGGAAACAGTGAAAACAGTGGCAGATTTTTTGGGGGGAGGGCTCCAAAGTCACTGCAAATGGTGACTGCAGCCAGGAAATTAAAAGCCCTTTCTTCCTTGGAAGAAAAGTTATGACCAACCTAGACAGTATATTAAAAAGTAGAGACATTACTTTGCCAGCAAAGATTGGTCTAGTCAAAGCTATAGTTTTTCCAGTAGTCATGTATGGATGTGAGAGCTGAACCTTAAAGAAAGCTGAGCACCAAAGAATTGATGCTTTTGAACTGTGGTGCTGGAGAAGACTCTTGAGAGTCCCTTGGACTGCAAAGAGATCCAACCAGTCCATCCTAAAGGAAATCAGTTCTGAATATTCATTGGAAGGACTGGTGTTAAAGCTGAAACACCAATAGTTTGGCCACCTGATACAAAGAGCTGATTCTTGGAAAAGACCCTGATCCTGGGAAAGATTGAGGGCAGGAGGAGAAGGGGATGACAGAGGATGAGATGGGTGGAAGGCATCACTGATGTGATGGACATACATTTGAGTAGGCTCCACGAGTTGGTGATGGATGGGGAGGCCTGGTGTGCTGCAGCCCTTCGGGTCACAGAGTCGAACCCAACTGAGCGACTGAACTGAACTGAATAGCAATTAACTTACAGGTGTTTTTGATATGAATACTGTCTTTGTGTATCTCCCTACCACACTCTGTTTTTCATTTCTACATAATATTCACTGAATTGAATAATAAGACTCTCTTAGCATTTTGGTTTTAAGAGACAAATATAATCTTGATGGCAAAAACTAACAAGTAAAAGACACTAAAAGAAAATTACAGAACAACATTACTAATGATCATAGAATTTTAAATTACACATTAAATGTTGACACATTAAACCAATCAACTAAGGAAAGAGCAAATATATAATACTTATAGTAATTTTCTCAGGAGAAAACATATATTTTGATTAGAACCCCGATGTTCATTGCAGCACTGTTTATGATAGCCAGGAAATGGAAGCAACCTAGATGTCCATCAGCAGATGAATGGATAAGAAAGCTGTGATACATATACACAATGGAGTCTTACTCAGCCATTAAAAAGATTACATTTGAATCAATTCTAATGAGATGGATGAAACTGGAGCCGATTATACAGAATGAAGTAAGCCAGAAAGAAAAACACCAATACAGTATATGAATTCCTTATGATTGATTATACAGTGGAAGTGAGAAATAGATTTAAAGGACTAGATCTGATAGAGTGCCTGATGAACTATGGAATGAGGTTCATGACATTGTACATGAGACAGGGATCAAGACCATCCATGGAAAAGAAATGCAAAAAAGCAAAAGAGCTGTCTGGGGAAGCCTTAAAAATAGTTGTGAAAAGAAGAGAAGCAAAAAACAAAGGAGAAAAGGAAAGATATAAGCATCTGAATGCAGAGTTCCAGAGAATAGCAAGAAGAGATAAGCAAGCCTTCAGCAATCAATGCAAAGAAATAGAGGACAAGAACAGAATGGGAAAGACTAGAGATCGCTTCAAGAAAATCAGAGATACCAAGGGAACATTTCATGCAAAGATGGGCTCGATAAAGGACAGAAATGGTCTGGACCTAACAGAAGCAGAAGATATTAAGAAGAGGTGGCAAGAATACACGGAAGAACTGTACAAAAAAGATCATGACCTGGATAATCACAATGGTGTCATCACTCATTTAGAGCCAGACATCCTGGAATGTGAAGTCAAGTGGGCCTTAGAAAGCATCACTATGAACAAAGCTAGTGGAGGTGATGGAATTCCAGTTGAACTATCTCAAATCCTGTAAGATGCTGCTGTGAAAGTGCTGCACTCAATATGCCAGCAAATTTGGAAAACTCAACAGTGGCCACAGGACTGGAAAAGGTCAGTTTTCATTCCAATCCCAAAGAAAGGCAATGTCAAAGAATGCTCCAACTACCACACAATTGCACTCATCTCACATGCTAGTAAAGTAATGCTCAAAATTCTCCAAGCCAGACTTCAGCAATAACTGAACCATGAACTTCCAGATGTTCAACCTGGTTTTAGAAAAGGCAGAGGAACCAGAGATCAAATTGCCAACATCTGCTGGATCATCGAAAAAGCAAGAGAGTTCCAGAAAAACATCTATTTCTGCTTTATTGACTATGCCAAAGTCTTTGTGTGGATCACAACAAACTGTGGAAAATTCTGAAAGAGATGGGAATACCAGGCTACCTGACCTACCTTTGAGAAACCTATATGCAAGACAGGAAGCAACAGTTAGAACTGGACATGGAACAACAGACTGGTTCCAAATAGGAAAAGGAGTACGTCAAGGCTGTATATTGTCACCCTGCTTATTGAACTTCTATGCAGAGTACATCATGAGAAACACTGGACTGGAAGAAACACAAGCTGGAATCAAGATTGCTGGGAGAAATATCAATAACCTCAGATATGCAGATGACACCACCCTTATGGCAGAAAGTGAAGAGGAGCTAAAAAGCCTCTTGATGAAAGTGAAAGTGGAGAGTGACAAAGTTGTCTTAAAGCTCAACATTCAGAAAACTAAGATCATGGCATCCGGTCCCATCACTTCATGGGAAATAGACGGGGAAACAGTAGAAACAGTGTCAGACTTTATTTTTCTGGGCTCCAAAATCACTGCAGATGGTGACTGCAGCCATGAAATTAAAAGACGCTTACTCCTTGGCAGAAAAGTTATGACCAACCTAGATAGTATATTCAAAAGCGAGACATTACTTTGCTGACTAAGGTCCGTCTAGTCAAGGCTATGGATTTTCCTGTGGTCATGTATGGACGTGAGAGTTGGACTGTGAAGAAGGCTGAGCACCAAAGAATTGATGCTTTTGTGCTGTGGTGTTGGAGAAGACTCTTGAGAGTCCCTTGGACTGCAAGGAGATCCAACCAGTCCATTCTGAAGGAGATCAGCCCTGGGATTTCTTTGGAAGGAATCATGCTGAAGCTGAAGCTCCAGTACTTTGGCCACCTCATGCAAAGAGTTGACTCATTGGAAAAGACTCTGATGTTTGGAGGGATTGGGGGCAAGAGGAGAAGAGGATGACTGAGGATGAGATGGCTGGATGGCGTCACTGACTCCATGGGCATGGGTCTGAGTGAACTCCGGGAGTTGGTGATGGACAGGGAGGCCTGGCGTGCTGCGGTTCATGGGGTTGCAAAGAGTCGGACATGACTGAGCGACTGAACTGAACTGAACTGATATATGGAATTTAGAAACATGGTAATGATAACCCTGTATGCGAGACAGCAAAAGAGACACAGATGTGTAGAACAGTCTTTTGGACCCTGTGGGAGAGGGAAAGGGTGGGATGATTTGGAATAATGGAATTGAAACATGTATAATATCATATATGAAACGAATCACCAGTCCAGGTTCAATGCATGATACTGGATGCCTGGGGCTGGTGCACTGGGATGACCCAGAGGGATGGTATGGGGAGAGAGATGGGAGGGGGGTTCAGGATGGGGAACACGTGTACACCTGTGGCAGATTCATGTTGATGTATGGCAAAACCAATACAATATGTAAAGCAATTAACCTCCAATTAAAATAAATAAATTTATAATTTTAAAAAATATATCTTACCACATCAAAATATTAATGGAGTTAAAATGAGGAAAATTAGCCTGATAAATTCAACATTCACTCACTAAAAATCAAAATATAACGAACAGACACAAACCAAAAAATACATGAGATAACTTTGCTTAACATTTTAAGCATGAAATGTTAAGTATTGATACTTTCCTTTTTAGATGAGGAAGTCAAGGATACACACTTTTACTGTTTATTCAAAATTGTAGTAAAGTTTCAGATAGTTAACCAAACACAAGAAAAAAATAAAGGGAATAACATTGGAAATGACATATCCAGAAAATGTTTGATTAGAGATTGTATGATATGCATGTTGAAAATCCTAAATAATCTACAAATAAATTATAAAATTATTAAAAAATATTTTAGAGTTGCCAAAATGCATTGAATCCTAATTGAAAAACAATACACATTTTACAAATGACATTTAAAATAGTATGAAAAATGATTACAAATTGAGATTAATTTTAAAAATATGTAAGATCTTTATAAAAAATGATGTATCTTATACTGTAAAACATGAAGTAGGTCTAAGTAAACATGAGAATGTAGCTTGCTTACAATTTGGAAGACTTCAGGATGCAAGCATCATTCTCTGCAAATCGATCTACAATTCTACTGTATTTCTACACTAAACCTAAACAAGAATAATTCTAAAGGTGGTTTTAAAAGGTAAAGATAATCCAGAGAGATGATATGGGGTGGGAGGTGGGAGAGGGGCTCAGGATTGGGAACTCATGTACACCTGTGGCTGATTCATGTCAATGTATGGCAAAACCAATACAGTATTGTAAAGCTAAATAAAGTAAAAATAAAATTATTTTAAAAAATAAAAATAAAAGGTAAAGATAAAGACTCTTAAACACTCTGCAAGATTAAGAGTAACTTTTTAAGAGTTTCTCAACTTGATGTCAAAGCCTATTAGTTAAGGGTGGTTCTGATTATAAAACACCTAGAAGCATACAGAAAGTCTAGAAACAGAACTGTAGATATACTGGTGTTTACTTTATGAATATTCTGGCACCACAGAGCAGTGTTAAAATGAGTCAATTTTTCAATAAGTATTTCTGGGGTAAATATACACCAATAAGTCAAAATATAAAATTAGCTTATAGTCATGCCCCATCAAAATTTACTCTCAGTTGGAAGTAAATTGTAAAGTAATTAACTTCCAATTAAAATAAATAAATTTATATTTTAAAAAAATCAATATGAAAAGAGAAAATAAAACCCTGAATGAAAATAGAGGGTGTAGAATATAAAATATAATACTGTATGAAATTTGTAATAATTTAGCACATGAAACATGAACATCTTTATTATTTGGAGGTAAGAAGTGGATCTTAAATAAGACATTAGAAGCCCTTCACTGTGTAAAGAAACAGTTTGTTAAACATTGATTCATTAATTCATTAAACATAAGGAAATGTGTGCCCCTAAACACATCACCAACTAGATGAATAGACAAGCCACAATATAGGAGAAAATATTCATGATATGCCCATCAAAGGACTTTTATTTAAGATGCATAGTGAAATACATATTTCATAATAAAATATTAATAACCTAATAGAAAAATAGTTTAAAAAAAAACCCTGAATAGACACTTCACAAAGAAGTAAGACAAGTCAAATGACTAATAATTAATTATAGGAATTCAACCACATTAGTAAAGTGGAATTGAATTCATCACTGAAATGAAGTACCCCTACTCACACACCAACCTAAAAATATTAAAATGTCTGCTATGATGGTATTAAATGTTGTCAAGAATGGACAATAATTAGAACCACATACAATATAGTTGGAATTTAAACTAATCCATCCATTTTGGAAAATTGTTTGATGGCACCTAGCAAAAGATCAGAAACAAGCGCCTTTTGATCCAGAACATTCAGAGATAGGGTGCTATCTCATGTGCAATGCAGCACATACTTGTGTAAGAATGTTCACGCAGCATTTCCATTAAAGACAAAAAAGGTGAAATAACCAGGAGTGAAATTGCTGGCCCATATGGTAGTTCTATTTTTACCGTGTGTGTGTGTGTGTGTGTGTGTGTGTGTGTGTGTGTGTGTAAAACTCCATACTGTTTTCCCTACAGTATACAATTGGTTATACCAATTTACATTCTCACCCACAATGCACAACGTTTCCCTTTATTCTGATTCTCTCCAACAATTGTTATATGCAGACTTTACAGAGGAAAGGGGGAGGGGCAATTTAGGAGTATCAGCTCAGTTCAGTTCAGTTGCTCAGTCCGTCCGACTCTTTGCGACCCCATGAATCGCAGCACGCCAGGCCTCCCTTTCTATCACCAACTCCCAGAGATCACCCAGACCCATGCCCATGGAGTCAGTGACGCCATCCAGCCATCTCATTCTCAGTTGTCCCCTTCTCCTCCTGCCCCCAAACCCTCCCAGCATCAGAGTCTTTTCCAATGACTCAACACTTCGCATTAGGTGGCCAAAGTACTGGAGCTTCAGCTTCAGCATCATTCCTTCCAAAGAAATCCCAGGGTTGATCTCCTTCAGAATGGACTGGTTGGATCTCCTCGCAGTCCAAGGGACTCTCAAGAGTCTCCTCCAACACTGAAGTTCAAAAGCATCAATTCTTCGGCGCTCAGCCTTCTTTATAGTCCAACTCTCACATCCGTACATGACTACGGGAAAAACCATAGCCTTGACTAGACGGACTTTAGTTGGCAAAGTAATATCTCTGTTTTGAATATGCTATCTAAGTTGGTCATAATTTTTCTCCCAAGGAGTAAGCGTCTTTTAACTTCATGGCTGCAGTCACCATCTGCAGTGATTTTGGAGCCCCCAAAATAAAGTCTGACACTGTTTACACTATTTCCCCATCTATTTCCCATGAAGTGATGGGACTGGATGCCATGATCTTCGTTTTCTGAATGTTCAGCTTTAAGACAACTTTTTCACTCCCTTCTTTCGCTTTCATCAAGAGGCTCTTTAGTTCCTCTTCACTTTCTGCCATAAGGGTGGTGTCATCTGCATATCTGAGGTTATCGATATTTCTCCCAGCAATCTTGATTCCAGCTTGTGTTTCTTCCAGTCCAGCATTTCTCATGATGTATTCTGCATATAAGTTAAATAAGCAGGGTGACAATATACAGCCTTGACATACTCCTTTTCCTGTTTGGAACCAGTCTGTTGTTCCATGTCCAGTTAGGAGTATAAAGTCTACAAAATACTCTGTATAAAATGGATAAGCTACAAGATGCCGCTGCCCAGCGCCGTGAGTTCTATCTGTTATCCTTTGTGTGCGTGCTGTGTTCAGTCACTTCAGTTGTGTCCAGCTCTTTGCAACCCCATGGACCCTAGCCCACCAGGCTCCTCTGCCCATGGGATTGGGTTGCCGTGCCCTCCTCCAGAGGATATTCCCCATCCAGGAATCAAACCCATATCTCTGGCATCGCCTGCATTGCAGGCAGGTTCTTTACCCACTGAGCCACTAAGTTTTAATAGTGTATAAACTAATGAATAATAATGAATCACTATGTTGTGCATCTAAAATTATTATAACACTGTAAATAATAATACTTCAATAAAGAAGAAGAAATAGCCAAATTCCATTTGTAGTAGTAGTATGAATAAACATTATCATATCAATGTGTTTATTTTGTGGAAATTCTTCAGCACCAAAAAGGGAACTACTACTACAGTCAATCACTTAAAAATTCTTTTGAAACAAAATGCTGAGCCAAATAAGCCAGACATAAGGGAATATACTCTAAAATTTTAATAATACAAATTTCAAAAGTGATAAAGTTAAGTTTTAGAAAGAAACTCTGTTTAGAAGAAAAATCTTTGAACACCGCAATGGAGTTTGCTCCTAGAGGCATCAGAGAGGCACAGTGACTAGAAAAATGCTTACAGAAATGCTGTAAAGAGCTGATAATGTCTTTAATTTCTTGGAGAAAGTAACATACGGGATGACTATACAGAGTCACTTGTCTACCTATTTATCACATTTCATAATTTGAGAGTGAGAAAAAGAGAAAGGAAAGGAAGAGAAAAAAAAGAAAAGAAGACACGGAACAGAAATCATTTGCAAATTCTGAGGATTTTAGGATGTGGACAGCCTTTTGCTGTGCTGGGCTTAGCTGCTCAGTCTTATCCGACTCTTTATGACCCCACGGACTGTAGTCCACCAGGCTCCTCTGCCCGTGGGGATTTTCCAGGCAAGAATACTGGAGTGGGTTGTCATGCCCTCTTCTAGGGGATCTTCTCTACTCAGGGAAAGAACCCAGGTCTCCCATATTGCAGGGGGATTCTTTACCATCTGACCACAGGGAAGCCCATGGACAGCATTAAATGATCATTATTTATTTTGCCTAAAACACTCTGAAAATGAAACATAATTTTATTTCTTTTTTTTATCTTAAACTAAAGGTAATATTTTAAAATCACAGTGCAGTTTAAAAATCACATTATATTCATATTATGTGTATATATATATATATATATATATATATAATTTTCTCAAGAGATTGTATCCCATTGTGTCTCATTCACTAAATAATCAACTTGGACTTCGGGACACGTGAGTTCCATTCCTGGCTTGGGAAGATCCCCTGGAGGAGGGCATGGCAACCCACTCCAGTATTCTTGCCTGGAGATTCCCCATGGACAGAGAAGGGGTCGCAAAGAGTAGGACACTAATCAGTGGATAAACACACATTTGAAGAAAAATGTAATAACCATCAACACACTGTATAAAGCACATTTAAGAAAGTGCTTTCCTCTATCTCTCTTCTCACTCAAAATTACATTGGGTGAGAAAACATTTTGATATTGACTAATTTTCTGATGGTCTCCTTCACATCATTATTTCTAAGGCTGTAGATAAGGGGATTTAGCATGGGGATCACTACTGTGTAAAGCACAGTGGCTACTTTGATGAAGAGCCATGAGCTTCTGGAGTTGGGTACACAGTAGAGAAGAAGGATGACCCCATGGAACATGGTGATGGCGGTCAGGTGGGAGGCACAGGTGGAGAAGGCTTTTCGGAGTCCACCAGCTGAAGGCATCTTGATGATTGTGACAATTATGAAAATATAGGAGGCGAGGATAATCAGGAGGCTACACACCTCATTGAGAATAGAAATGATAAAACATGTCATCTGACTAAAGTAAGAGTCAGAGCAAGAGGCAGAGACGATGGCAGAATACTCACAGCCAAAGTGATGTATGACGTTAGGACCGCAGAAGGACAGCTCCAACAGAGAGCACGTGATTGTCAAGGAACACGATCCACCCCACGTGTAGGTTCCAGCGACTAGGAGGCGGCAGAGCTTAGGAGACATAGAACTGTGTAGAGCAGGGGCTTACAAACAGCTACAAACCGGTCATAGGCCATCACTGCTAACATGAACATCTCCGTAATCACAAGTGTGCAACCAAAGAAGAATTGCATCATGCAACCCACGTAGGAGATAGTTCTCGTGTCCACAACCAAGATCTCTAAGAGTTTAGGTGTGGTTATAGAAGAGTAACAAAAATCAAGAAAGGAGAGATGGCTGAGAAAGAAGTACATGGGGGTGTGAAGCTTGGGATTGATTCTGATTATCATAATCATCCCCAGGTTCCCCACCACAGAGACAGTATAGACGGTGAAGAAGACCAAGAATAGGGGCACCTGGAGCTGCGGGTATTCTGAGAAGCCCGAGAGGACGAAGGTGATCCCAGCACTCTGATTTCTCTCACCCATCACTAGGGCTTCTGCCAGAGAAAACCAGAGAGTTCACCCTAAGCAACCAGGCATGACAGAAAGAGAGGGTATTTTTTTCCCAGCCTGAACAGGGGACTGGTTTGCAGTGGTGAAGTCTGGGATTTCCCAGGAATGTGAACAAAATGCAGTTGGAGCCCAAATATACCGTGTGTCTACAGGTGTGGAGAGTGGAAGTCAGCTTCTGATGTAGGGTCAAGGAGAGGACGGACTGGGAAGAACTGAGTGTCACGGTTACTCAGATAATGTTCTTGTTTGAATTTTCTCAACCTTCTCAGCTGTCGCACTTTTCTCCACATGGATAATTCCTTTCTTTAGCTTCATTTAATTGAACTTGCTGATTGCACTTGCAAATTCTTGCTTGTTCAGGCCATTCTAACTGCTCAAGATGTCCTGTTTTTCTCTCACTTTTCCTTAGTGCTCTCCGATCAGAGAGAGGCTTCCCAGGTAGTGTGGTGGTAAAGAATCCTCCTGATAGTGCAGGAGATGCAAGGGACATGAGTTCAATCCCTGGGTCAGGAATATCACCAGGGGAAAGAATTGGCAACCCACTCCAGTATCCTGGCTGGTGAAATCTGATGGACGGAGGAGCCTGGCGGGCTAAGTCCATGGAGTCGCAAGTCACACAACTGAGAGATTCAGCAACACTTCATCAGAGAAGCCTCAGGTTTACCTTCCCTTAACGATTTCACCAACTGGCCAAACCTTGGTAAAAGGTCACATATTGTATCTCCTAGAGAATATGAATGATGTCTTGTTAACAATCTAGACTCTTTAATCAAGTCAACTTGCCTTAAAATTTAACCTCAGTCACTTATTAATATGTCTCTGACAAGTTAAGCTCTCTGAAACCTTACCTTTAGAATATAATTCTATTATAAGAATTTGTTTTTACTACACAATTATGTATAAAATATAACTTAAATTAGTGAATTATTTTCTAAAACGTTTAAGACTTTAATTTCACATGTAATAGTTGCCCCCCCACTAAATTTAGTTTAGAATTCTGGAGTGGGTAGCCATTCCCTTCTCCAGGGGGATCTTCCCAACCCAGGGATTGAACCCAGGTCTCCCACATTACAGACAGATTCTTTACCAGCTGAGTCACAAGGGAAGACCAGAAATACTGGAGTTCGCAGCCTATGCCTTCTCCAGCAGATCTTCCCGACCCAGGAATCGAACTGGGGTCCCATGCGTTGCAGGCGGATTCTTTACCAGCTGAGCTATCAGGGAAGTCCAGCTTTAATTATTTTCTAAAACATTTAAGACTTTAATTTCACATGTAATAAATTGTCCCCACCAAATTTAGTTTCTTCTCTTGTATTTCTAATGCTGTTTTTCATGTTTACTTTGAATTTGAAATATATAACCTCAAAATATTCTACAATGTAGCACCACCTATAATTTTATGAAGTCTGAAATGGTGCAAATAGTGACTAAGAAGTAGAAAAACTGCATACACAGAGGAAATCTTTTTCTTACTTAATTCTTTTCTAATGTTTCCTTCTTAGCTGCACATTTCCATTAATGTCTCAAGCCATCAAGGCATAAGCTTTGTTTTGTCCATTTTTCCCTGTCCTTGTCTGTATCTCTATGATTTCCTTTCCATCCAAGGTTAAGGCTGGAAAAATGTAATTAGGGCAAAATGAATATATTCTTCAAAATACACTCCCATCTTTATTGCTACCTACCACACATCTATTCAGCAGCTGTCTTTATTTAGCCTAACTACAACCATCCTTCAGGACTAATTTTCATTCAATCTTAGTTTAAAATCATGCTCAAATGCTTACCCATATTCAAAATCATCTCCATACAAATTACCTGCAATCTGAACGCTTCTGCCTGGATTTCTGTGATCTCTAAGAGAACCAAACCACCAATGCAGCAGGCATAAGAGACGCAGGTTCTATCCCTGGGTTGGGAAGATCCCCTGGTGGAGCGTATGGCAACCCACTCTGGTATTCTTGCTTGGAGAATCCCATGGACAGAGGAGCCTGGCGGGATACAGTCCATAGGGTTGTTTATAAAGAGTCAGAAAGGACTGAAGTGACTTGGCATGCACAGTATCACTTCATTATCTAG
Source organism: Aepyceros melampus (assembly GCA_006408695.1). Taxonomy (NCBI): domain Eukaryota; kingdom Metazoa; phylum Chordata; class Mammalia; order Artiodactyla; family Bovidae; genus Aepyceros; species Aepyceros melampus. The sequence goes on along the minus strand of SJXQ01000312.1, from coordinate 25,322 downwards.
ACTGCTTGATAGCTACTTCTTTCGTTTTACTCAGTGCAGCAACTTGGATTTTGATGCACAAAATACACACATTTTGGTATATAAAAGCATCATTACCTTTTAATATCAAATACCAGGCAACATATTTCAGACTACTTTGGGGTTTAATTCAGATCTCAAGTTTGCTGTACTGCTCCAACTTGCTTTCACCTGCATGATTTTAAATAAAAAATTTAATGCAAAGTCTGGCATATTTCTCTACAGTTTTATAGATTTATTTTTAATATTTCCCTATTTTTTATTTTTAGTTGAAAACAAATACTACTACTTGAATGTCCACCAAGGACATCATTCAGCTATATAAGCAAAGTTCAAAACTAAATGCATCCAATGAGTCTTAAAGATAATAAGAAATAAGTTCAATGTCTTGTATTCTTCCCCTTAAATGAATTAAATGAATACCATTTCATTGCTACTAGGGTTGCATAGGTGTTTCTCTGTCAAAAATATTGTTAACTTCAGAGTTTCCCACATCAGAATTAAAGAAAATTACTTAATTTAAACAATTCGCTAGAAGCCACGAGTCTTTATAGATTGATTTACTGACGACTTCTTTAAATAAGAATCTTGAAAAGTATTTAACAAAAATACTTACATTTAATTAAAATTGTTGTAGCTTGTAATAAGAGTATTGTAACCTCTTCCAAAGTATATTTCAGTAAAGTCATCAAGAAAATTACATTTTTTTCTCATTAAAAAATAGAGACCCTCCCAAGGATAAGTCGTATACTTGTAAACTAAACTTAGGGACCATGCTGTACATTTATGTCTACCTGAGTGACTCTGGGGATTCACACCCCAGACAATTCTGATTGGGGTGTTTTCCATGAGCTACAAACAAGACAATTTAAAGAAAATCCCGTACTCTCATTTAGAGTATAATTTATTTTAAATCATTAAATCATATAGGAAGCTTGAGCATGTTTATCTTCTTATCTTAGAAAAATAACACTAGCGATCAACCTGTTTATATTTATATTTATCATGGAAGATGTGAATTCCAAAATTCAGAACGAGAAAATCACAATTACTGTTCAATAAACCAAGCATAGTGTTGTTTCTGTGTTATGTTTATTTCAGTCTTTCCTCTAAGTTTTCTTATTTGGACATCTACATTTTTGTAAAAAACACATTCAATATCACACCAAATAGAAATATGATATTGGGCATTTGCAGTTATTATTGTATCCCAATGTTTCTGTTTTATTAAAACTTGTTGAATATACATTTTTCAATAATGCAATTGATAAAAGCTTATCAATTATGTGGTATATTAATGGTCTATTTCATCATAATAAACGGCTGCAGATTCAGTGGCTTGTAAAACACTCATTTATTAATTCACAATGTTGTACGCCCGAAGTCAGGCACAATACACGGTCCCTCTAGTCAAGTTATCGCAAGGCTGAAATCAAAGTGTCATCAAGTTTCTCATCTAGAAATTGGTTCCCTTCCAAGCTCATTCATGTTGTTGGAATAATGCAGTTCCTGGAAGTTGTAGGAATAGGGTATTGTTTCCTTGACATCTGTTTGGGGTTATTCACGTTCCTAGAACCCACTCCTAGGTATCCTCTTTGTTTTCTCCGCTCAAGTCACTCTCACATTTCAAATCTCTCTTTCAACACCCTCTTATAATTCATATATCTCTTTAAAGAGGGATTCAACCATTTTTAACAAATCATCAGATTATATGAGACCCACCAATCAGGATAGTCTTCTTTTATTATGATCAACTGATTTAAAACTAGTTATAATTTTAAATTATTTGGCCAGCAGCTCCCAGATTAATGTGTAATTAAATGGCTAGTTGAAGATATGTGTACACAAAATGGTGGGGAATCTTAAGGACTAGTTTAGAGTTCTACTTGTCACTCATAAGGTCAACATTTTTGTACTCTCTATTAATAACTCATTCTATTTAAAATAGCACCTACTTGCTTGAATGTTTTACTGAAGAGAAGAAATTTGATGATCTGTGATCCATTTTAAGAAGATAAAAAAGCAAACATAGTTTTTAATCTCACAATAAATAGGAGAAAATGATGAGAATGGTGATCAACAAAATAGAAAATGGACAGTGAAATAGAAATAAGGGATTGAGCAAAACTAAAATTCTGATGTTTAAATGATACATAAAATCAATCATCTCTTAGATAAATTGATTAAAAATAACAGATCATAACACAATTGCTACTCAAGAAAAAAAATGGGACTTCATTACAGATTCTGTCAATGTAGAAAAATAATTAGGGAGTATTATGTATAATTTTCTTCCAAAAAATTTAACTAACTAGTTGATGTAGAAAAATCATTTGAACCATACAAATAAACTTACCAAAGATGAAATGCAAAATATGAATAGCCTCTATCTTCTTATGAAATTGCATTTTCAGTTAAAAACTTTCCTACAAGGAGAACCTCAGTCCCATACTGCTGCTGCTGCTGCTAAGTTGCTTCACTTGTATCTGACTCTGTGAGACCCCATAGACGGCAGCCCACCAGGCTCCCCATCCCTGGGATTCTCCAGACAAGAACACTTGAGTGGGTTGTCATTTCCTTCTCCAATAATGAAAGTGAAAAGTGAAAGTGAAGTCTCTCAGTCATGTCCAACCCTCAGCGACACCATGGACTGCAGCCTTCCAGGTTCCTCTGTCCATGGGATTTTCCAGGCAAGAGTACTGGAATGGGGTTCCATTGCCTTCTCTGCAGTCCCATACTATTAAATGGTAAATTCTGTCAAGCATTTAAGTAATAAATAACACCAAAAAAAGTGCATGGATATTTGAATAAACAGAGCAATAAGAGATATATGCAACATTTTTTCTTTATCCCATTAATATAGCTCATACTCAAACTGGAGGCATTGGGATTTGAATTTAGTCAGTCTGGCCCCAGAGTTTGTGCTCTTAGTTAAAAAGTTATGTCATTTGACTGCAACTGGGCCATAAAGATTCTTAAAGGATAAGTTTATGATCATGAGTTTTATAGTTTCACAACTGGGAAGGTGTTGGTTGAAAGAAGGACTTGATTAGAATTTTGCTTCAGAAGGATGATTCAGACAGGAAGGGGAGGAGGGGCAAGAGGAAGAAATAAAACTGGAAATGTTATTTAAACTTGATGCTGTTACTATCTTGCCTATACCTTGTGTGAAACATGTACTTAGGATTGTGTTTATTTGTATGTGACAACTCTCTAATTCCCAAATATCCATGTATATAAGAATATTCAAAGAGGCTTGTTTAAAATGAACATTCCTGGGTTTCTCTGTCAAATATCCGTGAGTTCAACTGATTTCCCAGGTGCTTCTGACAGAGGTTCTAAGAAACCTCTATGATAGAAACCAAAGATTTCTGGATTTGATTTTCAGCTACAAATATCTAGAACCCAGCGTTGTGCAAGCACAATGATAGAATTATTTGGCCTGCTTCCTGACCTTCAGGAGCTCAGGATTTGGTTGAAGAGGCAAAGATAACTCAATCAGCAATTTGCAAAACCTGAAAATGATTAGTTAGTTTAGAATGTGTGATCTCCATAGTTTAAAAACTGATAGCTGAAATGCAGGTACTGGCAGCCATAAATATATATATACATATATATATATATATATATATATATATATATATATANTTTGGCCTTGGAATGCAGAATGAAGCAGGCTAAAGACTAATAGAGTTTTGCCAAGAAAATGCACTGGTCATAGCAAACACCCTCTTCCAACAACACAAGAGAAGACTCTACACATGGACATCACCAGATGGTCAACACCGAAATCAGATTGATTATATTCTTTGCAGCCAAAGATGGAGAAGCTCTATACAGTCAACAAAGACAAGACCGGGAGCTGACTGTGGCTCAGATCATGAACTCCTTATTGCCAAATTCAGACTTAAATTGAAGAAAGTGAGCAACACCACTAGACCATTCCGATATGACCTAAATGAAATCCCTTATGATTATACAGTGGAAGTGAGAAATAGATTTAAGGATCTGGATCTGATAGATAGAGTGCCTGATGAACTACGGAATGAGGTTCGTGACATTGTACAGGAGACAGGGATCAAGACCATCCCCATGGCAAAGAAATGCAAAAAAGCAAAATGGCTGTCTGGGGAGGCCTTACAAATAGCTGTGAAAAGAAGAAAGGCCAAAAGCAAAGGGGAAAGGAAAGATATAAGCATCTGAATGCAGAGTTCCAAAGAATAGCAAGAAGAGATAAGAAAGCCTTCTTCAGCGATCAATGCAAAGAAATAGAGGAAAAGAAGACAAGGGGAAAGACTAGAGATCTCTTCAAGAAAATGAGAGATACCAAGGGAACATTTCATGCAAAGATGGGCTCGATAAAGGACAGAAATGGTCTGGACCTAACAGAAGCAGAAGATATTAAGAAGAGATGTGTTCATATAGGGCAGATTATTTCAAATGATGATGCCAGCTATTTAGAAACCAACCCTGTGGATTTAAAGTGAAAGTGAAAAAGTTGCTCAGTCGTGTCTGACTCTTTGCAACCCCGTGGACTATACAATCCATGGAATTCTCCAGGCCAGAATACTGAAATGGGTAGCTTTTTCCTTTTCCAAGAGATCTTCCCAATCCAGGGATCGAACCCGGGTCTCCCACATTGCAGGTGGATTCTTTACCAGCTGAGCCCCAAGGGAAGCCCCCTAAAAAAAAACTTTGAAAAAAAGTTAAAAAATAATCTTAAAGCAAGAGATTTGACATTCCAGTGTTTTGTCATAGGGTGTTTTGTCATTCATATGTTGAGGAAGTTTTTCAGTATGGGGGAAGAACAACCTTCAGAAGATCATGATACCATAGTATTGGTATCATTGGTTTGGATCAGTGCTGAAGGAGTCTTATTTGCATATCTGTTCATCTTGCCGTGTCCAATGTGGGGTCATGTTTCTGCTCAAGAGGAGTTTCTGGAATGCACATCATTTTCTGCAAGAGACATTGCCAACACGAGGTGATGAAGCATGGTTCTACGCCCTTTCTTTCACCCCTACCAAGTGTACTTCTCTGTGGTGCTTCTGGAATTGCCTCATGTTCCCTTATTGCTGCAGTCTCAGTCAGGCACCTACCACCTACCACCATCCTATGTCTGAAATATGACAGCAATCTTCGTGTTGGTTCCTCTGCCTTTGCTTTTCCGTTTCCTCCGCATCATGCAGAAGCATAAACATGTGATGATTGTGTCACTTTCCCAGAAGACCTGAGAGGCTTTGTAAATCCTCCAGCTCCTGATGGTATGCGTCATTCCCCTAACTGCTCTCATGTTTCTTCCCTCAGATTCTTCTCTTTGCTTTGGCTCAGCATGTGCTTTTGTCCGGCTTTTCCAGGTGACACAAGATTCTATCCTTTAAGCATGCTCAAAATTTCTTTCTTTCAAAAAGTGATTTCATAAATGTTACACCCAGCTTAGTCATTGAAAGCATTTAGAATTGTTGGTGTCACTTATAGTCAATGTGACAATCCAACTAAATTTGGGTTGCATTAATTCTACACAGATTGACTTTCATTATAATGGTGATTTACACATACTTTACTGTTTTCCAGTTAGATGGTCATCCTGAAGGAAGAAATTGTTTCCTTCTTTTTTCATTTTGTACTTTTTGCTACTATCTATCACTTTATAAATGACAAAATGGAACTTCAGAGAGAAAAAAAGCAATTCTCTCAAAATCATACAGCTTGTAGTGGCAGAGATGACTTTGATGCCAGGTAATTTGATAGCAATTTTTACTCACCAGTATGAGGTACTATCTCCCTTACTTCCTTTGTTAACTCCTACTGATCTTGATATTACAAAATGAATGATAAATTAGTGTTAGTGATGGGGGAGTCATTTTTTTTTTAATGTAAGTGTGTTTTTAAGAGTCTATTAACTTGTTTTTAATCCAAGTTGGAACCTGTCCAAAATAATTAGCTGATGATTGTCAAGATTGATTTGTATTTTTATAACCTAAATGAAAAGTTAGTGTTAGTCTCTCAGTCATGTCTGACCCTGCGGCCTCATGGACTGTGGTCCACCAGACTTCTTGGTCCATGGAATTCTTCATGCAAGAACACTGGAGCAGGTTGCCATTCCCTTTTCCAGGGAGTCTTGTGACCCAGGGATTGAACCTAGGTCTCCCTCATTGCAGGCAAATACTTTACCACCTGAGCCACCAGGGAAGAGTTCACAATTACATTGACATTATTTTTAAACTTACTCTATAAACATTTATTGAATGCCTATTATGTATACACCAGGTACTGAAGCAGATAATAGCAATAGAGCAATCCCCAAAGTCTAGTTTCTGCCCTGAATGAGCTATCAATCCAGTAGGAGGCATAGTCATGTGTAATAGCTTCCTCTTGCTGCTGTAATGACTTAGCACAAACCAGGTGGTTTAAAATCACACAGACTTATATAATTCTGGAGGTCAGAAGTCCACAATAGGTCTCAGTGGACTGAAATCAAGGTGTTGACAGGGCTGCATTATTCCCTAGAGGTTCTATGGGAGACAAATCAGTCTTCTTAAATTTCCACCTTCTAGAGGTTGCCACTTTCCTTGACTCATCACTCACTTCAGTCATCAAAGCCAGCAACGGCCAGTCAAGTTTTTCTCATGTTGCCTCACTTTGACCTTGTTTCCACTGCCACATCTCCTGTGATTCTTCTGTCTCCCTTTTCCCTATTTAAGGACTCTTATGATTATACAAGGCTCACCTAGATAAGCCAGGGTGATCCTATGTCTTGTAATTTTCCACTTAACTAAATCTGCAAAGTCCCTTTTGCCATGTAAGGTAACATAGTCACAATTTTGGAGATTAGGACATGAGCACCTATCTACCACAGGATGTAAACAAACACCTTGATGATACAGTATACCACCTGCAACAATACAGTATACCACATGCAGTAATAGAAATACATGTCTCAAAGATGAATGGAATTAGCTACCATGATATAGGGGCCAGTCAAAGTGGGCTCCACTTACTGGCATAATGACCAATAGAATGTCTTTGGTCCTTGTCCTTCTTGAAAATGAATGGAAAATTTGTGAGCAGAACTGTAGACTTCCTTTAGCCATTGCCAAGGGAACAAAGAGGGGAAAGTCGTATTATTCAGAGAGCACTGTATAAAATAGGAGCTTCCCTGGTAGCTCAGCTGATAAAGAATCTGCCTGCAATGCAGGAGATTCCAGTTCAATTCCTGGGTTGGGAAGATCCACTGGAGAAGGGAAAGGCTACCCATCCCAGTATTCTTGGGCTTCCCTGGTGGCTCAGATGGTAAAGAATCCACTGTTCTTTACTGGCTGAGTCACTTTTGGAGGGGAACCATAGCAGTTCAGAATTGCTAAAAGATCAAGTTTGAAGTGAGGGGTGGTAGGAGCTGAGGTGGGTGAATGGGCCAGATCGAGAAAGGCCATATGGGCTGTGAAATTGGAACATTGTTCACTAAGAAATGGCAAGGAATATGGCTTTGTCCTTCGTTGAGACTTAGAGGGGAGGGAACATTTTCCTTTGATAAATGACAGGTTCTCATTTATAGATACACCATCATAAACATATTTGAAAAGTAAAGTAAAACAAGTATTTAATTATTCCCAATTCTCCACTGACTGTTGTAGAATACTAAAGTAAGACAACTTTGTACCACACTATTTTCCCATGCTTGTTGGAAAGCAATTTGATGTGCTTGCTCATAATAGTTCTAAGTTCTCAGATACTTGTTTGCCCCACCTTAGTTCCCCCTTAAGTCTAAGGGGAACACACTCTAAGTCACATTAGATTATCTGAAGGAGAACACCTGAAGGAATAACATTAAATGTCTCAGATTTTTGCGTTAAATAACTGATCAACGGCAGTTATATTGTCATTTTCTTTGAGAAATAGATTGCCTTTAAGAAAGAAAAGTGTCTGGGCATGACCAGCTGCTTTATCTTGCTGTTTTCATTTGACTGAGTCATGTGCAGTTGGCACCCATAAACTGAATTAATTACCTGGACTGTTTTTCATAATCTTCAGGAATTATTTCTAGTAAGAAAAAATTGCACTGTATGCGTGTAATATAAATTGTTAGCTATAATAACAAATGTGCAACTGTCTATAATGAATAATTTTTAGTGATTCTATTACCACAACAGTTTTGGTGATCAGAGAGTCATAAGAACTGATGAAGCTTTTAAAATGATTACCTAATTTTAATTTCTTTTCTTTTCCTTTAAGTGAGAAATATGAATTGCACTTAATTAGCTGAGCTATGTGGTAGTGAAGCATTATAGCTCTTTTTGCTTAGCTGGTCCCTCAGTCTATTTATTCCAGAGATGCAATTAGAGCACATGAGAGCCTCAGAAAAAGCAATGCCCTGTATTGATTTCAGGAAATAAAAAATTTGCATGACAATACAGATTCTGTCAGCACATGGGGCAGGGTGAAGTTATCACTTTCCAGCTGCTATTACTATATTAAATCAGCTAAATCTTATCATTTGACTGAGGTCTTAGTGTATTTGCAACTGAAATATAAGGCACCCAGAAATTACAGTCAAAAAGTGTCAGCTTTTCAGAAGATTTGACAATAACGTTTCATTTACACCATAATCCACTTTTTCACTTTCTAAGGTACAAATCACACAAAAATTGGAAGCCAGCCTAGACACTTTTAAACCAGTTTTGCCCATCTTTTTGAAAAAAGAATAATTACAAGATCAATATAAGTTTCCAACCTCTTTCAATATATTTTCTTTCCTCACTCATCTATGAAATTTTTCTAAGGTCACTATCGAGAATTTCCTGCCAGGTAGCTCAGCAGAGGCTTTGGGGTCAGACTGAATGCCACCTCTACCTCTTGTTAGCTCACTGAGCTAGGGCAAATTAGTTGTGACTCAACTTCCTCTTCTATAAAATGGAAGGATAACAGTGGCGTACATCATAGAATTATTGAGAGCATTAAATGACAAAATAAATATACCAGTTCTATTGTATTGCATAGTTCAAGGGGGTACTATTCACATTGTGTTTGTGTAGAATTGTAAAAAATTACATATGTGTGTAAAGTTGTTATAGAAGTTCCTGGTACAAATAAGAATTCACTTAATAATAATATTTCTGTGGAATTTATAATCCTTCTTTCTTGAAATTCTTGAGTTTTCTTGAATGTCACTTTCTGCTTCTCTTCCCATAACTGTTATCTCTTACTCTTAATTGTGTGTTTGCCAAAGCTCATACATATCTAATGATTTGCTTTTCTCTTACTTCATTAGGCTTGGTCTGTTATGTACAGCTAGAATTAAGGACAGTGCATGAATGAAACAGAGCTTAAGAATAAAATTCAGAATGAAATCAAGTGACCTCAGTTCAGTTCACTTAGTTATGTTCAATTCTTTGTGACCCCATGGACTGCATTACGCCAGGCTTCCCTGTCTGTCACCAACTCCTGTATCCTGCTCAAACTCATGTCCATCAAGTCGATGATGCCATCCAACCATCTCTTCCTCTGTTGTCCCCTTCTCCTCCTGCCTTCAATCTTGCCCAGCATCAGGGTTTTTTCCAATGATTCAGTTCTTTGCATCAGGTGGCCAAAGTATTACAGCTTTAGCTTCAGCATCAGTCCTTCCAATGAATATTCAGGACTGATTTCCTTTAGGATGGACTATTTGATCTCCTTGAAGTCCAAGAGACTCTCAAGAGTCTCCTCCAACAGCAAAGTTCAAAAGCATCAATTCTTTGGTGCTCAGCTTTCTTTATGGTCCAATTCTCATATCCATACATGCCTACTGGAAAAATCATAGCTTTAACTAGATGGATCTTCTTGGCAAAGTCATATATCTGCTTTTTAATATGCTGTCTAGGTTTGTCATAGCTTCTCTTCCAAGGAGCAAGCGTCTTTTAATCTCATGGCTGCAGTCACCATCTGCGGTGATTTTGGAGCCCAAGGAAATAGTCTCTCACTGTTTCCATTGTTTCCCTGTCTATTTGCCATGAAGTGATTGGAACCAGATGCCGTGATCTTAGTTTTTTGAATGTTGAGTTTTAAGCCAACTTATTCACTCTTCTCTTTCACTTTCATCAAGAGGCTCTTCAGTTCCTCTTTGCTTTCTGCCATAAGGTTTGTGTCATCTGCGTATCTGAGGTTATTGATATTTCTCCCAGCAATCTTGATTCCAGCTTGTGCTTCATCCAGCCCGGAATGTCACATGATGTACTCTGCATATAAGTTAAATAAGCAGGTGACAGTATACAGCCTTGGTGTACTCCTTCCCCAATTTGGAATCAGTCTGTTTTTCCATGTCCAGTTCTAACTGCTGCTTCTTGACGTGCATACAGATTTCTCAGGAGGCAGGTCAGGTGGTCTGGTATTCCCATCTCTTGAATAATTTTCCACTGTTTGTTGTGATCCACACAGTCAAGGCTTTAGTGTAGTCAGTAAAGCAGAAGTAGATGTTTTTCTGGAACTCTCTTGCTCTTTCTATGATCCAGCAGATGTTGGCAATTTGATCTCTGGTTCCTCTGCCTTTTCTAAATCCAGCTTGAACATCTTAAAGTGCTCGGTCACATACTATTGAAGCCTGGCTTGGAGAATTTTAAGCATTACTTTGCTGGCATGTGAGATGAGTGAAATCGTGTGGTAGTTTGAACATTCTTTGGTATTGCCTTTCTTTGGGATTAGAATGAAAACTGACCTTTTCCAGTCCTGTGGCCACTGCTGAATTTCCCATATTTTCTCAAGTGACCTAGTGGTCTCCAAATCTGATTGTGCATCAGAATTATCTGATAGGACAAGTCTACCCCAGACCTTTGGAACTATAGTATTTGGTGTGGAGGCTAGATAAATGGTTTTGGTATATTTAAGCTGTTCAGCCAGTTTAAGGATGGAAATCTTGAACCAGCAAGAATGTCAGCACTAGTGTTCATTATTCAAGTCAATGCACAGGTCCTGAGTACTGGTAGAAAGTAGAGCCCAAGTTCAGCATCAGTCAGGAGGTGAAGAGACCTATCTGTTCATGACCTCCTCTGGCTCCATGGCACCCTCTACACATCTCTATCATGGCTCTTAACAACAGTGTTAAGTGAAAGTGAAAGAGGAGAGTGAAAAAGTTGGCTTAAAGCTCGACATTCAGAAAACTAAGATCATGGCATCTGGTCCCATCACTTTATGGCAAATAGATGTGGGAACAGTGGAAACAGTGTCAGACTTTATTTTTTTGGGCTCCAAAATCACTGCAGATGGTGATTGCAGCCATGAAATTAAAAGATGCTTACTCCTTGGAAGAAAAGTTATGACCAACCTAGATAGCATATTAAAAAGCAGAGACATTACTTTGCCGACTAAGGTCCATCTAGTCAAGGCTATGGTTTTTCTTGTGGTCATGTATGGATGTGAGAGTTGGACTGTGAAGAAGGCTGAGCACTGAAGAATTGATACTTTTGAACTGTGGTGTTGAAGAAGACTCTTGAGGGTCCCTTGGACTGCAAGGAGATCCAACCAGTCCATTCTGAAGGAGATCAACCCTGGGATTTCTTTGGAAGGACTGATGCTGAAGCTGAAGCTCCAGTACTCTGGCCACCTCATGTGAAGAGTTGACTCATTGGAAAAGACTCTCATGCTGGGAGAGATTGGGAGCAGGAGGAGAAGGGGATGACTGAGGATGAGATGGCTGGATGGCATCACAGACTCGATGGACATTGAGTCTGAGTGAGCTCCGGGAGTTGGTGATGGACAGGGAGGCGTGGCGTGCTGCAATTCATCGGGTCACAAAGCGTCAGACACGTCTGAGTGACTGAACTGAACTGAATTGAACAGCAGTGTTGAAATTTTAGTCTTAAGCTTATATTTTATACTTTCACTTGAGATTGTAAAAGCAGGCTTAGTCTCCAGAATTCTTCCTCAAATCCCTACCAACTTTCTATTGCAAGAATATAATAAATGTTGTTAAAATGAGTTGTTGAAACCTTAAGTCAGGTCAAGAGAGGGAGTATTTTAGTGGTAGTCTTTGGTTGCCTGTAACAGATGTGAACTAGCAAAAAGCCAGATAAAGGACTTCAGTATAAGGATATAATATATCACACAAAACTCAGCCCAGGTCTCGAGTAGGGACTGGAACAGAAAGCTGAAGTCCATGAAGATTTCCTTCTTTGCTGCTCTTATACATTGGCTTCAGTGATTTCTTTCTGAAAGCTTTCTTTCTCTGCTTCTCTCGTCTTCAAGCTTTACATTTTGCAGTTCTGATCTTTCACTGTCTATTTTAATTCTAATCCCTGGGATAGAGTGACCAGAAATGACTGGCCTCGTTTGGGTGTAATATCCAAACCAAATCCAGTCACTGATTGCCAGGAAATAGCTACAAGGGAGAAGCTTGGTGGCTAGAGACCATTGAAAGCTGAAGTCCATGAAGATTTCCTTCTTTGCTGCTCTTATACATTGGCTTCAGTGATTTCTTTCTGAAAGCTTTCTTTCTCTGCTTCTCTCATCTTCAAGCTTTACATTTTGCAGTTCTGATCTTTCACTGTCTATTTTAATTCTAATCCCTGGGATAGAGTGACCAGAAATGACTGGCCTCGTTTGGGTGTAATATCCAAACCAAATCCAGTCACTGATTGCCAGGAAATAGCTACAAGGGAGAAGCTTGGTGGCTAGAGACCATACCTGTGGATTAGAGAGGAAGTCAGTTCCCAGAGAAATGGTGACTAGACACCCTGAAATGTATTTGTTGCCGTGAGGTAGAGGCAGACAAGGCAGTCAGAAAAGGAGAAGCTGACAATTGTGTCAGAACTGAAGTATTTACAGCTGTCTCAAACAGAAAATATTCTACTCACTTCCCCCAGAGTAGGAACCCATGCTGGCTTTGTAGGGCATGACCAGAGGAGTCTGTTTTGCTGCAATAAGATAGGGCAGTATGGCTCCCAGGTCCGTGTCGGTGACAGTGGGTACCTTGGCCTCTCTATGTCTGGATTTTTGCCTATGTATAATGAGGCTAATAATAGTTGCTAATCTAACTAAAGAATACATTTCTTTTTAAAAGTAAGCAAAATAATGCATGAAAGCACTGAGAACAGTGCTTAATATTTAATGATTGAAAATTTGTTAAATATTATTGTTATTGTCACTATAACAATAGATCCTGATATTCTTTATGGAATTTATTACTTTTCATGTGATAAAGTTATGACTTCCAAGTATTTATCTCAAGGTTTGACCCAAACTTCAATTTCTTTAAAAAAAAAATTTTTTTTATTGAAGTGTATTTGATTTATGATATTGTACCAACCTCCAGTGTATAGCAAAGTAACTCAGTTTTACACATATATACATTCTTTTTTAAAATATTCTTTTCCACTATGGTTTATCCCAGAGATTGGATATAGTTTCCTATGCTTTAGAGTAGGACTTTGTTGTTTATCCATCTTTTTGTTTTTTTCATCCAACAAGAAGCCATAACTTTAATGATAGAAACAGTACAAATTTCAAACCCAGCTGCAGTTACTCTTTTGAAACACCAAAAAAAGGTCCTCTTTTCAGATGATTACATTGTTAATTCCATAATAGCATTTACAATATCATTACTGTTGTTCTTCAGGGCTCGGACTGCCTTTGCTTTCGACACATTTGCTTGTGACATGACCAATTCTATGTCCTTAACTTCCACACCTGTTTCATCAACCTCTTCCTCTTCACTCTCCTCTTGCACAGTTGGAGTCTGTGTATTTTCTTGGATGTTTGAGACAGCTTCACCTTGAACTTTGAATTTCTCAGCAGCTGCTAACTGTGCTTGCTGAGATAAATCCTCAATCTTGGCTTCCCCAAAAACAATGTAGGTATCTGAAGCTGGGCTCTTGTACACATCTGGTTTTGTGATGATAAAAAGGATATTCTTAGATTTCCGGATAGTGACTCTAGTAACCCCTGTAACCTGTCGAAGACCCAGTTTGGACATAGCCTTCCGTGCCTTCTTTTCACTCCGGCTCTGTTTTGCTTTACTGACTGGTTCTTCATTGATTTCAGCTGCTGCTGCCAGCTGAGCTTGTTGTGTGGTTGCCTGTGTAGAATCCTGTTCCTCAAGCTCTGGGACTGATTCATCACTCTCAGATTCTGTTCCAGACCCTGTCTCAGCCTGGGGCTGGGGCAGTTCCTGCTCTGTAGCAGGGACGGTTTTTCTTGGATGTTTGAGACAGCTTCACCTTGAACTTTGAATTTCTCAGCAGCTGCTAACTGTGCTTGCTGAGATAAATCCTCAATCTTGGCTTCCCCAAAAACAATGTAGGTATCTGAAGCTGGGCTCTTGTACACATCTGGTTTTGTGATGATAAAAAGGATATTCTTAGATTTCCGGATAGTGACTCTAGTAACCCCTGTAACCTGTCGAAGACCCAGTTTGGACATAGCCTTCCGTGCCTTCTTTTCACTCCGGCTCTGTTTTGCTTTACTGACTGGTTCTTCATTGATTTCAGCTGCTGCTGCCAGCTGAGCTTGTTGTGTGGTTGCCTGTGTAGAATCCTGTTCCTCAAGCTCTGGGACTGATTCATCACTCTCAGATTCTGTTCCAGACCCTGTCTCAGCCTGGGGCTGGGGCAGTTCCTGCTCTGTAGCAGGGACGGCTTCTGTGGCTTCACCGGGCACTTTGTGCGGGGAACGCGGAACCAAGATGGGGGCAAAGAGAGCGAGCGGGCGAGAGCGTGAGCCACGCCTGTTGCAGAACGAAGCCAGGAGGAGGGGGCGGGGATCCATTCCATTCTAAATGTTATCTTCTATCCCCCGTCATCAAATTCCCAGTTCATTCCTCTCCTTCTCCATAAGACTTCAGTTTCTTGATGTAAGTAGAACACTGGACTTTCCATTGATGTCCCCATGAGCTGAATCATAACAACATTATAGTTTCTTCCACTTGCTAACATTCCCAACTGTTTTAATAACATCAACCTTAAACTGAGGTAAAAGACCAGAAGTAACTGAGAATCACAATTTCTAGGTCTGAAATCTCTTTATTTGGTCTTTTTTTTGACATTTCACTTTCACACCCTAGGTCTTACCATTCAAGTGCTTTTTATCTTTGTCATGTAATTCTGACTAAGAATGAATATACATGGGGGCTTACTAAGTGTCAACCGCTGTTTTAAGCATTTTTACAAGTATTAATCCATTTAATCCTCATAACATCTTTATGGTGTAGATACTATTGTCATCCTCATTTACAGATATATGAGATTTCCTGTCGGCTCAGACAGTAAAGAATCTGCCTGCAATGCAGGAGACCTGGGTTTAATCCCTGGGTTGGGAAGATCCCCTGGAGAAGGGAATGGCTACCCACTCCAGTATTCTTGCCTGGAGAATCCCATGGACAAAAGAGCCTGGCGGGCTATAGTCCATGGGGTCGCAAAGAGTTGGACATGACTAAGTGACTAACCCTTTACAGATATGGAAACTGAGACTCAGAGAAGTGATATGATCTGTCTAGGGTCACAGCTAGTAAGTGACAGAGAAAGCCTCTCAGACAGTAAAGAATCTGCCTGCAATGCAGGAGACCTGGGTTTAATCCCTGGGTTGGGAAGATCCCCTGGAGAAGGGAATGGCTACCCACTCCAGTATTCTTGCCTGGAGAATCCCATGGACAAAAGAGCCTGGCGGGCTATAGTCCATGGGGTCGCAAAGAGTTGGACATGACTAAGTGACTAACCCTTTACAGATATGGAAACTGAGACTCAGAGAAGTGATATGATCTGTCTAGGGTCACAGCTAGTAAGTGACAGAGAAAGCCGTTGCTCCTAAGCCCTAAGCCACATGACTGCTCTGTGATGACCGATGAATCTCTCTTTACAATTACTTCCACCACCATTTGGGGCGGGGCTCACATGACTTCACCTCTGTTATTGCAATAGGTTCCTAGTTGGTCGCTTTGACTGTACTTTGTGATAGCACTTATATACTGCTACTAGATAATTCTTTAATTAAGCCCGGCTTCTACCATGTCATTCCTTTGTTGAAAATCCTTCTATGACCCAAGGTCCTTGACTGTCAATATCCAACCTGGAGCCCAAAGCTGTGGAATGTAAATGTGCAGAATTTGTATCAGAAAGAGACCTGTCCAACTAAGTGACAACTTGAAAAATGAAGGTAAACCTAAGGTTTATTCTAGAAGCTGAGGCCTAGCATTCCCCTATCGTGGGGGATCCCCAAAGTGTGTCCTGTGGCCACTGGCCCTTCTCAACTCTGAGCTCTGGGTGTTTCCTCAGATAACTTGTCCTTGTGAACAACCAGCATCTGAAAAGTCAGATTAAAATTGCTACCTACCTTCCAAGTTACAAGAAAAACTCACATGAGATCTGGGAATGAAGTAACATTTAGAATCAAAATGGTTCATCTTCATATGAGAAAGATGAAACTATTGTTTTTTGCATTAAGTTATAGTTCTAGGCAAAAAAAGAAATCTTTCTATGACTCCCTGTTGGCCTAGGATGTATAAAATACCTTCTGTTCCTGGTTTTTTAGGCTTTCTGTAGTCTGGTTCCATACTATTTATTTAGCTTTATGTTTTCCTCCTTCTGTCTGATTATCTAAGACTCTAATCAGGCTGATCTTTTCACCATCCCTGTGCACTAGCTGTTTGTTTCTAGCTCTATGACTTCATACTTGTCCATCTCAAGATACCATGACTCTAGGAACTCTTCCTTACTAATCTCATCTGAATGTGACCTTTTCTTCCTTAGAATGCTCCTAATACTTTCCTTGTACCCCCTCTTATGGTATCATATTCTGACTTGTGGTCTTTTCTTATTTCTCTCCCCGCTCACCACTTTGTTAGCCTGTTGAAGCGACTGTGTTTCATTAAACCCTGTATTCCCTGTAGTGCTTCTTTCAATGCAGAGCACATAATGGGCGATCAATATGTAGTTACTGAACTTAACAGAATTCTAGTTTCACCCATTCAGAATGTTTCTCTTTTCCCTTTTATTTTGTTCCAATCTTTCACAAAAATCTCACTTCTTGAGTGAAATGCTCTTGACTACTCTAGTCCTTGATGAAACTTACTTTCTCAGAACTTTTATAACACTTCAGGCCAATATCATACAATTCAATATTTTATTCTTTTATAAAGTCTATTCATTGTTCCTGTATTATAATACAAGACTGATATAGAAAGATTTCAAGAAATGTTTGTTGAATGAATCAATATGTCAATCTTGCACACCAACTGTAAAGTCTCCAAGACAGGAAGCATCGTTCAGTATCTTCTGTATGCCCTCAGAGCTCTCCATGTATAGCAGGTGCTTTATGAATACTTGCTGACTGATTGGCTCTAGGATTTCTGTTCCAAGTCTGTGCTCTCCTTCCTGTTCTTCCCTCAGCCTGTGATTACACTGAAGAGGCTTTGGAGTCCTCAGGTCTAATTTCCCCATTGAGTATGGGCTGAGTCAGATTGCTGACACACAGGCCTCTTTTTTCCAGACCCTTTTGAAATTCTGTCTTTAATTCAGGCCTTTTGATATGGACAAATGCCTAGAGGAAGGGAGCAGGAATCCTTTGGTTGCGGGAGAAGAGTCAGAAGGGTGAGAATTGCAAAATATAAACCTTTGGCCAGAAATGATTTTACAGAACTTGTTACTGGGTGTACCCAGTACATGTGAGGGAAAAAGCCATTCTGTGTCTACTTTGTATTGTTTAAAGACAAGGGTAATATATGACAATTCATGTTACAACAGTGAATGACTAGGGCATTTCTTCAGATGGTATGAAGTCTGCCAGTAGATCTAAAAAATAACAATAAAAAGCAATAAAAATAACATTTGTATAGTAAAATATAATAATTATTTTTGCATAACATGTAGCCAACATGGAAGAGACCAATAGTGACTGGTATTCCAATTTCTCAAAGGAAAGCTTCATGTACTGAGAGGAAAGGGAGAACTGAGATAAGCAAACATCTCTATTACACTGTGCACCTCACAAGTACACAGCAATACTTGGAAATGGCAGATGGTAGAATGTGTTTTTGCAAACTGGAGGGGCTTCAAGTTTTGCTCTGTTGGCTGTGATCTATGATGTTGCTGCTCAGAACAGTGGGAGAACAGTGTGCCTAAGAATATGGTGCTTAACATCTCTTCCCAGACTTGCTTCTAGCTGGAGAGAGGGAAAATGATTGACAGCTATATCAAGGTATAACTGATATTTCACTGGACCAAAGAATCAGTTCAACACTGCACTAAGCAGTGGACTGGCTAAGATATGAATTTTTGTTTATTCATATTTTATGTATATCTATTTGCCATTTCATTGGCTTACATGCTTAGAAAATTCTTTATTTTAAATGCAGGTACTCCAAGGGCATATGATCAGCATTTCAGAGGACCCGTTGTCAACAGGTAAGCAGTTCTTGTCTCTGGAATGTATTTGTTAACAAACACAGAAAGCTTATTTTTTGTCTTTATATCATTTTCCGGTCAACGG
Source organism: Aepyceros melampus (assembly GCA_006408695.1). NCBI lineage: Eukaryota > Metazoa > Chordata > Mammalia > Artiodactyla > Bovidae > Aepyceros > Aepyceros melampus. The sequence goes on along the minus strand of SJXQ01000312.1, from coordinate 6,860 downwards.
AGAATTGTGTCTACTATGAGAAGGAAATGACTTATTTTTAGCATAAATGTCCCCTTATTTATAGGGGGTAAGTGTAAATCTTCCCGTGAGTCATGAATATCCTCTGCTATTCAGCAAACTAACTGCCTCAATTTATTAGACTGAAGAGTTTGTGTTTCTCGAGAAGAGAAGCAAAAAACTGCTTTACAAGATTTAACCACTTTGTAGCGAAGCAGACACATTCCAGTAGTTGTTTTATGCACCTGTTTACTCTGTGATTCGCCACTGCAAATGCAGAGTTGTTATGCCAACTTCTTCCACACAGGGTATTTGTGCCACTCAGCCTCCCAAAGCAGAGAGCTTTCTCAGAGTCATCCATTCACCAATGCCACATGTATGCTTTAGGGTATTTTAAACTGCTTTAGGAAAATATCTGCTTGTCTCAACTGGTGTTTCTCCTGCAAGGTGGCATGGCATTTAAAAATTATCCAGTAATTCACAGGCTTCTTTCATTATTATTTTCTACCCTCTATTCTAAGGTTTCCTGATAATCAAAAAGGGAGCTTACAGGGTAGAATGGCTAAAAATGAAGAGAAGATTATGCTGCAGGTAGTTTTTTTTTTTTTTTGGCTTAGCATTGACTTTGATTTCTGGTAGTTGCATGTCATAATAAACTGTGATGTGAAATAATGATCAGTGTCCTTATTTGCACTTGCCAGCATGTATATTAGCATTACTGTTATGTCTCTTAATATCCTGGCTTTAAACAGAAGTGTATCTAGTTTATTCTAATTCTGTAAGAAGCCAAGTCATTTGTTTGAGTCACTCATTCAAAGATGTACCTATGCCCTCTTTAGAGTAAGTCTGAAATCTCTCTCATTCTCTCCATGGTAACACCATGAATACATTTTACTGACCAGTGTACAAACAGCCTCATTTGATATAGAGGTTACTTTTATTGTGCTTGCATTCATTTTATAGTAACTAATTTGTATGAATGGCATCTAGCTTATTGACCTCAAGAGACCTCTAGATATAATCCAGATTCAACAGTAGAAACAAAAACAATGATAATAAGGGAGCTACCAAATTTACACAGATGAGATACAGATTAGAGTTAATGCCTTTTCTAGCCATAGAGAAGAAAGCAGAGCTTGATCTGACTGGCTGTGGGTGTGGGGAAGGAGGTTAAAATCTGTCTTCAGTCATTTAGAATGTACTGGTAGAACCAGGTGGTCCAGGTAAAGTCTAAAGCACTGTGATAATCACTGTGAGAAAGTAATCTATTTTTACTAAGGGCCTTTTGTGATGTCTTAGCACCAAAAAGCCTTCAAAGGTAAAATAATCATTGTGTATACCTCCCCTTCCCCATAATTCTTTAGTCGATAAGAATGGAGAGAAGTATTGTAAAACCATGGGGGCTTAACTATAGAAAGACATAGTTTGCTCATTGGTAACTTTTCAGATGCAGAGGTTTATAATGCCTTTTCTGGGAAAATAGTTGAGGTGTTTCAAGAGCGAGTGAGAAACCCCACCTTCTTCACATTACCTCTGCATCAAGGCCAGCTTTAATAACATGTTACTTACATAAAGTCAGTTTCTTTTTGAGAGATCCCAAGTCTTATCAAATATTCCAGCAGACCTTTACAGCACTGTCTGCTCACCATTCACAATGCTCTGTACCTTTTCAGTTCACAAGAACATCATTTTGTGCCCAGTGATCAGCCAACTGTAGTTGTTTCCAAGAGAAGTGAAGGATCGATGGTAATTCATAGAAGAGATTATCTTAGTTTTTCATTTGTCCTCACCTACTTAGATAAGACTTCCAAGTGAGGGTGCCCGCGAGGAGGGTCCCGAGAAGGGGATGGAGAGACCCGCAGCCAATCACCCCGGACCCCCCTCCCCCCCACACACAGCACCCTACTGACCACCGCCTACCTGTAGCCCCACCAGACTTCCCTGATGGCTCAGACTGTAAAGTGTCTGTCTACAATGCGGGAGACCTGGGTTCAATCCCTGGGTTGGGAATATCTCCTAGAGAAGGAAATGGCAATCCACTCCAGTACTATTGCTTGGAAAATCTCATGGACAGAGGAGCCTGGTAGGCTACAGGCCATGGAGTCGCAAAGAGTTGGACATGACTGAGTGACTTCACTTTCACTTTCACTTGGATAAGAGGGACTTCCTGGCTGGCTCAGTGGTAAAGAATCCACCTGCCAATGCAGGAGTTTGATCCTAGGCCAAGAAGATCCCCTGCAGAAGGAAATGGCAACCCACTCTAGTGTTCTTGCCTGGAAAATCCCATGGACAGAAGGAGCCTGGTGGGCTACGGTCCAAGGGGTCACAAAGAGTCAAACACAGCTTAGTGACTAAACAACATTGACTAAGATAAGAACTGGGCATGTATGGAAGCTAATGTCCCATAATGTTGACAACAAACAATTCTTAAAGAAATATTTATTTGACTGCATTGGGTCTTAGTTGCAGCATGCAAATGTAGTTGCTTTGCAGTGTGTGGGATCTTAGTTCCCTAACCAGGTATCAAACCTGAGTCCCCTATATTAGAAGGCACATTCTTAACCCTGGACCTCCAGGGAAGTTCCACAGTGTTTTTGATAGTCCTGTTTGTAAAGGTAGTTAACCAGTGCCGTGCTTTTCCCCCTATATTCAAAAGAATTTTAGCATTGCATTGAGGTTGTGAGATTTTTTTAAAAGTTTAAGGGATGTTTAGCAGTATTCTTGGCAGTACCATTAGAGGGCAAAAATGAATGCACATAGAAAACTAAGAAATAATCTATTTTACAAGCTGCTACATAAGAAATTTCTCTTACAGTTTTAGAACTAAGAAAAATTTTCATTTAATGGAAAGTAAGTTTACTTTCTTCTGTTATATAAAGAGAACTGTAATCTACTGTCGGAGAAGGTAATGGCACCCCACTCCAGTACTTTTGCCTGGAAAATCCCATGGACGGAGGAGCCTGGTGGGCTGCAGTCCATGGGGTCGTGAAGAGTTGGACACGACTGAGCGACTTCCCTTTCACTTTTCACTTTCGTGCATTGGAGAAGGAAATGGCAACCCACTCCAGTGTTCTTGCCTGGAGAATCCTAGGGACGGCAGAGCCTGGTGGGCTGCCGTCTATGGGGTCACACAGAGTCAGATACGACTGAACCGACTTAGTAGTAGAAGTAGTACTAGTAGTAGTAGTAGTAATCTACTGTTTCTCCTTTTGTCCTGACTTGTAGGAAGCCCACTGATAATTTAATTTCAGTGCCAGCAGAGAAGGCAATGGCACCCCACTCCAGGACTCTTCCCTGGAAAATCCCATGGACAGAGGAGCCTGGAAGGCTGCAGTCCATGGGGTCGCTGAGGGTCGGACACGACTGAGCAACTTCACTTTCACTTTTCACTTTCATGCACTGGAGAAGGAAATGGCAACCCACTGCAGTGTTCTTGCCTGGAGAATCCCAGGGACGGGGGAGCCTGGTGGGCTGCCATCTATGGGGTAGTACAGAGTCGGACACGACTGAAGTGACTTAGCAGCAACTACATTAGCCTTTGAGTTGAGCATTTCTTTTTAAGATTTTTAATTTCTATTTCTATTTTAATAATGCTGTTGCATCCAGTTTTAAGTCATTTCATTTCACTAAGTCAGAATATTCATTCTTGAAATAAGCAGCTTATAGGCAGACAGGTAAATAGAAATGAAAACCTTGAATGTTCCATAACTGACTTTTCCCCTTCTCTATATACAAAGTAGATGAAGGACCTATGGGTGATACTAATCAAATTGATAGATTTCACAATGCTGAAAATACTATTATTATAAATGGTACAAAATCTGTCTGGAATGTAATAAGACTGCTTATTTTTACCTGAGGCACTGGGGAAAGGTTAAATTCACTATCATGAAAGGATTTAAAGAGAGACTGAAGGGTCACCTATTATGAATGTTGTGAAAGGGATTCATTCATATAAAGGACTTACACTAAATGACCTCTGAGTCCTTTCCAACCTTGAAACTCTGTGACTGAATATTTTTTATTATTGTAATTAGCATACAATATTATATTAGTTTCAGGTATACAACATAGTGATTTGATATTTTTTTATTCATTATGCTAGTTACCATCTGTCACCGTGGAAAATTGTTAAAATATTATTGACTCTATTTCCCATGTATATATTATATTCCTGTGACTTATTTATAACTGGAGGTCTGTACCTTGTTCATTCCCTTCACCATTTGTCTGTCCTCCCATGTCTTTCCCCTCTGGCAGCTATCAGTTTGTTCTCTGTATTTATGAGTCTGTTCCTGTTTCGTTTGTTCCTTTATTTTGTTTCTTAGATCCACATATAAATGAAATCATATGGTGTTTGTTTTTCTCTAACTTATTTCACTTAGCATAGCTCCTTCTATGTCTATAGTACTGTCACAAATGGCGAGATTTCACTTTTTTATGGCTAATATTCCATTACACACATACACTATCCCACACCACACCACATCTTTATCCATTCATATATTGATGGGTACTTAGGTTGCTTCCATATCTTGGCTATTGTAAATAGTACTGCAATGAACATAGGCTGCAGATATCTGTTTGAACTAGTATTTTCATATATAGGCTACATATATCTGTTTGAACTAGTATTTTCATTTTCCTCAGATGAATACCTTGAAGTGCAATTGCTGAATCATATGGTACTTCTGTTTTTAGTTTTGTTTTTACATTTACTTATTTATTCATTTTTATTTTTGGCTGTGCTGGGTCTTTGTTGCTGTACACAGGCTTTCCCCAGCTTCAGCATGAGGGGGCTATCCTCTAGCTGCGATGTCAGGCTAGTCACTGCAGTGGCTTCTCTTGTTATGGAGCATGGGCTTTAGTAGTTGTGGCACGTGGGCTCAGGAGCTGCAGCTTGTGGGCTCTAGAGTACTGGCTCGGTAGTTGTGGCACATGGGCTTAGTTGCCCTGTGGCATGTGGGATCTTTCGAGACCAGAGATCAAACCCATGTCCCCTCCATTAGCAGTCAGATACTTAACCACTGGACCATCAGGGAAGCCCTATTTTTAGTTTTCAAAGAAACCTCCATACTATTTTCCAAAGTGTCTGTACTGATTTATATTTCTACTGATAGTTCACCAGGTTTCCCTTTTCTCATACATCCTTGCCAGTTTTTATTATTTCCTGCCTTTTTGATAAAGCCATTCTGACAGGTGTAAGGTGATATCTCATTGTAGCTCTGATTTGCATTTTCCTGATGATTAGTGATGTTGAGTACCTTTTCAGGTGCTTGTTGACCATCTGACTTTTTTGGGAAAATGTCCATTCAGGTCTTCTACTGATTTTTAAGTGAAGTTTATTTTTTGATGTTGAATAGTATGAGTTCTTTATATATTTTGGATATAAACTCCTTATCACATATATTGTTTGCAAATATATTCTCCAATTTAGTAGGTTGCATTTTCATTTTGTTGGTGGTTTTCTTCACTGTGTAAAAACTCTTCAGTTTGAACTAGTCATATTATTTTTGCTTTCGTTGCCATGGGATATTTGCAGACATTTCCAAAAAGATATTGCTAAGACCAGTGTTAAAGAGGTTACTGCTTATGTTATCTTCTTGGAGTTTTATAGTTTCATATCTTTCGTTTAAATTTTTAATCCATTTGAGTTTACTTTGTTTATGATGTAAGAAAGTTGTCTACTTGGATTCTTCTGCAATTAGTTATCTGGTTTTTCCAACACTATTTATTGAAGAGACTATTTCTTTCCATTGTACATTCTTGCATCCTTTATTGTAGGTTAATTGACCATATTAGAGTGGGTTTACTTCTGAGCTCTCTATTCTACTCCATTCACTGTGTGTCGGCTTTTGTGCCAGTATCATGCTGTTCTAGTGACTATAGCTTTGTAGTATAGTTGGAAATCAGGGATTGTGATACCTCCAGCTTGGTTACTTCTCAAGATTGTTTTGGCTCTTTGGGGTCTTTTGTGATTCCATACAAATTTTAGAATTATTTGTTCTAGTTCTTTGAAAAATGCTATAAGTATTTCAAAATGGATTGCACAGAATCTATGGATTGTTTTGGGTAATATGGACATTTCAACAATATTAATTCTTACAATCTATGAGCACAGTGTCTTTCCATTTATTTGTGTCATCTTCAGTTTCTTTTATCAATGTCTTACAGTTCTCAGAGTAAAGATATTTTACTTCTTACATTAAATTTATTCCTTGGTATTTTATTTGTTGCAACATTAAGAGGATTGCTTTCTTCATTTCTAATACTTCATTATTAGTGTACTGAAAAGCAACAAATTTATGTCTATTAAACTTCTAACCTGCAACTTTACTGAACTCTTTCATTAGTTTTGAGAGTGTTTTGGTGGAGTCTTAGTGTGTTCTATATGTAGTCATGTTATCTGCAGATAGTAATAGTTTCATTGCTTCCCTTCTAATTTGAATGCCTTTTTCCTCTTTTTAAAAATTTATTTATTTTAAATTGGAAGATAATTGCTTCATAATATTGTGTTGGTTTCTGTCATACATCAACAAAGATCAACCATAGGTGTATATATGTCCCCTCTCTCTTGAACCTCCCTCTCACTTCACACTCCATCCTACCCCTCTAGTTTGTTTTTTATTCCTTTTTCTTGACTGGCTAGACTCCCCATTGCCATGTTGAATGAAAGTTGTGAGAGTGGGCATCCTTGTCTTGCTCTTGATCTTAGAAGAAAATCTTCCATGTTTTTACTGTTGAGTGTAATGTTGGATGTGGATTTGTCATATGTGACTTCTATTATGTTGAGGTATGTTCTCTCTATTCACACTTTGTCAAGAGTGTTTGTCATAAATGGATGTCAAATTTTGTCAAATTTT